>JAMWET010003091.1:202500-402500 GCA_024036415.1 Prochilodus magdalenae
GATTGTGACAAGTAGTAACCTAAATTAACAGCTATTTGTAAGCCAGACATCAATTACCATCCAGTAAAACACTTGAAAAGCAACAGCAGAAGATCATCCGCGCTAACAGACGTAAAAAGCTCCCACACAGCTAGCAGCTATGAATCAGTGTTGATCTGTTCAAACAGCAAGGATACTTCTCCAACACAGTGTGAATCACACAGACGATCATGAAGAAGGACACTGAGTAATTCTAGTAAGAGGTCTGATTACCTCACCACCAAAAGATCAGCCTAAGTGGATACAAAACAACAACGGAGGGATTTCCCAATAGCTTTAGAGCTGTTGGGCTGTAGACCCAGACTGCATTTTCAGTAAAACAGGAAAAGAGGAGTATACAAATAATGTCTGTTTGGCTGTACAACGTCATGTATAATTTCCTAAAGCCCTTGAGCTGCATGATAAATCATATTCTTTGTCATGATAAACACAGTCCGTTTAACCTTTGCAGTAATCTGTTGGTTAGGCGACCTCAGCATAGTGAACAAAAATGCTGAAAAAATAAAGGGTCTGTCGTTAAACCTCACCAGAAGACCATTGGCACAAGCTTAACTGCTCTTGGCCATCTTTCTCAAGTTAGCGCCTTGAAGAGGGCAAAGGCCATTGTGGCGAATACCCATCACCATCTTCATCTTTTTTGCTTTGTCTTCCGCTTCCTTTTTTCCCTAGGAGGGCCAAATCAAACAGATATCTGAGGTCATTTGTTCTGTCAGCCATTAGGCTTTTGAAGGAGCTGTAGGTCGTCTATTTTTGTAGATGGCTATAAATATCATTTGGTGCACCTTTATGATGACACATGTTGTGTATGTAAATGTTAGATGTACTTGTGTGTATTTATGTGCGTGTGCTGGTTTTCCTTCTGCACAGTATTGACATTTAAAGCATTGCAGAGCTGTTTCCCTGTGATATGCATTAGAAGTTTTCACTAGAACATGTGAACAGCCATATTTTGTTCTGCACGTTTTTGTTTCATAACGAAAGATTATAATGTGGCGAACATGGCGAGAATCAAAACTGTATTGCAGAGGAGACGTGTCGAAATTCTTTCTTTGAAAAAATACTTTATTGTATTAAAAACACCATAACACCACAACCTACCCCCCTAGGTTTCATACTGTACAACCCTGATTTTTTTTTTTTTTTAACTAACAAGCAGTTCACGTACGTATATGACCAAATAAATGACAGTAAGTTTACCTGAACTATAGAACAAACTAAACACAGGAGGAAGTTCCTCAAATTAGCAGATTAGAAGCTTGAAGGCCATAGTGGTAAAAGCATCTGTAATCCATCCACATTTTAAGGCATTAAGGATTAAAAACTCAAGCACACCAACTGAAACGCCAGGCAACTTACACTGCTTATCGTCCTACCTGACTCAGGTGTGAGGCTCATTCTTTTCATACTGTACCTCCCTTATTATTGTATTGTAGTACTGTGCTGTATTGTGTAACTGATACTGGCTGCTAAATGTCCTTTGGGATTAATAAAGTATCTATCTATCTATCTATCTATCTATCTATCTATCTATCTATCTATCTATCTATCTATCTATCTATCATTTTATATATGGTTACTTTAGTGTTATGTATTAGATCGGATTGTCAGTGTTGTGTGTCAAATGTGTGAAGCAGTAATGGCTCCCATCCAACAAACTGGCACCACCAAAAGGAGCTTTTTAAATAATAAAATTTTTGTATAAATAATTTATATTTGTTAATTTTGTAGTCAGAAAAAAGCAGCATGCAGACTGTTTGTCTAATATCCTTATACTGCACAGTGCGTCAAATACACACAGTTAAAAAAATAAGTTATTGCTTTTTGTGTGGTTACTGTGATATCCAACATCTCCTGAACATTATGTGCAGGTCATGGGACTCTAAAAAGGACTAAGCCATCAGAGTCTCTGTTATTCTGGAAGATAGTGATTTTAGTTCATGGTGATTTAGTTAATGAGCTGTTTATTGGGAAGCAGGGTAGATCTGGTTCTAAATGTAGATAAAAAGTATAGATCTGCTTCTAAAATCTCATGTCGTGAGACATTTAATAAGGCAAAAGCTTAATACATAGATTTAAATTCATACCTGTAAATATGTTGTTAGGACTAAAGTGGTAACTGCGTTAAATGTTCGCTTTGTTCACAGTAGGCTGTGCTTATCTAACCACGAGTGTGTGTATTAAGATTTGTGCATCTACAAATATGTCTTGCCAAATCAGGTTTTAGAACCAGATCTGTTCCTTTCTAACATTAATTTCACGGTTGCAGCTTTTAAGCCATTATTTCCTCTCCTTCTGCAGAACGGTCACCCAGACACGCTGCTGTGTGGTCTGCAAGTAGGAGACAGCCTCCTTCAGCTGGAGCTGACGAAAAACCAGTGAGTGTCACGCACACACAGCACATGCATTCAGTGCTCTACGATCTCCATCTTACATTCCCTTATGTTTAATCATCTGCTCTTCCTCCACCCTGTTTACTCGTGTCCTCTGAATTCTGCAGAGATCTCTTCCCCAAGCCACCCAATATCTACTACTACTTGCCAAATGGAACTGGGGTGTCAATGGAGGAGAGCCCAGTGGTATGTTTATTTCTGAGTCATAATGTGCCTCACTGTATATTTCCTCACCTCATATATTATTTTTCACAGTGCAGAACATAGCAGTTAGTAATATTGTCACCTGATATGCCTTATGAGTCAGTCTCAGCCAGAGAAATACAGTATTTAGCCATGATAGTATAATATGGAATGGATAAGGTATGGGGAGAGATCTGAGCTGGACAGGAGCTAAAAGTCTAAAGGCAAAATGGTGTTACTGTGCTCTACTGTGTAAATCCTTTAAACGAATAGTGAAAGCTACGATGCTATCGTTTGTCACAACAGCAGTTGAACAGCACGTTTGGTGGCTGAACTTTGCTTCTTTAGTTTTGCACTTAAACTATTAGACTAATGTAGCTAATAACTAGTATGACCCTATGATCATCACTAACATCATGCAAACTGCATGCCTACAGCACAGATTTGCCTCACAGAATGTCAGATAAACGTGCATGTGTGATTTCTGTAGAAGTGGACAGAATTAACTGGTTAATTAAATATGAGCCTCCATCACCTCTTTTTAGCAAACACAACCTGTTCTTCTTTATATGTGTGAGTGAGAGAAGAAGCATAGCGAGAGTAAAATATTTCAGTAGACCTGTTCTCTGTCCCTAGGCTCACTGTTACTATCACGGCTCCGTCAGAGGGTTCCCTGAGTCCCGGGTAGCTATTAGCACGTGTGATGGCCTACGGTAAGACCTAATGTTTTGTTTTATTAATAGTAAGGCTTGGCAATACAGTTTATGAGTAATATATGAAGTGCCGTGTAGGTGTTAGATAGCTAAGCTTTAAGGAATATTTAATTAAGAATTAAGAATTAAGGAATAAGCTGTAAATTAATATATACATGAATATATATATAAATATATGCTCTGCCAAATATGGTAACCAAAGAAATAATGGCAAAATGTGTCTACAGATGGACAGTTATGATTTTATAAGTAGCAGAAATGTGAATGTGATGCTTTGCTGGTCTTTGCGAGTAAGTATGTTGTGTTATGCTTTGCTGCTCCACAACACACAGGACATGTTGTTAAGGACGTGACTGAGAAGGCTGAGAGGCTGGCTTGTATTGCTAAAAAGGCTAGGCCAGTATTTTTCAACCCTGATACTGAAGACATGCTGCACTGCACATTATAGTGCTTCTGCTTTTGTTCCAACACATCTGATTCAACTCCCACACGCTTTCTTTAAACTCTCTCGCTTTGCTTTTAATGGCTGTACTATTAAACCTATGTACTGCTGAGAATCTGCTTTTAATATTTTTATGATTATGTTGGAACAACACGTTTAGAAAGAAAGTCCTCTGTTTTGTATTGTGTTCTACACTGCATTATGTAATAGAGAGTAGGCTGCTCAGTCTTAAGTAACAACTCCACAGAAGTGAATGCAGTGAACTATAGGATTGGAAGAGTGATCAGGAGAACGTGCAAGACTGAAAATAGGCCGAATTGTTTTGCTGGATTAAAAAGGGAACTTTGATCCCAGCTGTCGAAATCTGTCCCTCCCAAAAACACTCAGCTTTAGTATGGGTTTGAGTTGAGTCAGGAGCTTGTGCAGTATGTCTTGTGCAGAGCTATAAGCAGAGGCATAATTACACCTTTTGCTCATTCATGCTGGAGAACCATGTGCTCAGTGATGTCATCACTGCAGGCTCCTATCGTGTGGAACCACAGGTCACCTCAGACTCCATGTGAACTTTTGTTCCTATGGGAAAAAGTTCAAGGCCCATCTTAGATGTTGAGGAGTCTAATCATGCTTTATCACATACTGTCAAGTTGTTTATGTCACAACACACCACATCCAGAACTCTTAGATTGATCCTCCCCTTAATTAAAATAAAATGCATACACTGGGTAAAAAAGCCAGAGGGCACCCATTCATTTATTTCATTTCCAGTCATGGCAGCTGTTACAGTTCCTAACTCTATAGAGTCTGTCCTTTAGATTCCATCTTAACACAAGATCGACTTCTTTCCTGATATCCTCACTTCACTCATTTTAGATGGACATGAGAAAGAAGTCGTTGATGTAGCTAGGGTTGGTTTGGGTAGTTGCTTGTGTGAATGTCAGTGTCTGTTTGAATAGAACAGACTGTGGCTTCTTTGGCAACCGCTGTTGTTTTGAGGACACTACTATAACTGGTTGGTTTTAGGATTGGAGGGATGGAAGAGTTAGAGTGGCAGCAGAGTGGGCTAATTAATTTCTTATATATGTATTATTATGTTTAGTGTTGGGGGCTTTTGTGTCCTGTGTCTAGACGCTGAAAATTGAGTAACTTGCTCTTGGCTGTTTTGACAAGAAATGGACCAAATTAGGGCTGCCCTCTAGAAGTCAACGAGGGAATCAACAGACGGAAAGCTTTACAACTGAAAAAGTCGCACAACAGTGAACCTTTTTTCTTTTTTTTTTCGGGACTACTAAAGCTTACAAAAATGCACAAGAACTTTAGGAATTTAAAAAGACATTTTAATAATGATTAAAAGGGGAATAATATATATGTATTTAAATTCTAGCTGGGCTGCTTGCTTAAAAATTAAATCCACGTGATGACGTGCACTGGCGGTTCACCGTTGAAGGGAGCTGAAGCTGTGAAGCTGAGAAACACGGGGGGAGCGATGTCTCAGAGAAAGCCTGGAGGAGCTTTTCAAGATAAGAATCTGAACAAATGAAACCTAATTCTGCTCGTCATTCAGTCAGACATCGAACACTGCTTCAAATGACTGAGCTGACGTTCGTTTTAGACATAACGGCTATTTGCGGTGAAGGAAAAACAGACCAAAGACATTTGTTTTATTATAATTCTATTTATTATAATAATTATTTTAGAACCTAAATTACAGATCTGTTTATTTATTCGTCTACAGTGAGATTATTTTTATTTAAGGATAAGTACAGTGACTTAATATGCCTGCCGATAAACGAGAGATAACTATTTCAGCGCGGTTAAATAGGTTTACCATTCTTCTTTTCATCTAAAAAATAATTTAAATATTGACTAATTTGGTTTTACTAAGCAGTCCATTATTTATGAGAGATGAAAGGCGAAGGGTCCTCCTACTGAAGAAGCTGTTAGAAGTAAAATTAAAAGGCTATAAGCGCTAATGTAAATAAATACGCGGTGCTGCCCGGCGCTATATTCTATAATTAAAGGCTCCAGTTTAGATCGATCATCGTACGCTACGATTCTTTTAGTTCAGAAATATGTTCCTGTGACTCTGCTGACTTTCTAAATGAGGAGGACATCAGATCTGAAATGTATGCAAATTGATTTACTGATTATTAGATAATGTACATTGGGAAAAAAACATGAACGAATAGTCGAATCGCCGGCCAGGACGGGCAAATCTGATTCGACTGGCAAAAAGTGTCGGGTACAGCCGTAGACTAAATAAGTAAATTCATGCTATGCTGTGTTTAAATACAGATTAAACATAAAAGCTGTGGCAGTTATATTGTGCATGTCCGACGTCACGTTGTAATGTGTAGATAAAAACACACACAGGGCAAGAAACCAACAAATATAACAACATAGTCTAAATAGAGGCTACTGGCAGGTCAACATTAGGACAGTGTGCACAGGTTATAGATGGTGGGGAAGTTATTTGGTTTCTTTTTGGCATTTTGAAACAAAAGTTCAGGAGTTCAAAATGCTGTTTTAGCACCATCTTTATTTAAAGAATTTGGCAAGCTAAAAACAGGTTTTCTGTAAGGTCTCCAAAAGTTTATAAAGAAGACAAGAATAACAACTGATTAGATCAGTAGTACATGAGTAAAACAGTAAATAAGTAAATGAAAGTAAAATGAAATAACTGAGCAGCCTTCTGATCTTTTAAATTAACAATCTGTCATTCTATGCAAGGTGTGGAGGCTCTATGCTTTCACCTTTCCGATAACCCTCTCTATATATTGGGGAGCTTCCAAAAAACCAAGGGCACTCTGTCCTCAACCAGTCGGAGTTGGATGATGTCATGCTTAACCATTCTAATCACCCTCGCTATATTCTTTCTGTCCTAAAAGATGGAGGAGTCACAAGGCTGTACAGTATCTACAGAGAAGTACCTACAGGGATTATTTACATAACTGCTATAACCTCAAGCCTTGCACAGAAATTCTCAAGATACCCAGATACACAGAAAGAAATGCTTCTGATTACATTATCAGTTCCAGTACGGAGTAAAATATGAGTAAATGTGGACTCTAAACTCCTTACAACAGGAGCCATTCTGTCTGGCCAACTTTATTATTAACAGAACCTGCAATGGTTTGCTGTTCTTTGGCTGTATCTTACTGATCTCAGATATAGTGTTTTACATATATTGGAACAAGACATGGGTTTAGAATTCAGTGTATATACTCCAATGTAATCTGACCTGCAGTGGGAAATGGGAAGCCAGTATTATTCTCCTGCTGTTCTCTGTAGGGGGGTGATCTTCATCAATGCCAGCTTAAGCTTTGAGCTTGCGCCAGAAGAACAGGGTGAGGATGCAAGTGTGGAGGGAAGTGGAAGAGCAGAGGAAGAAAAGGGAGTGCACCTCCTCTACCCAACACACCAATCGAGCTCCTCGTCAGGGGGCTGTGGGGTTTCTCACACCTCTATACCACCCATTCAGATCATCCCACATGTACACAGGGTAAGGGATGCAATGAAGAGAGCTATTTTCGATGTTTTCTGTTTCATGATATGAAGTGAACCCAGGATTATGCAGTTACCTGATTCTGGGTGTTTGTGTTTTTTAGGGTAAAAGAGATATTCTCTCTGAGACCAAATATATCGAACTGGTGTTGGTGGCCGACCACAAAGAGGTAAGTGGGTGTATTGTTACATTGTGTCATATAGAGGGCAGTATGGAACCATGAATCATGTAGGAGTCAATGCATTTAAACATAGGCCCCAAATGTTAAAAAAACTAAAGTAGCTGGACAGTTGTCTGTCCAGTTTGTGTCCTTGTACTAGTTGTTTATAATTTTACAAGAGAAATAAATCAGTCAGAGAATACCTAAAAAATACTCCAGCAAAACCTTGGGGGTTTAATCACAGGGCGGAAACTACAACTTCAAAAAAAGCATACCTCAGTAGCTTGTGGTTCCTGGAAAAATATTGGGGCGAATAAGACCATGATTAACCTGCATTTGAGTAAAGAGACCACCTGTGCAACACCCACAGCTGCCAGTGGAACTGGTGTTAATTGTGAGTTTTGCATTTAGAGAAACCTGAAGGCAAAAGGCCCCTGACACCAGTAAGATCTATAAATGGCTGCATTACATGACTTTAGGAAACATAAGATGAGATTATTGTTATCATTGTTGAACTTTTTTGATCCCACAATGGAGATCAATAATTTACGTATCTAATTACACCAGTTCTGGGAACAACTAATTTAAAAGTCACCAACTAAACAGTGTGGCATGCATGGGTGTGGTAGTGGGGGGAAAAGTGGAACTGACTACCCAGGGCCTGAGTAGGGAGAGGAGCCCATGTTTTTTGCTCACGTTCCTTGTGTACTGGCATGGATAGGGGCCCACTGACATTGAGAGTGTACAGGGCCCAGAATTTGCTGCTACGCCCCTGGTGGCATGGGCCAGTTGAGGGTTGTGTGCCTTGCCGCCCTTCAGTATATATTCAGATCATATTCAGATTTCCACTGTCTGATGATGTCTGTAGGTTGTGTACTTCAGGCAGTCATCAAACACATAGGATTTACATCCAAGTACTAAACCTAATATTATTTAATTAAAATTATTTTTTGGTTAATTCATACAGTTACATTTGGTCATACAAATGGGGGAGCTATGTCCAAAAAGAAAAAAAAATTCCTACATGATTCTCTCAATACAATTTTAATGATCTCCAAATTGAAAGGCATATTTTGCACTTTGACCTCATAGTCATTGTTGTATTATAAATCTAATGTGCTGAACTCCAGCTCCATCTACCAGTTGTTGTGTTATTTACTTCTCTAGCTTAAAGGCTTCATCTTCACATTTACATTTTTGATACAGGGCATACAATTAAACCCCTTTGAAATGTCAGCAGGAGCTCTAACACCACCTGCTGGTAATATTTAAAAATGTTCAATTGCTGTGTTTTTATTTAATTGCATGCATTTCTTTTTTACAGTACTTAAATTATCAGAAGAACAACAAGACCATTATTTATCGAATGCTGGATACGGCCAACCAGGTAGACTGGGTGAGTGTAATTATTATAATAATTTTTTTATAATCAATTTTTTAAATTTTTAACAAAAAATAAAATAAATAAACAAAATAAAATATAACATATTGCTTCATTAGGATATGCACTCAATAAAAAAAATCAGTTGCACCCAGAAGGAAGTGTGGGATTGCAGTGTTGTTGGGAAGGAAGATAAAGATTACCAGGAAGAATATGATATGGGCAACAATTATTGAGCTACGCATACAGAAGTAGTGTCCCTCAGTCTCTCACACAGTTCCTGCAAATGTTGTGGTAGGGGTGGAGGTGGAGTGATACCAGGCCTTCTGGATATATGACATGTGACAACAAACTGTTTATCTTGGTGCTGACCTCAGTGCCTGCACACACAGATTCGTTGGTCGTCTGCACCAAGTGGGACACATCACTGAAAATGACCTGCTGCCTTTCTCAGTCACTCCAGGACAGTCTAACACGACAGCATTGCAGTCTTTGGTGAAGTTGGCGTGATGTTAAGGGCAGTTGTCATAAACGGTCTGCATGCATGTAGTCCTGTGTTGTGAAACTTGACTCACCCACCACGGTTCATTCCTGATGGTTGATTCCTTTTGGGTGCACCTATGCTTTTGATGATAGATGTAGTAATGTCCATCTGGCCGTATGATTACATCTTCACTATAAGAACATCACTGACAAACAGGTCTTCACCTTATGGTTAGACTGAAGCCAGGGGTTACAGTTTATACAAGTGTTACTGTACTGTATTATGTGGAAGAAGCACAGTGTCTGATGTTTGTTTCTCCCTCCCCTGTCACGCTTTTGCTGTGTGCGTTAGTTCTACCGGCCACTGAATGTGCGTGTGGCTCTGCTGGGACTGGAGATCTGGAGTGATCAAGATAAAATCCTGGTAGATAAGAGCCCCACTGACACACTCAACCGCTTCCTGGAGTGGAGGACCAGAGAACTGCTGCCACGACTGCGCCATGACAATGCACAGCTGGTCATGTAGGTTCTGATGATGTTTACTAGGGCAAGTAGGCAAGAATGCAGGGATATTTCATAAACAGTGCAATATGAGGCAGGATGTTAAGTGTAACTGTTTATTCACTATGAATTGATATGAGGGATCTGATGGGAGGTGGCATATCTAAATGAGCTTGTTAGTTTCTATAATGTTGATCATTTTATCAAGGGTTTTTCCTCTTCATGGAATTATATTACTTTTTTCTCCAACAGGGGTGAGTCATTTGATGGCACAACAGTCGGCATGGCCTCCCAGTCTTCTATGTGCTCTAAGGACAGATCTGGAGGTGTTAATGTGGTGAGGCTCATTTTGGTCTCTCGGTAACTTATACCCTCAAGTGTTTTACTGCTTAAGAGTTTTGCAAAATAAGGGGAGAAGTAAGATGATAAGCTATGTGTCAGTGTTTTTAGAATCGACAGTTTCATTTGTCAAAGCAAGCAGCTGTTATTACAGCAACCTTGGTTATTACTTAGCAACCAGTGGTCAGTGGAAATATACGGGTATGGAAAAAAAAAAGGTGTTGCTGTTTTGCATTACGTGGCAAAAGGTTTGTGCACCTGAGAGGAACATTTTCTAACTTACCACTGCATTTATGTGTCTTTACATCTATTCTAATGATACACTGATCAGCCACAACATTAAAACTACCTCCATGTTTCTACACTCATTGTCCATTTTGTCGGCTCCATTTACCATATAGATAGACTTTGTAGTTCTACAATTACAGATTGTGGTGTATCTGTTTCTATGCATACTTTGCTCGTTGCCTTTCACCCTGTTCTTCTGTGGGTAGGACACTCACAGGCTTACCACAGAGCAGGTATTATTAGTGCTGCTGGGGTTTATGGACGCTGTTTGCACTCACTCTATTAGACACTTCAAACTTGTTTCTCCTCCTTGTAGATGTAGGGCCAGAGATGATCGCTCATCTGCTGCTGCACAAATCGTTTAAATCACCCTCTAGTCCCTCAGTGGACACAAAATGCTCCTCACAGGAAGCTGTTGGCTGGAGAGTTTTGGTTGGTGGACTATTCTCAGTCCAGCAGTGACACTGATGTGTGTCAAAACTCCAGCAGCACTGCTGTGTCTGATCCACCTATAGTAGCACAACACACTCTATCACGCCACCACTACCTCAGTGTCGCCACAGTGCTGTAAATGATCCACCACCAAAATAATACTTGCTCTGAGGTGGTCTTGTGGGGCGTCCTGAGGTGGTTTTAATGTTATGGCTTATTAGTGTGTGTGTGTAAAAACAAAGACACCCTGACTGCCAAATAAAATTAGTTTAAAATTTAAATTAATTCAATAGATTTGTGCTTTCTTCATCTTTTATAACTCCTTCAGCAGAACACCATGCTCATTTTTGACATAATGCAGTAGCGTGACACATCTCCATGTACTGTGGCATATGTGTTGACTGTGTCTGCCACTTAGCTGCATGTGTGAAGATTAGCCAGCTAATCTTATCTTATCATTGTGGTGAGTATGCAGCTGGTGAGGATGTTGACATGTGGTTTGGGGTACCAGGTGGCACGTAGAGCTGCTGTTTTACTCATCTTCTCTGTCCTGTAGGATCACCTGGTAAGTGTGCTGGGTGTGGCGTCCACAGTGGCACATGAGCTCGGCCATAACCTGGGCATGAGCCATGACACAGCTGACCGCCGCTGCGAGTGCCAAAACGAACCGCGCCTCGGGGGCTGCATCATGGAGCCCTCCACAGGGTAATGCTTCATGAAGTGGGCCGGAAGGCTTCATCTAATGTTTGCTGATGAATTATTAACTATTATTCTATTAACCGAACCATTATGCTTTATGTTGTTTCCTCTCACTCCGTGCCATCACAGGATCTTTAAATGTTCTGTCTGTGCAATAGGCAGGGGTAGAAATGAGCCAGAATGCACCGGAAGGCCATACCAGGAAAATTGTTGGGATAGAATGGTGTTCTGGTTTAGATTTACGAATCTAGTCAGCTGGTTTGTAGCGAATGCCATGCAAAGTTGGTTGATCCTATTTCTGAAGTATTTGCACAAACTGAAGTTGAATGCTTTTTAAGTCTGTTCAACAGCTCATACAGATAAAGTCATAGCGCAGGATGTTCCACCCACACAGGGGCCCCCACACATTCAGAAGCAGTTGGTTCAGGTGTTCAGTAAAAGCAGCTATAAAGATCCAAAACCAGCCTACAAAACAGCCACTGGGCTTTTTATGCCTCTAGCTATGTAGATCACATCACATGAGCAGGATAATTCAGTTTACTCTCTTACAATAGATGTGGTTTTTCTAGTGGTATTTTGAGTCCTTGAAGAAAGAACTGTTTGGTTTTTGTAGTGAAAGTTTAATCAACCTTTCATAGTGTGTGCTGTTTGTCAGATTTTTATAAAATGAATCTTATATTGCTTTGCAAACTAATTCACTCACAATGTGAGTGGCACCTGTGCGCTTGTCAAAGTACATGTTCGCTTTTCTAGATGACTCCTCATAAACTTTCCTCTATATCAGAAAAAAATAAATAGGTTTAAGGGCTTTAAACTGCTAATTTGCGATCATACTATCAAGCTTTCTGTCTTGTAATAAAAAATACATACTTCGTTATAGAAATGAACCACATTTACATGATTTTCAACCTGGCCATTTCTGTCCCTCTGCTTCTTTAGAACAAGGGAATCTGCTTTAGTTGTCAGGTAAACCTTATAGAGCACAGCATAGTGCCTTACTTATAAGTTATTGGTACATCAGCCCAGTGAATGGTGAAATCAGTGATGTGGACAACTAATTGACTTTACTTACTAACTGTTGCAGTCCTGTTCATGTGTGTGAGCAAACAAAACAAAGGTTCCCTGAGGAACATAATCCCCACTAGAGGAAGCTTATTATGGTCGTATAGAAGAGAACTTAAACTATCCAGCCTGCACACTATGGACTGAGTTGTGTGCTTTGTGGACACAGGTTCATGCCTGGTCAACTGTTCAGCAGCTGCAGCGAGAGAGATCTCTCACTCAGCCTACTGCATGGTGGGGGCATGTGCCTCTTCAACATGCCCCGGCCAGAGAAGCTGCTGGGAGGACCACGCTGTGGCAACCTGTATGTGGAGAAGGGCGAGGAGTGTGACTGCGGCCTGCTGGATGTAAGAATCAGCATTAATCTACAAACAGTCTCTGCATACACACAAGTGACATGTGTTGTAAGAGGACACATCCTCTACAACTTCAATGTTGTAGTTTTCTGGAATTTCTACATTTACATTTAAGGCATTTAGCAGACGCTCTTATCCAGAGAGATTTACAACCGTGCTTAGCGTTCTAATGCATAGTTCTTAATCATTTGCTGAGTTTAACATATAGGAAAACAATATAAAGCATAACTTCTGCACAGGTGTCACATTTCATTTTTTTCTAAATTGTTTAATTCAACAAATAAACAGTAATGGCATATGTAAATGTGCAGCAGCGTGTTCTAGAAGATGTGTTCATTTATTTACCTTGTGTTCATTTATTTTTACCATTTTTTATTTTGTGCTACTATTATACAGCTGTGATTCAACATCTGCATAACTTTTAATTCAGACTCATAGTGATTTGTAGTGCATTAGTTTGTGTGACAGGACTGAAACTTTTATTTGCATACAGTGGGGTGCGATTTTTGGGCAGCGTTGCTAACTGATTTACCTTTATAAAGCTGATTGTTTTCAACATCATATAGGGGCAGTGATATCTGACTTTATATGAAATTCAGATTGGTTAAACATAGGTGCATAAATTGGGCACCCTTATTGTAGAACTAATTACTGGAACTCAGATTGTGTAAGTTCAGTGTTTGTTATGAGAAAGCGTATTTAGGGGGGACTGAGTTTTTCTCCTCTTCTTCTTTCGCAGCATATCAAAACAATTTGACCACACATATTTACAGAAAGCTAAGAGAAACAACTGACAGTGATGGACTCAAGCTACACTTATACAAAATGAGATTACTTTAGATCAATCAGAGCAAATGTTGTGTTACTTTCTGTTTTGTATAATAATAAAATTTTGTTAGGATGTTGAAGAGTTATTCATTCTTTTTCAGTGTTTTTATTTTATGAACATTGAAAATAAAAAGGTTATTTACATTTTTTTCCAGCAAGCCTTTCAGTCAGACGAGAAAAGTGATTTCTGTGGGAGAATATTGTATCCCTCTGACATGTACTTTGGGCTTTATAACATTATTGACTATTTACTTTTACAAAAAGCCACATAAGACACTAAAGGAAAAGTTGCTTATATAGCTTGTTTATGATGTACTAGTTTCTATAAAAACAATATTATCTGAAAGACTACATTTAGTCTGTATTTAAGTCTTGTTTTTAAGATAACTGTATATGATACAGTGTCAGAAACCAGATAAACAAGTCTATTGGAGATTACATGTGCTTTAAAGCAAGCGTATTATGCTGGGTCTAGTCCTGATCTCTGCACACTAGCTGTGTAGATTTGCATCTTTAAAAAACTGTGCTTTTAGCCGCTGTGAAAAAGCCTGTAATAAAAATGTGCTCTGTATATTTGCAGGAATGTAATGATCCATGCTGTAATGCCAGCACCTGTAAGCTGGTTTCAGGTGCACAGTGTTCATCTGATGGCATTTGCTGTGAGAACTGTAAAGTATGTATGCTGTTCATTCTGCTGCTGATTCTATTACATTATACCTCATTCATATTCATAGCACTAAAATAACAGCTTCCCTTAATCTCTCTCTGCAGTTGCGTGTTGCTGGTTGGATGTGTCGAGAGCCATTAGGAGAGTGTGATCTGCCAGAGTTCTGCACCGGAAGCTCCCCGTACTGCCCACCCAACGTGTTCCTTCAGAATGGGGAGCCGTGCCAATATGGCACCTCCTACTGTTACAGTGGAGTCTGTGCCAGCCTGGATGACCAGTGCCAGCTGCTGTGGGGAGCCAGTGAGTGGCACCTGTATTCGCCAGTCAGCTTTAGCAAACATGCAGTCCATTTAGGAATTTGTGGATTCGTTTGTTTTTGCCAGGAGTAGATCCTACCAGTTCAATACAAGACAATTACTAAATGTCTTTTATTTAACTATATTGTAAAATTATTACTTTTGTGAGGACTAATCTGTGTTTGGTGTTTTCACAGATGCCACCCGTGCCCCTCAGGTCTGCTTTTCCTCTGTCAACAAACAAGGCAACAAGTACGGCAACTGTGGCCAAGCACCCAACGGCACCTACATCCCCTGCCCCAATGCGTACGTGTTAAAGTCTGTTGGCCCCTGTAACGTGCTGCAGTGAATGAGGACTGAACAGTCTGTGTGATATAATAAAATAAATCTTTTCTTTGACACTTAGAACATCCTGCATTTAGTACATGCCGTACTACATAGAACACCATGCTTTTGTTCATGTTCATAAGAATCACTCTCTTCTTTTCTTCATCAGGGATGTGCACTGTGGCAGAATCCAGTGTCAGGGTGGGAATGATCGCCCCCTACTGGGCTCTAATGCAGAAATTCTGACAACTAAGGTGGGCTTGAACCACAGCAACTTCACATGTCGAGGGGCATATTTCGACCTAGGTGATGATGTTTCTGACCCAGCTATGGTGGCTCAGGGGACAGCTTGTGCTCTGGGGAAGGTGAGAGATAAAGCAGTATAGCTTAAATAACTGCCTTTTACTTGTTTGCAAATCAATAAACCAATAACATTAAAGTCGCTGGGCTCAACCTAAATAATAATGTTTTGTGTTACAAAAAGTAAAAGACTGTTAGTGGTCCTTTTAGCTGCTGATCAAAGAACACTGACATAGTTAAAGCAACTCTCATTCGTGCAGGCATTATTTATGCTAAATTAAAAGGGAAAATATAAAGTAGAGGGAAGTAGAGTTTCCTGTTTTGTAATGTGTGCCTATCTCTCTCTCTCTCTCTCTCTCTCTCTCTCTCTCTCTCTCTCTCTCCAGGTGTGTTTAGACCAGCGTTGTCAGGATGTGTCTGTGTTTGGGGTTGAGGAGTGTCGCAGGAAATGTAATGGTCGTGGGGTAAGACGTTCAGTTCCGCACTGTTTGTGTAGCTTTTTGGTTGGGGAAGTACCTTAGCGGATCATTCATATGAGAGACCAGAGGATCTGAGAAAGTTACAAGACTTCCCAAATTATGTCATTTTGTTTTTTTGTTTTTTTTTGTGTTACAATCTTTTTTTTTTTTTACTTTAAACGTTCACTGAGTTAGTTGGCCAGTATTCAGTGATGGGGACATTATGGTCTGTAATACGACCAAGGAAATGAACCAGCAATATGAAATGGTCTGTTGTGGTTTAAGTTGACTTAAAAGTAGGACTTGACATGTACTTCCGATTTGCCTTTCTACAGATTACGGTTAGAGGTGGTGTAATCTCTGCCTTGCTTAAAAAAGACTTCAGATTTTGGAGACATCCAGATGTAATTGAGGTTTCTGAATACCTCACTTTAGCTTCACACACCTAAAAGCCAAAGATAATGTGTATACACTCCATTAAACTGTAAATGTATGATGCTGATTCTAAGATTTTGCTGTTACCGCACCTCAAGACCAGTTGACAGTATCTGTTCACGCCTGAGACCATAAAGAGGAAATGAGTCTAAACTACTCACTTCATTCTCTGCCTCTCTAGATGTGCAACAGCAATAAGAACTGTCACTGTGATGAGGGCTGGGCTCCTCCAGACTGTAGATACTCAGGAACTGGAGGCAGTGTGGACAGCGGCCCTGCACGCCAGCCCAGAGGTCAGCCCACTTGCACTGTGTACTCACACACACAAACACACAAACACACACACACACACACACAATGTACAGTCATACATGGTCATATATAACTGCTACTGCACCCAGGATATTATGAGTATAATAATCATCCTAATTTTAATATCCGTATGGGTTTGTGCATTTAGACTCCAACCCCACACGTGTGGCTCTGCTAGTGATCTTCTTGTTTGTGCTGCCGGTGATCCTGCTGTTCCTGGCTATCCGTTTCCCTCGCTGCCGACGAAGCCTCTTCTGTTTCACGAGCACTCCCTTCAGCAAGGCCAGACAGCTCAGTCGGTGAGAGAGAGAGTGAGAGTGTATGCTGTGTTACTGGGGGGCGCAATAAATTCTTGTAAAAATGTGATTGTATTGGTTTCAATGCACTTTGTATCAAGAGTAGTGGCAATTATGCAACATTAGCATCGTTCACAAAACTAGCGCCCATTTCCCTTGTTTATCGAGACCAGTAACTATGATACATAATAAGAGCCTGCCAACACTTAACCACAAGTTTGACTTTTGTGCATTTGTATGAAATCTTTTTTGACTGAGTAAGAATTGTTATTAGATTATATCATTATTTTGTAATTATATTACAGTAATTATTTTGAAAAAAAAAATCAGAATATCAAGGAAATTTGTTATCTCTTATAAACACATCTTCATTTTCAGCTAATAGGATGGTGAATTAATGATCTGATATGATATCAAATGCATAACCCCTTAGCTACATGCAGTACATCAAAAATGGCACATATGAACCACAGTGTACAGTGCAGGAATAACAAAGCTAGTTGAGGGGCATTTCAGAGTTCCTATATATGTGGACTGTAAGCACCTATACATGCGTAACAGTGAAGCAAAATTTGGAGGAGCAGAAAAATACACACGTCATTCTTCACACAGTTTGTTTGCTTTGATCTCATTTCAAAGCTTCTCTTTAAGGTTCATGCTGCACTATAGTAGGCTATGTCACAGAGTGTTGTAGATGTTGTAGGTTATGCTTCTAGTGAGCTTAGTGCTGGCCAAACCAATGATTTTCTATTAGTAACATGAGACTCAAGCTCACTTTTCTCTGTTTTACCCTTGAACACAGTAGAGTGTCTGTGGCTCATATTGAATATTGTGTGAAACTACCAGAGGACGACTTGGAGAGGTATTTTGTTAATAGAGAACTATGTACAGCGATGGTAGCTGTGTCTGATGTGTGTTACTGGTAGCTCTGTGTGTGATTTATATTCATTTTTTTAGAAACATAGAAGTTTGTTTAGTGTTCTCACTTATATGCTCATATGCTATACACATCACATTGCTTAATATACCATCACGCAATGCGGTGTGTGTAGCATATATTGCCACAGACATTCTCAGCAGACATCTGTGTGGAAAAAAAAAGAAAGCAATGAAAAGAAAACAAATGTCTGTTCTCAGCATATCCTTAATATAGCTCTGAATGGTTCACAACCACAGTAGCCTCGTTAGAGTTCAGTAGCTGCTATGGTGTACAGTCCCACTGTGTTTTTGTAGTGCTGTGCTAAAATGATCAACTGTAACTCTGCAAGTTGTGTCTTTCTCAGAACTCCTGCCACTGAGCGAGGAAATGCTTGTAACGGAGAACAAGTACTGCCACTGAGGTACCAGTGGAGCCCCCAGAATGACATTCCCCTCACACAAGCCATAAGCAAGGTACACACTGTCTGCTTGGACATTACTCCTGTTCATGTTCAGACACTACAACTGAAACATGTCTACGTGATGTTACTTGTAAGAGATACTTGTGTGTAAAGCTTGGTTTTTCATGGTTACCTAAATCAGGGCACTGCTGATACGTTACAGTGGAGCTCAGATTAGTTTCTCAGGTCCAGGCATAATTTGTGCATCGGGATGTGTTTTGTCTTTTAGGAGGTTTATGGGGTTAATGAATATGCGGATGTGCAGAGAGTAACTGTGGTATCGGTTTCAAGAGTGATGTTAAGTCAGTATGAAATGCAGTGCTTGCCTTATGATCTGTGTTTGCTAGGCAGGTGCTTAAATTTTGAGGAAAAAAGACAGATTTCCTCAAAAGCACCTTAAAATGAAATCATCTCAGTTCTGCATCTGCTAAAATGGTTGTATAGCCACAAAGCTAATGGGAAGTCCACACCTGATCTGTATTGTAGGTTTTGATGCTAACTGAACATTTGCTTCATTATCTATAACACTAAGCTGCATTAGTAACACTTTGATCACCTGCTGCCGGCGTGTAATATGCTTTCCTTTTATGGGTTCAGGGACATTTACACATCATTTACGGAGAGTGACAGCTTTTTAGGAAGTGTAAATGTTTCTGATCTCACATCCTACATCTATACTGAGCTGTCCCCAATGAGATCTGACCTATTTCTGCGTAGCACCTAACCACCTAACCATAGCCCACAGTGCACTTCGTAAAGCCCACAGCGTTTTTCCTGCTTAAAGCATTTTAAATTGAACTATGTGTCATCTTGGCATTTCTCTTTGTTAACCCGATATGTGCATGTGCTGTCTGCATCTCTCTCTCTATGGTCAGGCTCTGAGCAGGCCTGCTCCTCCTACTAAACCTCTCCCACCTGATCCTGTCTCTAAACATCCTGCCCAGGTAAACTGTCCCTTCTGCCAGGGAGGAAACTGGAGGGCAAGGGTACAAACCAAAGACACTATTGTTGGCAGAATACAGTAACCGCATACATAAAATCAGTGGTTCGTCTATACAGTATGATACAGAATGTACTGTTAAGACAAAGTGTCTCCATAATGCAGTGGCTTCCCATTTTGGTCCTGGAGTGCCCTGTCTTAAGCACAGCCAGTTCAACTTCAGGGGGCAGCTTTCATTTATTTAATTTCCAGTTACAAGTTATTAATTTTTTAGAATTAGAAATAAGAAAAAACTTAACAGCAAATGACACAGAATCCCCTCCATCTAATTAGCATGTACAGGTTTTTAGAATGTTCTGCGTCCACTCTTTACCTTTATTACAGTTTTTTTCCAGCGATGTGCTTCAGTTATTTTTTCATGCCTCCAAAGTTCAGTTTTAGAAGTTGGTTGCATGTTCTACTTCCCAACAACACATTTTGTGACATTGAGGTCACAAAGACTTTTTTCTTTTTTATATAATTTCCTTTTCTTAGTAAAGCATGTTACATCTTATGCACACTTTTAGATCTATAGCATAGCATATAGCATTGAGTTGTCTTCTCACAATGGAAGGAGCGACAGAAACACCGGTGGATTTTCAGATCTGAAGCCAGAGTAAAGCTTGATCTGCTCGCCTCTGTCGAAGATGAAAACGTGAGGTAGTGTTTATATGATGCTGACAATTTTAGTGTGTACCAGGTCTTGCAAGATTTCTATTTTTAATTTAAACACTTGTATACAGTCTTATCATACATATGGATTATCTTCTATTTAAAATCCTTAGAAATATCTCCTGAAAATAAATAACCTGCAGTTAATGGCTGTTTTGATTGGAAATTGAATAAACGAAGTTTGGCATTTGAGTGGCACTCTACAGAGGTTCTAGCAATTTAGCATAAACTGGTAAGTATAAATCACCATCAGGGCACAATGAAAACATGCATCAAATCCATCTAAACCTCATTAGCATAGCTTGAGCACCTTTCTGTAAAGACAACCGAGGCTTTGCTCCGCTACCATGAAGCGCCACCCTATTTATTTATATGAGCTTTTGCTGTTTAATATTAGGAAATCTCACAATTGAGACCTGAGTAATACCAGCCATGTTTAACTGAATATGGGTATATCTGTTTAATTGTTGATCATCTTAAATTATACTAATAGATATCTTTAGTTACTGGAATTGTCAGCTCCTTCAAAGTGGTGACTCTCTTGGTCACAATGTTAATACTACTTGGGCCTACTCTATACCGACAGCTGATCTGAGTGTATTTTAACATTAGCATTGAATTAGCTTTGGTGTAGATAGTTCTTGAACTATTTGAAAGTATCACGTCTTAAAGATTTATGGTACGTGCAGGCTCTTACTAGTATAGACATATGTGTATGACACTCTGCTGCTTTTTCTGCTGCCCCAGTCACCAGGAAACCGCCCCGCCCCTCCTAACAAACCCCTCCCTCCTGACCCAGCCCCCTCAGAGAGCAAGATACAGCGAAAGGTAGAGATGGTCTATGGCCATGCATGACTGCGCGTCTGTGTGCCCCAACTTGCACAGCCTGATAGTTTTTATCTCAGTGTCTTATAGATCTCATCTTCCCACAAAATGAATCATCTACCATCTAGTATCTGTTCTGCAGTACTGTGTGGCTTGTAGCCTAGCCATGTGTGCTTGTGCATGTGTTTATGTCCGGTCCCAGTGCAAGCAGCGAGACAATTATTGAGGTGCACTGGGTGTTTCGACATATCTGAATGCTGTAAAGCAGGGTTTCTCAGCATCAAATTAACGAGATGATGTAATTATTTATACAGTGTCCTCCATAATGTTTGAGACAAAGGCATATGTCAGTAATTTGCAGGTGGTTAAATTACACATTCTCAGATTTAAATTAACAGTGTTTTTATATACTCACAAGCTCTTTATTAGAAACATTACATTAATACTGCGTCAAGCATCCTTGTTGACTTAAAACTGCCTTAAATCTATGTGACGTGGATTCCTCAAGATACTACAAACATTTCTTTGAGATTCTGGTCCATGTTGACATGACTGCATCATGTGGTTCCTGCAGATTTTTCTGTTGTACCTTCATGTTTTACCACATCTCAAAAGTTCTCTATTGATTTCAGATCTAGTGACCGGAAAGGCCACTGATAAGTTCACTGTCATACTAGGCTAGGCTGTGGCCTTCAAGCAACGATTGATTGATGTGTGCAGAGCAATCTTTCCTTATACCATTACACAGCCTCCTCTAACCTACATCCATGAGTCCATGGATACGTGCTGTTAATGCTGAATTCTAACCCTACCATCTGTGTGCCTCAACAGAAACTGAATCAAATCACGCTAGACCAGTTTTCAGCTGTCAGGTGTGGTCAGCCTCAGCTTTCTGTTCTTGTTAGAAGTGGAAACCGATGTGACCTTCTACTGTTGTAGCCCATCAACCTTAAGATTCAATGTGTTATGTGCTCTCAGATGCTTTATAGCTCAGTTGCGTAAAGTGGATATCTGAATCACCATAGCTGTTCTGTCAACACGTACCAGTCCTGCTGCTCACTGAATGTATTTTCTTTATTGCGCCATTCTGAGTTTGACCATACCTTTTTACAGTACCTTTTATATACATGGCAAAACTAAAATCATATTAAAATACTGTTTATTTAAATTAAAATGCCCGTTACCACATGTGCATAACTAGAAATGTTAATATGTGGAGTACAGAGGCAAATGATATGAAATAAATAGCCTTATATGTCCCAAACATAATTGGGGACACTGTATGTATCTTACCTAAAGCCTCTGTGGTGATGTATTCAAAGACTAACGTTCAGATTAACAGATTAACATTATTAATAAATAGAATTTGCCCCTGGAGTAGTTAGCATTAGTCAAATGTATTGGCATGTGGAACTGAGGTCTTTTGATTTCTGTGTAAAAGAAGCATGAGGCTGCATGTATTGTTGGATGCACTGTGATAGTTTCTGATAGCTTGTGCATTGGCATTGTGCAAAATTAACGTAGCGTATTATGATGCATCATATAAAGCACTACGTTTATTTTAAACAATGTGGCTTTTTGATTGAATGCTTTAAACACAGATAATAGACATTTTAACACATTCTTATAAAGCATACATGTTTTGCTGCATTCAAAAATGTTTTGGGTCAAAGTACCGCTGCATCGTATCTAATCAAGTTACACCTCTAGTATGTGCACATTCAGAACAGATCTTTACGGGCTTTTTTATTTGTTCCATCTCCATAACAGTAGGAATATACAATATGAAGTATTTATTTGGTTGTCCAAAATTAAAATACATATATTATACCAAAAGTAGTTATTAACTGCTTTTAGGTCAGCATCAAAATGAATGTGACAACAGAATCAAGTATTTAGATTGTTAAAGGAAAAGAGTAGGTAAAAAGGAGAGCTGAAATAATGATAGACATGAAAAAGTTTAAAGAAGTTTGTTTGGCCAAAATGAAAATAATATGCCTAAAGGCCTCCATGGGGAGAAACCTTGCTTTAAGCGTGTCTGAATGTGTTGGTGGCCTTGTAATCAGTGTGGTTGTTTGTTTGTTTGTTTGTTTCTGATTACTGTAAAGGGAGACAGAGTGAGTCAAAAGATAACAGATATCCAAAAACGTGGGGAGATTCCTCACATCTGTTGATGTCATTGGTACAACTAACCTGCAGTCTGTTATTGGTCACATTAACTACATATCCTTACAGAAAAGGCTGCCGTATTTCATGCCTGTCAAGTCCCAGTAATGCAGTGTGATATGTAATTATTCATTAATAAGTAGAAAATGAGATGTGAGTCACTCCATGCAAACTTACGAAAGGCCTCCCAGATGACCGTTATGTATTTGCCTTATACTTACAGGATATAATGTGATTGTGTTCAATAGAAAATGTGCAAAATTGTCATTCTTTTCAGATCCTGCTTAGAAAATTAGCATAGACCAGCAAAACCAGCATATGTTTTGATTTGGATGTTGGTATGGTGGACAACAACAATGGAGGTTAACATGCTGGTCACCAGCAAAACCAGCAAGTGTGTTAATGCTGATATGCATCAACTGAACCAGCAAAATACTGGCACTTGAACATTTTTTAATGTACACAATGAATATATCATTTTTCCTGAAAGTATCATGCAGTATGCAAATCTGAGATGGCCTGGTTTTTAAATTTGCAGTCTGGGACATTTCATCTTATTGTTAAAAGTCATTTAGACCTGAAACCATTTGGAACCAGTATATATTACCATCAAGTCCTAAAAACTGACTTGCTCTGTCACCTGATACAGTAAACACTGAGATGGACTGGTAGAAAATAGTGTAATTAAGCTCTAGTGTCTGAGTTAATCAAGGGGATATGCTAATTGTTCTCCTGCGATGAAGGAGCAGTGCATGGCCTGTGATTCTGTGGTTGATTTTGGGTAGTCATGTTTTGCAATGTGAGGATGAAGTAGTAGTACTGAGTAATGGTCCTCAGTTTGATCCATCTTCTTCTCTGTTAAAATCCTTTGTCTTTGACTGGATCTCCAGCTGAAAGTGACACGGCCAGCTGCACCCTGCAAGCCTCTTCCCCCCGACCCTGTCCTTTCACACAGACAGGTACCAGCACCGTGCAGTCGTACAGGGAGACGCTGCAATCAGGCCAAGTGCTTACTGCTGTACTCTACTAGATTTTCCTGTCTCTGTTTAGATCTTCTTGTCTTTTGGTGTTGTTTACCTCATTACCTTCATGTGGCACCTCTTTTAGAATGAATTCCAATTCACTCGCGCTGTATGGGAATCAATGGAAAGTTGATGAAAAGTGATGGTTTAACTTGGTCGGATGGTTGGACATGATTAAACACAATTTCACAATGTCTTTTCAGTTGCGATGCATCTGGTGTTGGCTTCTTTAGTTTTACACTGGAGCTACGAAACAACTGCAGCTAACAACTGATGGTAGATATAACCTACTGATTAGTGCTATGCAGGCTAGAAATAGCTCCAGTTTTGCAGCTGCTGTACAAAACCAAAGAAGCAAACTTCAACCGTCAACTTGCTTTAGTTGATTTACTACTTCTGGGAGAAAGGGGAACCCTGTTCATTGGATTTTTCTCTGCATCGTCACTTTAAGTGAATCTCCTTTATTAACAGAACCTTGGCTTTGACATTCGGTTGTCTCCTGTTGTAGATCCAGACCCCTCCTCCTCCCAAACCTCCAGTGCCCAAGAAGCCTTTGCCTGCAGACCCTTCTGGTTACCCCCTTCCCCTGCGCCTGCTGCCTGCTTCTGAACCAGCAGGGAACCATAAAGCTGCTGTTCCCTCTCCCTGCTTCACCCATTCTGCTGCTGCTGTTCCTACAAGGTTAGCAAAAAGCCTCAACACAGTTTGTGTGTGCATGCGTTAATAAATGTCTTTTACAGTCGGAATTAGCCTAACATGGACACCAGACTGTTTATCATACCTTTGTCTCTTCTGATACTGCCAGAAAAGCATTTTAACTCAGTTAGCTGCATCAAATAACACAGCATTCTGGGCCTTGTGCTGCACTGTAAGGTGGATGGGTTAAGATGTACGACTTTGAGCTGAAGCTGTCGTCTTCTGTACATGTGACAGAATGTAACATTAAAGGTACAACATTAAAGGTGGAACAGACAATTCAAACAATTCATGCCTGTATCTGTAGAAATTCATTCATGAAACAACATTTGGCAGCCTTCTTTCTCTGCCCCTTTGGTTCAGTGTTAGAAAACAGGTTTCTCTATGTATTGTTTGGATTAGTTTTTACTATTTTGCATGAAAATAAAAGTATTTTTTATTAAAAAGTAATCTTAAGCATCTAAAATGGTTTCGCACCAATTATATATTTTTCTTTTTTTTATGCAGACGTGCTCCATTGCCCCCGCTTAGGGGCCCACAACACCCCAGAAAATACCCCAACCCTACCCCTCTGTAACCATTGAAGACATGCTGTTCTACTGTTGGACCAGCTTGGACCTTGCACAAGTCTAATTGCACTGACCATAAGAGAGGACTTGGAGAGCCATGACTTAAAAATGGACATTGACAAACACATTAAGAAGGATTTCTTCCATTACTGGTTGGTAGAACTAACCAGAGGTTCATGTTGAACCTCAATGGACCTTTAGTTTGGCATTACAGACTGAGCTGGAGAACAGAAATACCATGCTAATGAAGACATTCTTCGGCTGATATGCAGATTCTAGAGAAAGCAACCAGAAGGTTCTGCTAAACACATGGATATATGCAAAATGCCCAGCCAGTCAATGCCCTGAAGGTGAAGAATGAAGGTCAGTGCCCAAAACCTGGAATGGACGTTTGTCTGATGAGCCTGTGCTGGCTATGCCAAATGAGGGAAGTCTGCAGGCTACTCTGAAGTCCTGTGCTCTACAACTTGACCGAAAGGCTAAGGAATCCACATTTTCAGCCACTAACTACATTTTTAAACCCCATTAGCTTATCAGTAATGATCTGAAAGATCTGTGGTCTACTGCATTACGCCTTTAAGAAAACTACTAGAGGAGAGATTTACAGTTGTTCAGTAACACAGGGTACATGACTGGCTAGGTAGGATTGCCCCCAGTGTCAGTGTGGAGCAAAGGCTGTGAGTTCAGTTCTATTGTGCACTTGTTGCGCTCGTCTCTGTGAATGAATCCCACATTTGTATTATTAGAAAGACGACATTTGTGTCGAGTGTTCGTCTGGACTCTTTGCCTTTTGTAAATACTGAAAGAGGAAATGAGAGACGAGTGTGTATCATGCAGTATACAGTATTTTTACTCAATAAACATCAACCTATTTTTAAAGGTGGACTGATTCTTGTTTGTTTTTTAATTTGTTAGTTTTGTTTTGTTGTTGTTTTTGCATTAGTGAGTGAATAATTACTGAGTAGAGGTACTGCCAATAGAATAGTAGAAAGGTTGATACAGTGGGGTGCTCACATTCAAAATCTGGCAAATTAAAGATGTAAATAAACAGATAGTTTTGGAATTTATAATTCAGAAAAAAGGCTTCCTTGCTTAGTTTATTGGCTAATATAACATTTTGTATGTGGTAGGTCAAAGTCTTTTGCCAAACTGGCTTTAAAATACTCATGAATGGACTTGAAAGTCTCTTACAAAAAATTTTTAGTTTTATCTATGTTCTCCACTGACGGAAAATATTCACTGGGGAGCAAATTTGTTTACTGTTTGTGAAGCACTTAGGATTTAATGTGCTATAAAATAGCGCTAAGAACCGGGGCACAAGACGCAGATTACGCAGTAGGTACAACCTACTGTGTAATACAAGGTTATTTCCTTTTTTGGAATAATCTCATATCTTACATCTGCAGGTTTTTACAGATTCACCTTTACTTGCACAACATCCTCTGACCTAAAGCAGCTATGTTTCAGAATCTGCAAGTCCTTGTCTATGGTTGAAAACTGAAATTCTAATGAAACTGGCATCCGTTCGTAGGTGCTGACAAAGTGATGCATGCACAGTTGGGCATGAAGTCAGAGGTATCAACTAAAAAAGTAATCAGGAAGTGCCAGGTTTGACCTCACCAAAAAGCGGTAAAGCGAAGCTATGTCTCATCTTCCTTCCTCTTCTCTTTCAGTTGACAAGGAACATGTAACCTGTAACCGAGTTTCAGTGTACTGATACTGTGAAGCTATTTCCGGGCCACATTAAAAAACACATGCTGTTTTCATGCGCTCTACTCTGACTATGGCGGGAGTGCGTCAAGTATGGAAACTCTGCATCCTTCTCCTACAACATCTGCATCTCTCCCAAAGCTCCATCACTCCTTGGACCTCCTTCTTCCTAGGTTAGTACATTTCAAAAGTCCTCACATTTCAGTTTAGTTGGTTGATTTTGCTTTATTCGTTGCTGTTACTTTCGTCCTCAAGTAGATACGAGGAGTGAAAATGCCTGAGAAGCAGTGAGGGATTTTTACTCCATTGATCTAATCCATCCTCAGCCTTCATCTTAAAACAATTATCCCAACATTTATCTCAGTGATGTTTAGTACTATGATGAAATCAGTTTAACAGTGTTTATGAATCAATTTGGCCAATAATTACTTGTGCTTTTGGGCTTTCAATGCAATTAACTAACTATCTAACTATCAAAAATAAATACAAATATTTTCACCAACTTCAGTTTAATTAGATTGTCTGTTCCTGGGTGCCAATGTCTCCACTGCGATGTTAAAAACCATGGCCAAAAGATTCCTTTATCTCTTCTGATACTGCCGAAAAAGCATTTTAACTCAGTTAGCTGTATCAGATAACACAGCAGTCTGGGCCTTGTGCTGCACTGTAAGGTGAATGGGTTACATGTTTAAGATATACGGCTTTGAGCTAAAGCTGTCGTCTTCTGTACGTGTGACAGAATGTAACATTAAAGGTGGAACAGACAATTCAAACAATTTACGCCTGAATCTGTAGAAATTCATTCATGAAACAACATTTGGCAGCCTTTTTTCTGTGCCCTCTGGTTCAGTGTTAGAAAAGGTTCATCTATGTATTGTAGGAAATACCCCAACCCTACCCCAGCAACTTCAGTTTAATTAGATTGTCTGTTCCTGGCTGCCAATGGCTCCACTGCGATTTTAAAAACCATGGCCAAAAGACCCAGTCTGACTGGGACATGTGCACATTCATGCTGATAGGAATATAGTGCCTTAATCCAATTTAGAAAAAACTAAAGTCAATTTTACTAAACGTGTAATATAGAAAACCCCATTGAATTCGATCCAAGACTTTTTCTCCATCTAATGTGATGGCTAGCGAGGTGTTACATGAAAAAAGGAAGTTGTAGACAGAATTTGTAAAATTGATGGCAAACTACCAAAGCATGGTAATTAATAAGGTCAAAGTATTGTAGGCCAGTGATAGAGATCTCACTGAGTGCAGAATGCATCTTTAAACATGTATTGTGAGCTGCTAAACCACAAGATGAACCACAGCAGCTACAGAATGCCCTTTACGGAAACATAATTTATCGTACTAGACCAGACCACACAATGCATATAATGTCCTAAGTAGGGTGCAGGGGCAATTGTGAGCACACTAGTTATATAGTGGCAAACTAAGAAATTGGAAATTACACCATCACCATACACCATAAATCAAACTGTATTTGGTTTATGAGCTAGTTAGAGGTACATCATATTGGTGCTCAATCACAGACTTTGTTGTCATGTATGATTTCTCAGACACCCTTAACCCAATTCATTCTGATACGAGTGGATTAGACACATCAGTGCTGTTGGAGCTTTTAGAGTCACTGCTGGACTGAGAATAGTCTACCAACCAAAACTATCGAGACCACAGTTTCTTGTGAACACTGATCAACGACTAGAGAATGACCAGCACAAACTATGCAGCAACAGACAAGCTATCATCTCTGACTTTACAACTTTATAAAGTGGACAGCGAGTATAGCAGCACTGCTGTATGTGATCAACTCGTACCAGTGCAACATTCCACTAGCACGTCAGTGTCACTGCAGTGCTGAGCATGTAACACATTTCCTGCTTTGTGGTGGTCCGAGTTGATAAATGGGGTACAATAGGGACTAACAAAACATGCAGAGAAAGAGATAGACTGCAGTGTGTAATTGTAGAAGTGTACTTAATGAAGTAGCCGGTTGAGATATATATGGTTGATATGTATATGTACAACTTGTATGGGTCATTTTACAGAGAAAACCCCATCACGTAGACTTTTTGTGACATTTTTGTGCTGTTTTAGTTGTTAAGACATTTTAGACTTTTTTCACATTTTGCATTTTGTTATACATTTTTTCTTTTTTTTTTAATGTTGAAATTCTCTGCCTATGTTCATGTAGTGTGTCATATTGTTTGTGTTGGACTGAATGCTTATTTCAGTGAGTATTTCATACAGCCTGAAATACAATTTTTGCATCAAAAGTATTTGAATGTATTAATTTTCAATGTTAAAAATGCATTTGCTCAAATAGTTTCTAATTAACTGTTGCTAAGTATTAAACATGATGTGTGTAGAAATAAAGTCAAGGACAGCGTTTTAAACCATGTCTGTAAATATGATAACTTTGGTTACATGCTACTTCTGCAGTTAGGTGGTTTACAGGCTTAGCCAAACACCACGCAAAGTAATCCACAGTTTTCCTCAGAACAATAACAACAGTTGTGGTAACTGAAATGTCGCTCATTATGGCTTCTTGTTTAACAGAAAGTCCAGGCCGCATGGTGTCCACATACAAAGCATCTGATGTGCAGAACATCACAGCGCTGCTGCTCAGTCAAGACAATAACACGCTGTTCGTCGGGGCTCAGGACACTGTGCTCTCATTGGATATCAGTCAGCCTGATGTCATCACGCTGAAAAACAAGGTTTTGATCTATAACAAAACAAGAGCTGATAAACATGGCTTGTTTGAGTTCTAAAATTGTACTTTAGTGAGTTCTTCAGTTAACATCGGTTTACTCAGCAATAACTGACTTTAAACAAATCAGATTGTATTTTACAGCATGACTGGACACCAGGCGAGCGTTTCAGATGTCCGACACCAGAAACGGTGTGGTGTGTTCTGTTATTATTCACGTTTCCACCTGTTTTATGCCACAGCTTACTTTCATCTTCTTATCCTTACTTCAGAAGCACCCCAGTAGTTTTTCTTTAGTCTTAATTTTATAATATCTTCTTATTTCACTTGGTGTTTTCGGTTGCCTAGTGGAGAGTTAAGTGCAAAATAAACTTCAGAGTACTCAATGAATGTTTTGTACAGTTTTCTAACTTTCCCTCTACCTCTCTGCAGAACTGTGCTAATTTCATCCGAGTCTTGCAGTTTATCAACTCCACTCATTTGTATGCCTGTGGGTCATATGCATACAACCCTACAGATGTTATTCTTGTAAGACAATGTCCTGTTATCTCAGTAACCACCGTTCTGTTGCATTTTTCCTAATGTAGCTTACTCTCAGTCCGTTCTGCACCTCTCTCTTAGACTGTGGATAATCTGTCGGTGAGCAGGACGGCACAGTCTGCCAAAGGTGTATGTCCTTTTAAGGGACTGGAGAGGAACACTGCTATTTTCGTTGGTGAGGGCCCTAAGTGTATTCAGTTATATGGATTCAAAGCACCATCTATACAACATTCAGCAAATAACATGCCTGTCACTATGTTTTTATAGAGAAAGTACTGAAAACATGACTAGAAAACTAGCACTTGTGGGGTTTAAAGAGGCATTTTGATGCTGATTTTGACTCAGCATTTGTATTAATAACTCCTTGCACAAACTCTCTATCTGCAGATGAAGAGCTGTATACCACCACAACAAATGATTTTAATGGCAATATTCCTGTCATCTCACGCCATTTCAGCAAAGGACGAAACAACTTAGACCTTGAAACGTTGCCCAAAGTACTCAATGGTTAGTCTTTTTGATTTAAAACCTGTCCCTGGAGCAACCTAAACTATAACAGTGAAGTGAAATGACTGCACCTCACTGTAGTAATTCTGATTTCTTTTTTTGTTTCTCTTAGATCCTACATTCATCAGCTCCTTTTACATCCCCAGTGAGGGGAAAGTGTTGTTTTTCTTCAGGGAGGAAGGAGTGGAGTACAGCTTCTTACAGAAATTTGCTGTGTCACGTGTGGCCCAAGTGTGCACAGTAAGCACTTCTCTCCATGTTCTCAACTGAGTACATCTGTGCTTAAGTGAGACCAAATTAGATGCAGTGTTGTGATTGCCGGGTTTGTATAGTTAATTATTAGAAACATTATTTGTCTTCATTTGGGAAACAGTTTCTCTCGAATAAACAGATTTAGCCCAGAAATACAGACGCAACAAAATAGCACTTTCTATTAAGCCTTATTCATAAAAAGCAGTTTCCACCAATGTTCGAGGCTCCTGGGCTTTGCAGTATTAAATCTGATGGAATATATGGTGGTATGTTCATTGAAGACTGTGTAAGTTTTGAACATTGATTTGTCTCACATGCTGAAAAGTACTAGATGGGCAAAAACCCAGATTGCTTTAGGTAGAAAAAACTGAAAGTCTGGTGGCTAACCACTAACCATTGTTGAACAATGCATTTAAGTAGGTTGGTAAGGTAGGCTTTTCTGCTCTATTTGGACCACTGGATTATACTGCATGGGAAACAAATATGGTTTCTTTATAAAGCAATGTTTAAGGCTTTTGCAGTGAGGTTGCAACCTACTAAAAGCACATTAGTTCAGCTACTAAATTGGAATTAGTGAATTGGAAATGCTAGACTGCCCTGTGTGTGAGTAATTTGTGTGTCTGCCCCATGATGGACTGGTGGCCTGTCCAGGGTGTTTCCTGCCTACCATCCAATAAAACTATCTGATAGGCACCACCCACAATCCAGAAGGACAAGAGGCTTAGTAGACGAATTAATAAACTAATGTAATAATCTATAATATAATGTAACATTATTTACATTTAATAATATTAGGTCCACAACACTCAAATTCATTTAATTTATATAGGAATTATTTTACAGAATGACAATGGAGGAGAGAGAATCCTTCAGAAGCGCTGGACGACATTTGTTAAGTCCCAGCTTGTATGCCAGATGGAGAAGCAACTGCCCTTCACTTTGCTACAGGACATTGTAATGATTCCACCAGCAGACAAAGAATCGACTGATGATACACTCTTCTATGGAATCTTCACGTCTCAATGGTCCATACACTCACAGTACTTCATCCTCCAGGCTTCTAGAAGTCATGTGTTAACTATACGTGTGTTTAGCCTTCCATTAAATTTATCTTTTCTTTTCTCAGGGCTCTGGGATCCAATCAGACTGCAGTGTGTGCTTTTAAACTACATGACATTAAAAAAGCATTCTCAGGAGGATATAAGACCTACAAGACTTCAGCCGACCAATGGGAAAAATATAAAGGCACTACACCAGGCAAAGTAATGTGGGCTGCATCTCAAATAATTCTTTTTTTGCTGAAAATGGAGACAGTAGTAAAGTTAAAGAGAGATTCCACCCAATTTCCATGTAGTTCTAACAGTAAGATGTAAATATAGTTATTCATAGTTGAACTTTGTAATGCTGCTGATGGTAAAATAGTGGGAAATGTAATTTGGTCTACAGCATGCTGCATGGATTTTTTATTATTTGGGCCAAAACTTTTTTTTCAATTTCTCAGGCATTGCACAAAGTATTTCATGTAATAGCTTTACCTTTTAGAGGCTGGGTATCCGGTGTCTTTAACTGCCACTGTAAACAATTCTAACTTGGTAAGTTTATATACACTCATCCTCAAAAACAAAGTTGCACCCAGAGGGAATCAGCCACGCATCTGTATGTATTGTTCAATAAGTATTTCCCATATTGGCCTAAATTTATCATAGTTTATTGTTCCTGGAAACCTTTATGTTCCTTCCCAATAGCACTACAATCTGACACTTCCTTCTGGGTGCAATTATTCTTTTTAAGATGAGTGTACATCGTTCCGATATCTTTCTTACACATTATATTTTTATTTCTTATTAGTGTGGGTTACATAGTGAGAGCGACAACACACTGAGCGATGTAAAGACAGCCTTCCTGGCTGCTGATAGTGTGCAGGGTGAACAACCTCTCGTAATCGGTAAAGAGTTGTACAGTCGAATCACAGCACAAAGAGTCCAGGCTGCCAATGGCCACAAATACATTGTCCTCTATCTGCTTACAGGTAGATATCTGCTACAGCTATTCTAGTATACAATCTTCACCTATTTTCCATTTTATTTATTAAAGTTGACATGCTTTTATGACCTTCTTGTAAATCTCTACTCTAGAAACTGGATTCCTTCACAAAGTTGTATTGGTAAAAAACGGATTCCACTTCATTGAAGAGATCCAGGTTTTTACACAACCACAAATCGTCAAAAGCATCCTTCTCTCTGTTACAAAGGTACTACCTCATTCTTTCTTATATCTCATTATGGCTAGGCTTATTGTCTGCTTTAGCGTAGATTACCCTTTTTACGCTAATTGCGCCTCTTGCCAACCAGCTGCTGCTACCTGTGCAAGTTCAACTGTCATAAATAATTGGTAAAGCATTACAAGGTTAACCAGAGATATGTGGTCCTGTGAGTAAGGATTATAGGGATCTAAGGTGAGTGATTATGATCATGATAATCAACTGAATTCTACATTAGTGGAGTTTCATCTCAGATTGTACCACCTCTCTTAAATGGGCTCCAACAACCAAAGATATTAGGCCTGATTTTTGTGTAGAGTGTGTGCTGGCTCAGAATCTATTCTGTGACTGAAACTCGCAGAGCAAAGTCTATGTCTCAGTGTGTGACATAAAGTCTAATTTGTGGAGTTGATGTAGTGGCTGTGTATTTGTGGTGATGTGTTGCCCTCTATTGTGTGGAGGATGAATTTGATAGGTTTCCTTCATCTTACAATTTGCTCCTTTAAGCTCCTGTCTGCCTGAGATTCTTTTTTTATTTTTGTGTTGTTCCTGCTCCTACTATGCTGGTTTTATAGCAGACAACAACAAATCTGCCCCTGAAATGTAGATACCATTGTGTAAACTATTTTGTAACGTTGACCTCTGCAGTATCATCCCTGTTTCGTGAAGTACTCCCTCCTCTGCATATTTCCCAAGCTCCCAACAAACCCCTTCTTGTCCTGAGGAGTAAATGAACAGATTAGTTGTATCTGGTGTGCTAGGAGCAGGAGAAACACTACAGTGCAGAGGGTACTACAGGATCACTGTCTTAGAGCTGGGAAATCACTGTATTGTGCTCCAACTCACAGTTTCACACCTCATGTGTATATGTCTGTAACTGGAGCTGTAATGTGTGAGCAGATCTTCAGATAGTGGGTTAAAGTGTGTGATGCAGCAAATCAAGGTGCTTACATTTGACTATAATGAATAGTTTGGTGTCTTCTGTACAGAGTGTGGTGTTTGTGGGTTCTTCTGAAAGTGTGATCAGGGTCCCTGTCTCTAACTGCTTCATCTACTTGAGTTGTGCTGAGTGTGTGCTGGCTCGGGACCCATTTTGTGGCTGGGACTCACAAAGAAGGGTCTGCACAACAGTGTCCAACAAGCCTGATTTGTGAGTTCACCAATAAAGCCACTAAATAAGTCTGTTTAATGTGGCACAGATGATAATATTGTCCAATACTGGTGTTTTTTTAATGAATTAATGATTCAAACGTGTTCTCTAACTTTCCCTCTCTTTCTCTGTGCATGGGCATCTTAAGACATCAGGATGTAGAGAATGGCAATGTTGCAGAGCAATGTGAAGAGAACGCTGCACTTGTCCCAAGTAAATACGCTTGACCTGGTTTCCATTCGAGTATGAAACGGGATGGTTAACAATTCTTTCTGATTTAACCTGTTTATTCCCATGTATGTTCTTCTCCAGAGGTGGTGTGGGTCCAACTTTACCACTGGGTCAGTCTGCCGTGTCACTCAAAGTCCAGGGTGAGCTGGAAGTTCACTAATCACAGCAGTTTACCCAAGACCCGCTACCTACTGCAAGAAGATGGCAGCCTGTTTTTCCTTATCACTCCCAACACTCCTCTGGAGCTCCTCTGTGTAACTGAAGAGCAGGGCTATCAGCAGACTGTTGCTATCTTCTCTCTAAAAGTACAGGCCTCCCCACGTTCTGAGACAGGCTTGTCTCTTTTTGACATCGCTAAGGTGTCCACTTTTGAAGATGTAGAACAGATACTAACTCTGCTCTTGCATAAATACACAAAGAGCTACTATAACGAGATGGTTGCTGTTTCCATTCTGTTGGCCATATGCCTCTGTGCACTTGCTGCTGGGGCATTGCTGTGGTACAAGAAGAGCCCCAAAAAAACAGTCTCTGAATTTTTGTCTCCTGAAGACTTTGGGATACAAAGTTAACTTACATGTAGGTACATGGGTATGCAATGAGGAACTCAAGTTGGATTCTAAAAAACTGAACTGCTAAGGTCTCAGAAAGGTTATCTTACCATGTTTAAGCTGTGTGGTCCTCAAAAGTCTTTCAATGCAAGTGAAACAGTCAAGTTCTGAGGCAGTGTTTGGACAATTCAAGATTATGGTTCTAAAGATGGATGCAACAAGTAGAAATGTGTGAAGGTAGGAAATGTCTAACCTACTGTCCAAATAAACACAGAACCCTTGGTCCTGTATAGTTAATTATCACAGAGCTTTCCACATGAAGAATCATTGCTGTCCAGGAAAAAGCATGTATGTCCGTTGTTTTGTTGATTACTTTATGCATCATTTAAACACAATAGCTGATGTTTACTCCATGTGAAATTTTCATAATGAATGGACCAGTATAAATGTCGCAAATTAGGTTTTTGCCCTCTCCTGTGAAGTTGCCATTTTGGAGATACTCGTTTCAGCGATGATATGAAACTTGGCTTTTCAGCGTGCATATGATGAAGTTACTCAATGAGTAACTTACTTGCTGATTAGGTACTGGATAGCGGATAACCTCTTACACTTAAAAGGTAAAACTAAGATCATTTTTTGGTCCCACAGCTTCTGCAAAGGGTGATCTTAAGAAACTGGGTCATTTGGCTGCCAATGTTACACCTCAAGTGAAAAACATAAGGATAATCTTTAATGTAGACAGTAAGTTTAACAAGTTCGAGATGTTTGACAAGTTTGAGAAGTGTGACATATCTTCTCATCTGTAAGATTAAGAACAGTCACTCTGTTTTGACCTTTAATATAGAGAGTTAACGCAGCATCATATTCATAAATGGCATTTGCAGCCACCTACAGGCTGCTGCAACATTTAATATGGAACAGGAAGTGCCAACTTCAACCTGGTGACAGACATGTAGAAGGACCTAGCAACATGTGAATGAAAGAACAGATGAATGAGCAATGTTGGCACTCTAGCTTGCTATCTTTTGGTCATGCTCGTTAGCTTTTGCTTGATACGCTTCTCTGACTCTGAAACTGTTTTGTGTGGGCGGGGCAAAAGGCACAAGCTTTGTCATCGGTTTAAAAATGATAACAAACGCATTACCTGCGATTAGGACCACCCAGATTTCAACAACAAGAAATAAATATAGTGAAATACAGGGAAGATATTAATAATGCACACTCTGTACGTGTATCTTAAGGACCAGAAGAACAAGATTAACTTAATTAGAAAGAAACCACAGATGGCTTTAAACACAGAATGTGTCCAAAACCACATACACACAAACGTTTATCAAAAATATTGCACCATGTATTCATTACTGTGGTTTGTTTAGTATAATAGCCTGTGGTTTGAGCTGCCTGCATTGGGCCAATGCCACACTGATGAACAAATCTCCAGTGACCTCATGTTGGATGCCCACTGTGGGTACACTGCTCAGTGACTTGATGCTGGCTGCCCATAATAGGCCAAAGCCCAATGGCACAATGTGGGCTGCCTGCATTTGGATTAGGGATTTACTTAAATATTGATACTTCTGATCCTAGTGTTTACTTCTGATCCTAGTGTTTACTTCTGATCCTAGTGTTTACTTTTGAGGACTTATTTATTTAGTAGAACTGAAGTGTATTCTCTCAAATGTGTGTAGTATAGAAACAGCTTTTATTTCCACCTACTTTCGCTGTGACTATTTAAAATGTAACTATTCAAATGTTAATCTGATCAATACGCATTTAGTTACTGAATTTTCCGCAGGCATAAAATGTAAGTTTAAGTGAATGTATAATCTATACATTATTTAACGCTGAATTTAATTTTGTGATGTTGTTATTATTAAAGAACTGAAGAGAGAATTCTGATTTCAAAATGTTTATTTAATAACCACAATTATTAAATGTCTGGTTTCTGTCTTGATTCAGTTTTACCTTTTGTCTTTGTTGATAATTAGCCCCGTTATCGAATCGGAAGGAAAATCAGTGGTATTGTCACATCTCTGTCTGTCTGTCTGCCTGTCCTTGTTCATACAGTGCCCCCTCTGGCTTCTTCATGGCATTGCTTTTCCGGCTCCCCCATGGCTCCACCCACTTCCACACCTGATACCAATCTGTAACCCATTAGGACTTCTATTAAGACTCCTCTGTTTGCCCTGTCTGTTTGTGAAGTCTCTGTTTTCCCCTCATGAGTGCTAAGCTGTGTTTCCCTTCTGGTTTTGTTCCCTGTGTTTTGTTGTGTTTGTTTTTAATTCTGAGTCTTACCCTAGTTTTGTTCCTGGCTGTCTACACCCCCTTTATTGACATGTCTATGTTAATACCTTCCTGTGTTTTGACTCCTGTCTCCTGGACAAACTTAAATAAAACCACTGTGCATTTGCATCCTGCCTTAACCTCCCCATTACAGGTATTGCCCATCCCCAAATTTGGATCCATGTGCAAATCTCCAGTGGCCCACTGTTGGCTGCCCACAAAGGCCTGATGTGTTAGCACACATTGTGCCCTCACTGGTCTGGTGTGGGAATGTTTACTGGGATGGATGTAACTTAAGTCTAGGTATTTGCAGGAAGTAACTGATGCTATTGGCCACAACATGCTTTAATTCTAATCACTGTGCTTCCCAAACTGAGGATACTGTGAAATATCTAAATACCTAAATATCAATACTTACGGTCCTCGTGCTTACTTTTAAGAATAGATGCTGGTGCAAATATTTCGGTATAATTAGTTTATTTATTTAGAAGGATGGATGTTTATTCTAGCTCTCAGTGAAAATAAAATAAGCAAAATGTTGTCATCAATGATGAATAGTAAATACTATGTAGAAATATGTAGGATAGGAAATTCTTTTCTTCTTCTGCTCCCAAATGAACCTACTGAATAAGAAGCCACTCACAAAAGTCAGACCGAAATGTGTATTTTAGTTGCCTGAACTAAGTAATGGTCTTATGAGACGTAACAGCTCTGGTAAATGCCATGGCACGCCACCACTAAAACAGCCAGCAGAATTTTTAATACACTTATATTTATTCCTTACATTTCTGACATCATTTCAATAAGGTTAAATTTGTATTAGATCTACAATGAACTTTTAAATGCAGTTTAAAAATATTTAATCTAAATAATTGCACAAAACGTAATTTAAACATTATTAAACACTGGATAATGTTCTGATCCCTAGTGAAAATGTTCAGCACATTTCTGTAGCCATTAAACATCCCTTTCCTGTAGGTGTACAGTATGCTGCGTGTGAAACCTTTAGATGCGTAGGTTTAGATGCGTAGGTGAACTGAGGTGGGATTCTCCGTGTGTGAAACTCGTTCAGTGGCTCCAAAGGAGTTAATGATCCCTAGTAGGCGGAGAGACGTTCAGACGACCTGTAATTCCCGTATATGAGGAAAGCGAAACTAAACATTAGCCACGGTAAGAAGCACACATTAGGAGGCCATAAACACGCTGGTGAGTTAAGAACAATAAGCTCAATATACGCTTGTCTATATGTCTGAAAAGTCCGTATTACGAGAGAAACTAGAGCTGCGCTCGAGATCAGCTTAATCATGAGCTACTGTGACGTTGTGGAGACAACAGGAAGAAAGTTATTCATTAGTTTTACTCATCAAACAGTTCAGCTTTTCAGAAAGACCTATATGTAAGCGATTAGGTGTGATTATGAGGATTACAGAGCCCTGATAGCTGCATGGTTAACACAGATAAACCAGTCCAGAAAGTTTTTCTTCTGTGTTCTCGCGCATGCGTAAAGCGTCAGGCCTGATGGTACTTCCTTAACCTCAGTCAGCGTTTCTCAGTCCTGGACCTGGAGGCCCATGCATTTCAGTGCTTTTCCTGCTTTAACAAGCACTTTAACTAATAGTAATGGGCTGTTAAAGGGCCGATCAGTTGCATCAGGTTTGCAGGGCATTGGTCCTCCGTCCTGGACGGAGCCTCAGAAACACTGGCCTACATCATAGGGAAAGGTTGTTTAACACTTTAGCTGTATTATTTGAATGTGGTTTATGTACTGAGTGTACAGTAAGTACAGGAAGAAGTTTACTGAGTGTTGAGCTTTTACAGGTACTTTTTTTTGCAGGACTTAGTCTTGGAAAATGGCCACATCTGTGACTACTGCTGCTCATGGAGTTCAGGTGGTGACCCACATCATCCCTCTGGACGAATCTGCGCCTCCATGTTCCAGTGAGAGCAAAAAGAGCCAGGAGAAGTCAACACTGCCTTACATGACCCAGATGTTCCTGAAAGGGGAACCCGTAGCCCTGGGGGTAAGTGCAGCCATTTCACAGTACATCCTTTAGTCCTTGCCATGGAATAATAGAATGCTGCGTTCACTGGGATGCGCCATAGGAAGATGGAGAAGTACAGGGCACAGCAGGGTATGAATATAACGCTTTAAAGTCAACCCCATCTCTTAAGACTTGCATGATATCTAATACTGGTAATATGAGACATGAAAACCAAAGTGGGCAGCAGTGTTGCCTCATAGCATGGGTGGGGTGTCCAGGGGACTTTCTGAGTGGAGTTGGTTGTTCTCCCACTGTTTCTTTGGGCTTCTTCCTGGTACTCTGGTTTCCTCTGACAGTCCAAGTACATGCTATTAGGTGAGCTTCCCCCTAGGTGTGAGTATATGTATATACAGTATGTGTCTGTGCATCTGCCCAATGGACTGTGGCTAAGCGCCCTTCTGAAGATGAATGAGAGAGAGTAAAGCATTTTGCTTGTGTTGGTGGAATATTTAAATAGTGCTGAATATTTACACCACATTGGGACCTGATATGTCATAACGGAAAGGGTTAAAGTTAAACAGGTTAAAAAAAAAAACATGCTTACGGACACTTTCTTATATTGCCATAGCACTGTGTTCTATGGGCTTGGGAGGTTTGTGACAAAGACTGTTTTAATATTCACCCTAAAGATTTAGCCTTGCTTGTGTTCATTGTGCCTAAAAACACACACCTGTGTTATTTGGCGTAATCAGTGATCGCCTGATGTACTGAATGCAAACCCCTAGAGGGCGCTAGTAAACTAGTCCTCTGGGAATGGTAGTGAATGTGGATCTACATACACATAATAAAAATAATAAAAGTAAATAAATATTTTACTCTTTCACACAGGAACCTATTATAAGCTGATGAAAGTAGAACCGTGTATTAAATTAAAAAGCAAACATATCACACCACTGTCAGCTTTTCTACTGAAAGCAGGTCTGGACAGCATTATGGCTACACAGCTCTGATTAGTTATAGGGGTGGGAGATGAAACTGAATTTTTATCACTGTGTTAATTTTTTTAAATTGATTGTATTATAAACTAGAGCTGAACAATTTGAGCATAATAGTGAATTGCGATTTTTCAGACAATATTGTGGCTGTGATTTAAATTGTGATATTTTCCTATAAATCGAGGTCCACGCCTTTTTGGTTGGTCCAAAAATCAAATAAAGATGGTTCACAAGTCATGTGTTATTAAATTTCAATTTTCCTAGCTCAAATTTATTACAGCAAATTATGATTTAGATACCAAAAACAATTCATTTTTCAACCCTAAATTTCCCCTCTTATAAGTTACGGTAAGATGATGGATAGTGTAGGCTGTAATTTAGAGAAAAAATATTAAAGCTGTTGCAATTTGAAAACCACACTCTTTTAAACTGTAATTGCGATTTTGAAATTAAAATGATTAATGTTTCCTGATATAAACTATATAAACCTCTATAACAAAATAATAAAGCAATAATGCAGTCATTGTTATTTCGAATGCATTATTACTACAGTGATAAAATAACCATTCTACATTCTACATTTGATAAAGAAGTTTTGCAGGGCAAAAAATGCGGTGTCCACAATATATTGTGTTGTTCTATGTTAATATAGTCCTGTTGTCTGCAATAAAATTATTTAGGAATGGTAATTACATTTAATCTGTTCAAAATCTTATTCATAGATTTATTTTTAAAAAAAGCATAATGAATGAACCTAAGTATTTCAGTTGGAGTTTTGGTTTGTGCTCTTTTAGACTCTGCAGATCTTTATCGGGCTGGTGATTATCGTTATGGAAATAATTACTCTTGCTGCACGTTCACTATATGAAGAATTCCCTCTGGGTTTTGGAATATCGGTGAGTATAGGTAACTCTTTAAGTCTACTCAGTATTTTTACACTTGACTTTTTTATAATATTTAATAAGTTTAGTTTTGTTTAATGAGAAATTTTTAAGTAAGTAAGTAAGTACTGATAGCAAACCCACAGTTATCAAGCAGTAAATCGTTCACTCATTTTTGTCTAGTGCATCGTCTGTGGATCTGTAACTTTGGCAGCACACAAGGGAACCTCTCTTCGACTTGTGAGTGATTCATTCAAGGTTTTTTGAATGTTGTTGTGCAACAAGTTAATCAAACTTTGCAAGTTATTTCTTATTTATTTCCTCACCAGTTTATCACATTTGAAATTGTATTATTTATCATTTAGTACCTTAAGTTTAATGTTCATTTGAAAATGATACATTATAATTTGTTAATAAAGAAATGATCTGTGTGTGTTTTTTTTTTTAGATTAAAAGCACTTTGGCTCTGAACATCATTGGAATACTGCTGGCGCTTTTGGGCATCTGCTACTTCTGCTTTGAGTTTGCCACAAGATCTAGGTTGAGTGATTGCATTGACTTGTATGGCTACTGGGACTGCAATTCTAAGGCTTGGCAGGTCACTGTGAGTGTCCTAATGCACTGCACTATCTAGACTAAGCCTGTTCTCAAAAAAAAATATATGTGCCATATAGACTGTTTCCATGTGACTCTTTTTTGACATTACTCTGTGTTTGTGTTCTGTAGATCTTCTTGGATGGACTGAATGGTTTGCAGTTAGTGTTTTCCGTGTTGGAGATGTGCGTCTGTATCACACTTGTCGTCTTCTCCTGCAAGGCCAGAAATCTGGCCTCTGTGACCAACACGGTAAGACCGTGATCATTTCTCCCAATATTTCCATTACTCAGAACTCTACCACCCTGTGACATTTAGGGTTTACCCATGATTGTTTTGCCACACTTATTATGTCTGTGTTTTGCAATATTCTTCATGCAGCTGACATTAATAATGTTACATAGCTGCAAAAATAGAAACATTGTAGCTCCTTTTTTAAAATACAGTCAAACATGCAGCTTACTAAATGCAACTCTTCTTGAAGGAAATGGATAGAGCTCCACAGAACAGAGTTAACCGGCTCCACAGTACACAGGCTCAGGTGTGGCTGCTCCAGTGTCCCATTCTATTGGTGCTTCAGTGCTTTTCTGTGGAGAATGTGTGCAGTAATATATAAAGACTGATACAGTGATACAAACATCCAAAATCTTATGTTGCACTTATAGGGGATTTAACCCTATATTTAAAATTCCTAATTTATTTTTTCTTAACCGAGAATCATAACATCCCTCATCTGTAGAAATGGTATACCCAGTATATGGCCATGTGTCAACCTTGTGTTACTTTTGTTGACAATTGTGCATGTGACTGCTGTAATCCATGTAGCTGTTGTGCTGGATTGCAGGTGGTGAGGGTGCAGACATCTGACCCGCTGTGCCAAAGCAGCCACGAGGCTCTCCTGACTGGAGATGTGCTTGCCTGGGATAGCCCTCCAGCCTACAAACCCTAAGAGGGTTCTCTTTACCCACTATTCACAAAGCAAAGGTTTCTGTTGAACCAGCGTTCTGTCATTTGAGCTGATATAATACCTTGTTCTGTCTTACGCACTCTGTTCCATTTTTTGGTGTAATAGCTTTCTTTGAGTACATATAGTGTAGTAGGTGTTTAGAGATGTCACCTAGTTACCCAACAAAGACTGTCAGTGGTCCCCTGTAGTGTGGAGGACTTGATTGTGCTTTATATGGTTTGTATTCATCTTGAGTGTTTCTATTCTTTGGGTTAAACCTTGGTAAATAAATCCTGAAGTGGATTTAATGTGTATGCCTCAGTTCACTGTGCCAGCCGGCGACTCATTGATACAAATTCTCACCAGTCTGAGACATAGATCACATTGATTCAGTCACCTCAGCCAGGACAGCTATGTAAGGCTATATCTTTGTTCGATGGGTCTTTATTCAGCTAGCAAAGGTGCAAACGCCCACTGAGACGCAGGCTTCGGCTGTTTTACGGTATATACAGTCATCGCCATAAATATTGGCACCCTTAATAACAGTGATCTTAACTCAATATGCTAAATAAACCAGAACTTCAGTGAGTAATATTCCAGACTTAAATAAATGGGTGCGCCGCATATGCCATACAACATAAAACTTCTCAGTAGAGCCTGCTTCTGTAATGCCTAACAAGGTTAGAGAGCACTTTCTGAGGGACCTTGGAACACTCCTACCTGCAGAACACTATAGGTCCGGTATTTTTTGTTTTTTTGCACTCTTCAATACATGCTGCTGGATTTCATTTGGATTCAGATCTGGAAGGCCATTGCAAAACTTGAAGTTTTTCTGTTCCAGTAAACATCTGTGTGGATTTAATAATTTATCTTGTTGAGAAGTCCGCCCCCAGTTTCAGCTTTTTGGCAGGGGCGGACAGATGTTGGGCTAAAGTCTTCTAGGATTGAGTGGAATTCGTATGCCTCTGAAAAACAGCCCCAAAGCATCAATGATCCAGCATCATATCTGACAGAAAGCATCAATTGCTTTTACCTGGATGCCGTCCAATGTACATTTGCCATCATGACCACTGGTGTCTGAGAGTGAAAACCCAGAGGTTTAGCTAAGCTGTGCAGTTCTGAAACTGTCACTTTTCTTTTTGTACCTCTCTTATCCTCCTCTTCCTCCTTGCTGTCCATGGGCTCAGTATGCTCACGCGTCTTCTTCCTGTCAAACTTTCAATGATTCCAAGCCTATTTATTATTGCCCTAAATGTGCTTAATGGTGACTCCAAATGACTGACATTTTTTGTAACTAAACTGTGCAGGTCCACAATCATCTGTCCCATCTGAGTTGACAGCTTTTGGTTGATAAAGGGATTTTACATGGAGACTAAGAGCATTATAACAATATAACAACACATATTTTTACTAAAAATCTTTTTAAGGAGTGGCAGCAACTTTGTTTTGTATGTTTTGAAAAAGTAAAGTATTGTTAAAATCAAACAACATTTGAAACTTTTGAAGAAATTGTTATAATTTCTCAAAATTCTCACTCTCAGATACCACCTTCACAACCAGAAACCTTTTGGAAGGGAGGCGCCTGAACTACAAATGGGATCATGTATCTTGAAATTTGTTTTGTAAATTTCCCCACTGTGGGACTAATAAAGGATTATCTTATCTTATCTTATCTATTAGATCAACTGCAGGCAGCTATTTCGTTTTTGAGAACAATTTGAATTATAATATTAAGTTTTTCATGTATATGATTGTTTCTTCATTGGGTACCGATAATTGTGGAGATTGTTGTCAAAATTACACTTTCCAGAAGTGTCCAGACAGCCAGTCTAAAGAATTCAGCTTCTTTAAATTGGATTTTTTGTGTTTTTTCTGTGAGTGAAGTTGAAAACATGTAAGCAAAATAACTATGAATGGAATATATTATAATTTTAGACGGATATCGGCAGTATTTTTTGAGCTACACATACAGAAGTAGTGTCTCTCAGTATGGCATCGTCATATGTACTAACGCAACATGCCAGACCTTTAGACATGGAGTTGTAAAGGGTGGAGCTTGAAGGACACCAGGCCTTCTGGACGTGTGAGGTGTAAAAACAAACCGCTCATCTTGGAGCCCGCCCCGGTGCTTCCACACATAGATTTGTTGATCATCTTCACCAGGATAAAGCGGGACTCGTCACTGAAGATGACCCGCTGCCTTTCTGAGTCACTCCATGCCAGTCTGGCATGACAGCATTGCAGTCTTTGAGGATATTGATGTGGTTTTGAGGGAGTCGTTGTAACGGTCTGCATGAATGTTGTACTGCGTGGTGCAGGCTTGTGGCAATGGTGCTGCAACTAGCAAAATCAGGCAGCATATTTTTTACTTTTAGATGCATCGTGTGCCTTAGAGGTTTCGTTCCTATCGTGACCCCTTTAAAAATTTTTGCTATTAGAGCATTTCACACCACACCGCTCTGAATGACTTAGTTTACCTCTTAATGATGTATTGATGCAGGAACTGTTCAACATTGATCAGATTCCCCTTTAAGGTGCATCCACTGCTGACACTGGCATTTAACGTTTACCGGTGTCAATAAAACAGGATGCTCTGGAGCAGCTCCACATGAGTCTAAGGTCACCATGCCAGTGTCAGATGTGAGCTGGAGGGTTATGAAGCATTCCTCGGCATTAGACTTTGGGGTTCTCTATGGAGATGCACCTTTGGGATGAGCTGAAATGGTCCAGAACTGTTCACCCAAGCACCTCACTAATGTTCTTGTTTGAATGCAATCAGTTCCTCACAGCAATGTTCCAACACTTACTGTTAATCCTTTCCAGAGGAGTAGAGTATGTTACTGCAGCAAAGTGTGGACAGACTCACTATGGATATATTTGACTGATTTCAAACGAAAGCACGCTGATGAGGAGCAGGTGCTTCAGACATGTTCAAAAGGAGGATTCCAGTAGTGCATATGCAGCATGGCCTGCAGTCCCAAATATCCTTTACATAATTCATAAGTGGGTTAAAAATACACCACGCAGGGACTCCTCCATCATATGAAGCGCTGCATGGGTGTCCGGTCAAGAGACAGGGAGAGAGCGAGAGAGAGAGAGAGCTGCCCCCCTCCCACCCCACCCCAATCGCCTCCCATTATTACATCAACAGTGCTGCATCGTGCTCGCGCCCGGGCTGCGGCGAGGCGACCCCTCCTCGATTTGCACCAGGACAACTCTGCACAACCCACTCAACGGAGCGTATAAGGTAAGCAGGCGCTTATAGACTTCGCGCACAAACGTTCACAACTAGCCTGCCGACTGCAGGGGACGTCTGTGTTTTGAGGGCGAGGGCTGCGGGACTGTGCGCGTGCAGTAGATGATGCCAGAGAGGGAGCCTGCGTTTTGATGCTGTTCACCTTAAACTGTGATGGTTAACTTGCTGTGTTTGGTGTCAGTGTTTTCGCACACAGTCCCGTCTGGAGAGAACGAGATGTCGCTGTACCCGTCTCAGATGAAAGCCTTTAAAGGCGCTGAACCCAAAACCCTCGGGGTGAGTTTCTGTCTCCAGCCCTCCAGCTGTGTGCTCGTGCTGGACCACACTAGAGCAAGACCAGCCTATGGCACATATATTGATTTATAGCTGCAGCTACACAGTAGAACAGCTAGGCAGTCAGTGACGTGGTGGGAATGTGAGTCAGGATCTTCTTTTATTTAATTATTTAATTTGATTTTATTTGATCTTTCCTGCCGCTGACTGAGTTAGTCATATACCGAGGTTGTTTTTGTTTTGGCTCCAAAAGCATCTGGCACTCCTGAACACGAAGCACATGGGGTGTCTTTTTAAAATGATATCAGACTCCCATCCTGATAGAAACTGAGGAAACGCCCATATCTGAAACACGCACGCACGCACTCACTCATACACATAAACAAACCAGCAGCCTGAGAGATGGAGCAGAGCTCTGGAGCAGTGCCAACAGTCCTCCATATTTCCCACCTTTTTCTTCATTTCAGCCACATTTAGGATGAAAGTTTTTGATGGGGTGAACATGCAAACACTCTGCATTCAAACTCAAGTGGGTTTTTATTACCTACAAACCTCCTAACATGTTTAGTTCATTAAAATGTGGAATCACCCTTAAGTGAAAAACATTAATGCATTTATTTGAATTAAAAAACAACCCAGATATTGTACCACATTATTCCCAGAGGGCCTCATTCACCAACCATTAGGAAGATATGTCTTCCTAAAACCTGCTTACATGGTTTTCACAAAAATTATCATGTTTACTTTTACGTTTGTGATCCACACGCATTCCAGAGCACGAATCTACAAGCACCCCAGAGCACGAAGGTTCAATCAGTTCTGTGGTTCAGGAATGCATTATGAATCTGATGTGGACTTTGCAGAACCCTTTCCAAAAACAAGTTAGCAAGAAGTTATTGGTGAATGAGACCCCGTGGTTCTCAGTTTCCACTTTATAGCTACTCCTGTTCTTTTGTTTCCAAATGAAACTCGCTTTAATGCCAATTTAAGACGGCACAATGACCCATTTTGCAGGTCTGTAGAAAACCGAGAGGCCTTTTTCTGGAATCCTTCATTGTAGCTTTAACAATCAGGTTATAGGTTGTAGTTTGATAACATTTAGACTCATTAATGCTGAAGCTGTTGTTTTTGTTGGTCGTATCTAAAAATTTATACTTTTGCTTCATTTGGCCATTTAGAATGGTTTTGACATGCTACCCTAAGAAAGCCTGTTAGCTTGTGTGTAATCACAGTCACAACAAAACCTTGTATCTCAAAAATAGGGAGAAATAAACAACATAAGCAAACAATAAACATTTTTAACCTTAAATAAGAATTAATAAGGAAAGAAAAGTAACTATTGCCCAATCTTCAAAATAGCCCCTGGTATTTTAGGGGTCCTATGTTGGCCCACAGTTCCAGTATCGGCAGGCCGCTAACTCACTCAACTAACTTAAGTGGCAACAACACAACTTGTGACAGCTCCACCCTCAGGCAAACTAATGCTGCATAAGACAGAAACTCTCGGTTTAGCAGGTGAAACAATGGACTTTGTCTGAATTTAGATTTGTGAGTCAGTGTCTTTCCTAATGGACAGCACTGCATCACAGTAAGCTCAGGGACACCCTAGAAATTTGATTTTGACACATTCGATTGTTCTAATAGGTTAATTAAGGTCCTTGCTATTGACTTATAAATCCCTAAACTATTGTAAAGCACATCTGGCATGTTTAAACTCTGTATAACAGCAGAAACAGCAAATTGAAGATACAGTGTTTTGTTCCATTGTTATAACAGAATATAGCCAATAGCCAGTGGTTAGCTCCTGTTATAAGTCATAATGCTTTTGTCTGTTCTTTGCCAAGGACCAGAAAATAACTGTCTGTGATAATCGATCGTAGACTGCTGATAAGACAGATAGAGATTAAGTTAAAAGCACTGTAGTATTTCCTTAAACTGTGTATGTTGTATTTAGGCCGTGGAGATCATTATTGGCACGCTGACAGTCATTCTGAGCACTATCGTGTACAAACTGCACTACCACATCCAGAGGGAGATCATCATCCTCATTCTAAATGGTGCTCAGGTAAGGTTGGGGATCCTATTACATAGTACTATGAACTTGTTTGAAAACATTGTACCTTTTAGTCATGCAAATGTGATCAAACTGACACAACCAGATACAGATTGCTTAACTCAACTTCAGTTTAAGAGTTTAACTGTCTCAGATGAGAAGAACTACCATCATAAACAATTAAATGAAGTTGTGATAATTATTATGCCCATGGTAAATCGGACTGTAGCAAAATTGAATAAATTAATAATAAGATTCAGGATGAGAGGAATCATCATGGTTTAGTGTTAACCATAAGGTAACATTTTAGCTAGGTGTCTGTACTAGTTAAATAACAGTTCACTAGTTTGTTGTACGTGTCCATCTATCTATCTATCTATCTATCTATCTATCTATCTATCTATCTATCTATCTATCTAATCTTGCTAGTGAAGTAATACAGTGTTTTATGCTGTTTAATGAATTTTATTTTTACAGCTCGTCATCACTGGAATTGTCTTGGTGCACACCGGTCGGAGGCCTACTAAATGCCTGGTATGCCATGCTATTTTCTCTAACATAAAATGTGTGTTTATTTGATCCCAGTTTGTCCTCACAACATTAAAATGGATGTTTAAAATGATGCTGAGCATCTCATAAACATACTATTGTAATGTTTGTATAGTAAGTGTTCACTACAGACTCTATTAAGCACCTTTATTATGTTAGAAGCTGCTGGGTGAGTGCAATAGTGAGCAGCCAGTGCTGACTAAAAGCTGAAATCTTGCAACTTCAGCACCTTTGACAGCTCTGCCTGTTTTTCTTTCTTTTTTTTTTTGTGAGCCGAAAGAAAAGGCAAATAGGTAAATGCCACTGTCTAGCTATTGTCCAGTTTAGTTAAAGAGTGTTGAACATGTTCCTCTTGCTTCTTGACACTATGCCTCTAATGCATTTCCAAACAGTGGACAGCTTGACTTGATTTTATCCACTTAAAGGGAAGACCATGTGAAACCGCTGCTGCACCACTCTCTTGATGCGCTTGGAAGAAAACTGCTAGCTGCTCAACTCCAAGGCTGATTTATTGTCCCTGCAGTGACACTATATGACAAAGGCACTCTCTTTACAGCCTTTATAGCTGTAATGACTTTAGGACCACTGTTTATCATAGCAGTTTATTTTATATCTGTTATGCATTTTTGTCGTTTGACCCCTTTAGATCTTTCCCAGTCGATATACAATCTACTGTAATCTGTAGCACTCACTCACTTTGTCACTCAGCAAAAGAGTGCCCTATCCTCTGGGAATGTGCCCAGTTGTATTCTTCCTCGACTCAGGTTTACATGGTAGATTTCTGAGTAACCCAAACTGCAGGCATTTCAGCTGTGCTTGTAACCTGGTAACTGCTTTAAAATATTTCTGTGTTCACAAAAGATGAATTCTGTTTTTCAGGTGGGTACGACCATTGTTTTGCAGCTGCTGACTGCAGCGTTTGACATTGTTGGATTTGGACTCATGGCCAGACATGTACCTTTCCGCGGGGAGTCCTACTATTACAGAGACACTGAGGTGAACACCTGCTATAACATGCACTAACACTTTCACACTGTTTGCTAAGCCTGCAGCTTCCGGAAATGCAGATTTAAAGCCCTGTCGATATTCTATGACCATTCGGCTGAGAGATGTTGAACTAGAATAGGAAAAACGTCATAACGTGACGAATGTGTGTGCACAGCACTACCCTTGAACAGAAGGCCTTGGTCTTGCTGTGATAAATAAATTTGTGCATGTTGAGTTGAAATGCTCTTAAGAACTATGTCAGTTTCTCATAATGATGCTCAAATTGGAAAATGTTATACTTCAGTTCCTCAATAATTCTTGATGCTTATTTATATAGTATCACATATAGGTACAGTGCTTATTTGGCTTTTGTCCTGAAGTAGGTCACATTTCCTTTTAAATATCTGATACAGTGATACGCTGCAGGATTGTTCCTACTATGTATTCATTTCCAAATTAGCTGATGAAATATGATAGTTTGCAGTTTGTGGTAGATAATAAAACATGTAGCTAAACATTAAAACATATAAGTAATGATCTCCCATAAAGGGTTACACTTTGTAGTAAGGCATATATCACCTGTGAGAAAGGTGTGACTCCAGGCTCTGCCCTGCTCCTTTCAGTGGTGTTGTGACCCACTCCATTCAGTTTGGGCTTGCTGTGGCGAAGGGGAGAAAGGGGGCCATAAAGAGGTGAGTTGTATTCCGTGCTTTTCACATGCATTTTTGGCCGGATGGTCTAATCCACAGAAGCGAAAGAGGCATTTTCAGTGGAAGACATCTGCAGGAATAATACTTTTGTCTACTTCCTTTTGTCCTATGTAAATGGTTTATGCGTTTATAGGGTTCAGAGTGGGTGAAAGTTTTTTGCAGCTGATAAAAAGCCTCTCGGATATTGATGTTGAGTATAGACTGCCCTTTATAGGAAGTATAACATTTTCCAGTCTACCTTCTGAGCATCTCATGTATAATTACATATTATATATAGATTTTTTGGTTTAGAAGTAAAACATACTTAGATGCTGGTGTATTGTTTATATGTAGGGCCAGTTGACCAGACCTAGATTAAGCCTAAGCCTGGTCTAAAAAGCTAAAACATTTACAATGTTACAAATGGTGCCTTATGTGATTGTCACTCTGAATATTGTATTTATTATTGTTATTTTCTTTCCAAATTTATCTGCAGTTTTTGGTGAACGGCATTTTGTGCACTCTGATTGGCTCTTTGGTGCTGGCGTGTATTATCGGTTTGGTTGTGGCATTGTTTGCGGTGTACGCCCTGTCTGTTAGTGCTATTAAGGTAAGCACATTCTATCATCTCAAGTTACTGCTGTGAAGCTTTAATTTACATAAGCCTATATAAGAGATGTGTTCAGGGTTTTCTAACCCTGTTCATGCTGAGTAACAACAGCTAGTTAGAGAGCACTTTTCATTTAATTATTCAAATCAAAATGACCTTTATTTCATAAACTTAGGTAATTTTAGGATATTTTATAAAGATGTAATTTTAGATAATCAACTGATGTAAAGTAAAGTCAAAGTGAAAAAAACGAAGTTCAGGATGATCAATATAGAGAAATGGAACTCCTAACCACCACGGAAGATCTGGTAGGCCTCCAAAAACTGTCAGATCAGATTAATAGTACCTAAAGCATTCATCTTTGTGAGAGAGCTCCACTCTTTGAACAAATCCACAGGTGTATTATGTAGCAAATCCCAGCACTTCTAACACCTGGATTTGTCATTGTTTCTCGAGCTGAGATTAACCTAAAAGACACATTGAAAGCGTCTTTAAAAATCTGTTTTTAATCACAGTTTTAACCACCTCCAAATATGGCGAGACTAGATTAGAGCCGCAAAAAAATTATTTCATGTATTTTGTGTTTTTTATTGTCCAGACCATCAAAAATCAGTGCAGATACATTATGGATATGCTTAACATAATTTGGGGCTGCCAGTATGAACATGGCCTATGAGTCTGGTGTGCAGCCTTTGATAAGGTGTTATGGAGCATAAAGGCCAAGAAAATAAAACAAAGAACGTGTTAGTGTTCTTAGAACAAAGACCTGTCCACTCCAGAATGCAACATCACTGGATCTGTTATTTGGATCATCAGAAGCAGAGAAAGTAACCGAATTCCAAGACTAAACTTTTGAGGATTGGAAAAATATTCCCACTGAAGTCAAAAAGCAAAGGAGGCTTTAATAAAGGCAAAGAGAGTATTTAAAACTAAATACTAAACATTTGAAATTAAAATGAATGAAGAAATGACATGAATGAAGTGTGGTCTCTCGTTTTTGCCCAGTGCTGTATTTCACTACAGGATAGCCCTGTATTCGCTGTGGATGTTGGTGTGAAATTAACTTGTCCTGAGTCATTTAGTGGTTTTTAAGTTTGTCATTTCTTTTCCCTGTTTCCCCGCAGGAGCTGACACCCATTCCGAACTCCACAGCTAACCCCCAGTATGGTGCCGGAGGACAAGTCAAGTCTGCAATGCATGCTGGGAACTGACACTACAAAAGTCATTCACATGATCAACAAGTTTTAGCACAGTTTCACAGAAAAAGAGGACTGTTTCACCTACAAAACACTCACAGGTAAAGAAAAACAGAAAAAAAAAACTTTTGTGACTGTAAACAGTTTCTAAGTAGGTAAAATGGCTAGCTGTCTACTGTTTGGCTGTTTTCTCACCTTTATGCACTAAAACGTGTACGATTTTGATAGCTTAGCTATATAGCTTTTAGGACCTCATTCATTTGCACTGATAGGCAGTAGTCTCTCTGCATGCTAATGTGTATATAGTAGCAACTGTTAGCAATAGATATGAATGTTGTATGACTGGAACATTAAGGGGTCTTTTGCGAAACGCTTTACTGTGTTAAGATGGAATAATCTCAGAATCTCTCAAAATGTGCTGTGCTGGACTACAACTGTTTGGAGAACACAGAAGAACTGCAGGTGAAGAGGTATGACAGGGTGTAATGGTGCACCTCTGAATGATGCCAGTCTGCCCAGTAGTATCGTAGGACATCATTTGCATGAAACATCAGGCAAGTCATAGACCTAGTGAAAATTCTGAACAACATTTCTCAAGCTTTCCCTTAGAAAAGAAGAACTGGGCCCAAAAAGGAATTTGGTCGAATCGACGCTTTATAATATATATCAAACCAACATCAGCTTATTTGTAAGTAATAAATAATATGTGTTTGCCCTTTTTGCATTAAAGAATAACCGTATACAGGTTTTGCCAAAGAATGAAAGCTTGATAAATGTTTCCTGCTGTACTGTAGAGGACACTAAGTGAAACTAAGTGTGTTTCTAATAGGGAGGAACAATGTCAGAATCATCTCAATGTACACGCCGATAAATGACTGGCAATGCTTGGCTTTTTTTGTCATCTTGTTTTATCTTTACTGATACTTCAGGAAAGCTATGATGACTGCCAACTTTGTAAGTGCCACCACTTGTGACCAAAATTATGGACACTCTAAACACACAAAGTCAGAGGTTGAACCCTCACACAAGGGCTCAACTGGTGTTGTAAAAATCCTCCTGTGGAAGCATGTGTTGTCAGTTCACAATACTGTTTGTGTCAGTATATCATTGCCTTTATGACAGCATGTGAGATTTACATTGTGCCTGTATTATATGACCTCTTTCTATGTAGTGATGTAAAAATGTAGGCAATTTCATGCGTGTTTATGGGTGATTGATATTTAAAATAAATACTATTTACTAGACAAACATTAATGATAATGATTTCCTAATTTACTAAATGAAAGGAATCCAGGAAAAATCAGTGGAAATCGAAAGAAGATCTGTGATATGAGGTATTATGTGGACTTCTCAGAAGTGATAACACGAAAATGTCATTAATATGAATAGCTTACTCTTTCTGTCCTAATGGTTTAATGGTCAGTTTGTTTACTTGGCTGTTCCTTGTTTTTTTTTTTTTTATTATTATAGTCATATCAATTTTTAATATCAGCCAATTGATGGAGTTGATCACCAGTATAAGTCTACTGTCAATATTTGCTAGTTAACTATATGCATGTGTGTGCCTGTCAACGTTTAGCAACATTCAGTTACTGTATTAACAAATGTTTGGTATACTATCTGACCAGATACATCTGTGGCATGATTAATACTTTGGATCAGGGGTTCTAAAGAGGTTGAAAAACTCTTCTTTAGATTACTTGCTACCTTAAAGGGAACATGTTATATATTTTTGCTTTCATTTAATGTTAAGCTCAAAGTACATGCCAGACACAACTTTTTCCAGCTGCCTGAAACACTGTTTTAAATTTTTGAAATTCCTTTTTCTCTGTTACATGAGTGACAGCATTACCTACAAGCTTTGCATGACCTTTTGTTTCAGACAGAGGGTGAATATAGACGTACAATATGAGTTATATACCATTTTTTTGGGAACATTCAAGCATGTCAATCTATACTAGCAAATCCCAAAAAAAAAAAAATTTAATGAAACATTGAAGATATGATAAATAAGCCTCCTTTAACTGAATAAATGATGGAAAATAATGTGGATTAAAGCACAAATATTATAGATAGCTATAGTTATAGGTTTGCAAACTACAACATCTTATCTATCTATCTATCTATCTATCTATCTATCTATCTATCTATCTATTTGTGTACTGTATATATATATGTATGGTCTATATATATATATATATATATATATATATATATATATATATATATATATATATATTATCAGTACTGTTTGTCTTGGGACTTTTGTTATGAAAAATCAGCGGCCATTTTTTCAGGAGCGCTGCTCTGCTGCTACATCGAACTGGTTTTTGGTCTGAGTGAAAGAAGTTTCTTCAGCCGGACTGTCGCTGGGTTTTGGGAGAGGTTTTCCAGGATAACACTTTTTTTTTCTAGCTCTCTATTTATCTCCTTAACGTTGCATTTCTTGGCCACAAAGACACCAGCTCGCCCTCTGCTTTCCGCCTGTAAGAGCTGTGGTAAATGTTGCTGAGTAGCTGTTAGTAATGGAGAAAGTACGAAGGATTCTCGTGCACTTGTCGATGGATAACGCCGCCCCGCAGTGCGCCCGGTTCGTTCAGGTTGGTTGTGCCAGAGCTCCTGCTTCCTCACTGCATGTATATGTATGTGTTTAAACTGTAATTCTATGACTGTGATTTTTTGTGTGTTTGTTTTTAGAGCATAACTGGACACTTCGTAGGAAATGTTGACGACCAGGCCACAGTGAATTGCTCCCTCGAGAATAATCGATTCATTTTGTGTGAGGGGAGTCAGGAAGGGGGCGTTCCCCTTAAGGTTAGATTTCAACATACTTCAGCATGACCAGCATCACTGGCTCAGCATAACCTTCGCTACCATGTAACTCTCGAGTCATTATAGATGTTTGCGATTCGCTTTTGTTAGTAATGTAATATTGTAAAGCAGCGGATCTTGGCTTTAGCGCTTTCCCTGATCTAGCACGTTAAAGGAAAAGGCTTGCTAACAGGGGAAACTCTAAAATGTGTTAAACGCACTGTGGAGCCCTGATGTAGACCTTTTGTGCTGTTGGTTAAACTGACTTTCTGCCTGTAGAGGGCGTCGTTCTGCCCAATCAAATTCCTCTCGCACTCAGAGGCGGCCTCCCTGCCTCCAGATACACTGAACCGTGGGGTGGATGTGGGCGTGGCCGTCCTGCTGGAGACGGCCAATCAGAAGCTGTTGCTGACCCGGCGGGCCGCAACTCTCAGGATTTTCCCCAATGTCTGGGTCCCGCCTGGTGAGTGCGGTGTTGCAGAGGCTGCAGATAAGTGTCTTCGGTCTCCTGATGTAGCAGCCGGGGACCTGTGCTCGTCTCCTAGCTAAAGTGCTGCATTAAGGAGGAGCCTTGAATGGCACTCCCGCTTTTAGATCTGAATTTATGAGCCATATATGGGACAAATTATGGATATTTTATTGACATCAGTGGATGTGTGTGGGTGGGGGAGGTGGGTGTCGGGGGAGAATAAAAAAAATTTAATTCTGAAACAGATTTATCCTGATAGATAGTGCTGTACAATTTGGCAAGAATATCTAATTGCATATCTAATTTTTCTGATAAATATAATGACTGCAGTTTACATTTTTCTGTGAACTTTCTTATCCGAACATCCCGTTTCTTAGTTAGCTGTGATTGTGATGTCACAGCGTATAGTTGTTTGGCTGCCTCTGATTGGTCTAAAATGTAGTTTACAAGCTCTGATATTATGTTTATGTTCCCCATATAAGACATGGGATTTGGTAAAATAGCCTACAGCTGAAACTTCAGCTCTTGTGATTTGAATATTACACTTTTTTTTAACTAGAGTGGTGTAAAGTCGTCCACTGAACTGGTGCAGTGTAAAAATTTTGATGGACAAATCTGGGTTTGATGGACCAGTCCAGGAGATCGTTTCCTACCTGAATGCAAATTGCCAGCAGTAAGGTGTGGTGGAGGAAAGACATGGTTTGATATTGAGGAACTCCAGAACCTTAGCCTCAAACACCTTTGAGATGTTTTGGAATGTTTATTGCATGCCAGGTTCTCTTGTCCAACATCACTGCTTGACCTAGCAAATGTTTTTTCTAACTAATGGAGCACAATTTCTCACAGGCACACTCTAAAATCTTGTAGAGATCTTTCCTGGAAAAATGGAGGCTGTTATAGCTGCTTATTTATATCTGTGTTTATATATATATATTTCACTAGGTGAAATAGTTAAGTGTGTACATACTTTTGGCCATATAGTGTGTGAGTAAGGTTACTGACGATAAGGTTTTAATATTGGTATCGTGCTATCTCAAGTAAACTGTGAACTAATCATAACTGGCCTTAAGGCCTCAATGTGGTAAACACTGTTGATCCTAGACCATTGCTCATTCTCGAGGTCCCTTTGAAACTCTGAAGTGTCAAATGAATTTCAGTTAATAAAGTGGAGGTAGTTTAAGTGATGCTAATGCATGTAGCGTGGATTAATTGGTGGTACTTATTTTCTGCAGGTGGTCATGTGGAACTGGATGAAAAGGTATGGTTTTGTCTACTTTAAAGCTGTACGATAACTTCTATTTTATATCATTATACAGTTTTCATAATAAAACACATTGTTAAAGTTCCAGTGACAGAATGAACAGAATGACCTCATACTCTCAGCAGCAGAGAAATGTAACCACATTACTTTCAAGAACTGTTAGGTTCAGACAATTACAGCAAAGACAGCAGCAAAATTTTCTGCATCCACTGAACAGCTTCTGAATACATTCAGGGGAGTTCTAGCCCTTATGACAGCTTTACTGAAAATCTCAAAGAAACTGTTTACAGAGAACAACAGTGCTCTAGGAGTGCAGCTCAGAACACAACATAGCTAGAACTACTGGCATAGCTCTCAATCTACTGAGCAACACAGGTACACACATCAAATTAAACTAAACCTAGTATTGTGAAACAAAGTGCTTGTTCTTTTGTACCCCTATAAAAATACCCCCCAACACACACATACACATTAATGACCGCCGTAATGTATCTAATGTATCCTGCCCTTTATCCATTTGATCAGTTCTACTTACCACATAGGTGCACACTATTTCAGTATTAATTTATTGCTTCCCGTATTGTCGTAGTGATATGACAGCTTTATTGGACCTCACATTTTATGTCAGTGTTGTGCATCCTTGATCTACCTACAATTATACATGCAGAACACTTTGCGTATTATCCCTTCGTTTCTTCATTTTAAGGGAATCTTACTCATGGCCTTATTTTCTTTGCCCCAATTCTTTTAGCTGCTGGATGCAGGCCTGAGGGAGCTAAGGGAGGAGACTGGGCTCAAACTCAGTCACGAAGACATCTCCTATACTCGACTGCTGGGCCTCTGGGAGGTGAGGTAATATTGCTGACTGGGTGCTGAAGTTCAGACACATGGGCCAAAATCTTTCAAGCTGCTACAGATCTGCTGCATTATCACATCAAGCTAAAAGACTATTGCACAGTTTTAGTTTAAAAAAAAAAATCCCCTGAGACAAAAAAAGTGCTGTGCGGTGTGGTCCAAGGGTCATTTTGACCACAGTATCTCAGTGTGCTGGGTTTCACTCATGTTTTAGTGTTTGTAATCATGAGTTATTGTTACCATTCACCTAGAAGGTAATCAATCCTACATTGTCAGGAGAGTTTCATGGAATGTCTTGCATAAGAAGAAACCATTTGCTTTTACTCTCTATTGCAGTCCGTGTATCCACCCATGCTGTCCCGAGGACTGCCCCAAAGGCATCACATTGTAACATACATGCTGCTGTCCAGCCGTCTTACACACTTGCAACTCCAGGTAATGCCAGCCTGTGCTGATCTAGGGTCAGAAATGAGAGCTTTAAAATTTATAGTACCTTTAATAGCATCCCAGTCACATGTCTGTGTAATATATATTTACAGCCAGTCAGACTGTAGAACCTACAGTCTATTTAATAAAGAGTAGCCTAAACCAGTGATGGGAGTGTGGGGTTTTTGTTGATTTTTTTTTTTTTTTTTTTTTTCATATCATTTCAACACAGCACCTTTACATAACTTGAATTTTTCATGATGACTAGTCCAATAAAATGTTCCAAAATCACTTGGAATAAAACCTGTTCACCTTGACTGATATTTAAAAGCTTAGGACATTGTTGGACATTTTATGAACCCTGCTATGTTCTCTTATAGTCCTGTCTAAGGCCAGAGCCTGGGGAAGTAAGTGGCTGTATCTGGGCTGATGTAAGTCTGGTTAAGGCTATTGTATCTGCTGTGGATGGAGAAGAGGATTCTGTTCATATACCTGCTGAGCTGCCTCAGACTGTCAGGTACTTAGATTTTTTACAGTGGCATCATATACTATGTTGTTGTAATAAGATTTACATTGGAAAGGGGTTTTGTCCAAGATAATAAATATGAATAGATGGAGATGAAAAGTTTTTTTTTTTTAAATTGTCTATGGCATACAGCACCTTTTTAAATCAACCTGTGTTGCCTACATAGTAATTTAATAACAATAGAATTGAGACGTGGCTGTACTGTTAATGTCCCATGTTCTGTTTTGTTTTGTAGTGTGATAGAGGTGTCTCCAGAGGGTGAACTTAGTGAGTCTACACTGCCAGTCTTAGTGTTCTGTAACCGAGCCCCAGCGCTGGGTGAGGATGTGGAGCGGGTTAGTACTGGAACAAAGTTTGCTTTAGAGCTCTGGCTGAAGACCCTGGACACTCACTGTGCAAAGAGTTAAAGCAGCAACAGAGTTAAAACAGTCTCTTCTTCCCTCAGTCAGCCATCATCTCTGGAACCGATGAAGCAGTGCCTTTAGGACCACCACACAAATGTGCTGGTTGTCGTTTCCTTTTCTGCACCCAAGAACATTGCATAACATTGATTCTGTTAGGTATTTGTTTTTGTCCTGAAGCGTCACCTTAAAGATCAGCCCAGGATCTTAGGGAGTTTGTGGTGGACATCTGTTTTTATTTTTCCCTGTCATTTTTTACCGCTGTGTAAGAATGGAATATTGTCACTATGAGCCACAAGGGGGCAGTAAAGACTGTGATGTTTGAAATGAATGGACACAATGTGAAGATAATTGGCATATTGCTTTTTGTTTTCCACATACACAGGAAAAATATATTTACAGACATTACAATTTACATGTAATGTAGGAATTCAGCTTGGTCATGCTGTTTGGGACTTCAGCTTTAATATTATTCTTTTATCCTTTGTTTTATCCAGCATAAACTTATTGTACGAGCCTGTGTACGAAAACGTGGAGACACTGTGCAGTGATGTAAAAAGCATTTAAACCCATCTAATCACCAACCCTAGTCTGAAAATAGTACAAAGAAACTGGTAAATGTTATTGTTTGGTTTTTTTTGTAGAATATATGCCTATTTTGATGTCAGCAACTCGTTTAAAAAAGTTGATACAGGTCCATGTTTATCACTGTGCTCATCTCGCTTTTTGTAAGAACACTTTGTAAGATTTTTGAAACTGAGAAGATCAATTGCTGCTCTGAAAGTGAAATGTTGTCCGTTTTTGTTTTATGTGGGATTTCTGCTGCTTCATCATTATAATTTTTTTTTTCAATTCATTATGTGCAAAAATTCAGTGGGTGATGAGTGTGGACTGTAGGCAGACTCTTTTGCTAAAGTGCCCTCCGATTGTAATATGTGCAGAATGTGGTTATCATTGTCTTGCTGAAATCTCTTTAGCCCGCATGAGGCAATGTCCATCATTTTCAGAAATAATTTGTGCGTTTAGTGCAGTGCCACCTCAGGGGTCGAAGTTCACAGCCATCCGGTTTTGGCCTTGTCCACTGCGTACAGAGATTTCTCTGGATTCTCTGAATCTTTTAATGAAATCATGTACCGTAGATGATTGAAGAGTTCTTTACTGTTTCATGGTGAGAAACGTTCTTCTTGAATGGTTGCACAGTTCGCTCTTTCGCAGAGTGGGGACTTCACATCTTTGCTTCTGAAAGACTCTTACCCAGACATGTCGCTGACTGTTGCCAGTTTCAGGTGCTCCATCAGGTGTGTTTTTAGCAGAACACACCCTTACCCGTCTTTTGTTGTTCCTGTCTTAATTGTTTTTAAATGTGTTGCTGGCATAGAAGTCAATATGGGCATATATAATAAAAACAAACAAACAAAAAAAACAAAACACAAAAGAAATTCTCAGTTTAACATGTTTTTGCACTATTCTTAATCGTGTTTAAACGAACTGCACATTGTTGTGCTCTGATTTTATTTACAGTTCTTCTTACTTCCCCACTTCATCTTTACATACCCTGTAAAGCAGAGACTGTGTTTGTATGTACTGGTAACAGTGACACACAGGCTATGCTGATTGATTTGGACTGATTTGAACTATGACCACTCCTGTGTTGACGAATGTTATGCTTGCATATGGTGTTTACAACCTGAAAGAGCTATTACATAAAACCAGTGATTACAGTGGTTATCAGTATTATTATAGCCTTCACCATACTGACCACTTTAAACTGAAAGATCTTTTCTGAACCCTTAGTCTTAAAACAGCAAACTCAAAGAAACGATATACTGTGCTGCTTTTCCTTTATTGAGCAGTGCCGGAGGACATCCTTCCTGTGGCCTCTTTTATTGATACTGAGTTTCATTCTTTCTCGATTATTCTCTCTCTCTCTCTCTCTCTCTCTCTCTCTCTCTCTCTCCCTATATATATATATGTTTAATGTACCCTGTTTCTTTGTTCATCACAGATTGGAAGTTCGTCATATTGGTCGTTCATTTGGGACATTTAATTAACAGGCAGTGATGTCGGGGGCAAATCCAAATAGCACAGATTAATAAAACATTCATCACTGATATGCCTGATGTTTGTGCACATGGGTCATTAATAAGAATTCCTTTACTTTACACAGTACTGGTGTATGTTCTAGGAATTGTGGTGGAATTCTGGCATATGTAAATTAAAATTTGCGAATAGTAAGAAATAATACAAATGAATATAAATATTCAGCTGTAATTAACAAAATGTAAATTATTAGAAGTATGTAAACATTGTATCCGTGGTGTGTACAGCAGTAAAGGTAAGCTGATACATTTCTATGAAACTTGAAATACCTTGTACGTTTACAGTCCTTTTAAAATTTCTCTTTTTTCCTCTCATTTAGTCTGAACTATTTGATTTATTTATATTTATATTGATCTGGTGATTTATTTCTTCATTTTGCATGTTGTTCCAGGAAGTGAGCCCCTTTGTTGATGTTAAGCTGTTTTTAGACAGCGTTATTGTTATGAACAAATAACGTGATGCCTTTTCCTTGAAAGCACTAATGTGAGCTACATGTCAAACAAATGAATCCCTAAAAAACCAAGAGCTTATTATACTGCACATGGACCTTGAGTCACTTACAGAAAGAGACTCCCTAGCCAAATACACAGCAGGAATCACCCTACAACATCACCTGTGCGGCATAAAGATAAATAAACATCAGACAACTTTCTGCTTTGCCCCAGCTGTTCTGTTACACTTGTTATACAAAGACGTTTTCACCAGACATGGCCAGGTGAGTATGTTTTGATTAAGAGGTTGTTTTGTTATGGGAGATAGGTGGGGTAAGTCCCTTAAGGATTGACTGCACCATCCTGTGCCACACAGGTTGAAGGAGAAAGGTCTGGTCCCCTCACAATTTCATAGACGTTAATTGCAGCTTCATTAACGCGGCTATGAGCACATATCGGCAAATGTAACTGGTCACATGTACCTGAATTTGTTGCATGTGGCCCTGCAATGGGTGCAACCAGTGAGTAATGCCTAAAGAGGTTTTCGATTCCTTCAAGTGCGTACAACCAAACGGTGCTTAATCATTTGGCTGTGGTTTAATACTGATCAGTCTCAGCCCCACCTGCTGTAGACATGTTTGAGCGAAACAAGGTGTGGATAGAGATACGGAATACGTCACAAGATGAAGCTTCCAGAGAGAACTGGAGATGGATTTAATCACTTTGCTGTTTCAGTGAAAGTCTAAAATGATTTCAGTCTAGATTACGGTCTACTGTTAACATCAGTTTCAGATATTACACACAGCAAAGAACAAATATGTCTAAATATTCAGCCTTTGGAATATAATTTGGAATAGACAACATATAACAATGAATTTTATTTTTACCTCTATTTCACCTCAGACCATCACCTGGTATCCTATGCAAAAATAAGATATTCAAAATATATGGCGGTATATTCTTATGGTCATTAAACTTTGGAATATTCAGGTAAAATATGACGATGTACAGAACTGTGCAGAACTCGGAGACCACTCATTTACTTATGAATTGTTCATTTTCAGAATCGGACAGAAAACAAACAAGTTTAACAAATAATAATGGAGAATTCTTAACAACTAAATATAATATTGTGTATCCATCCTTGGCTGTAATGAGGTTTTTATTTCTTTTGGGAGATTTTCAGGTCTTTAAAGACATCTACAGGGATCCTCCAAGGACTTTACATCCCGCATTTTGCTTCTCTCAATTCACTCAGTAACAGCTTCTTAACAACGTCTTTTCAGACCCAAATCATTCCTTCTCATACTGGAAGGATGGACAGAAGCTCTTGATGACTTTTTTAGACCTGGGTTTTGTTGGTCTTCCAGGTTTTACAGTTGTTAAGAGTCCCTCATATTTCATGTCCTGGTAAATTAATACCTTGCACTTATTTGGGGCTTTGAACAGAGATTACATGTATCAAAGGTGGTCTCTGATTCCCCTTTAGTAATGTTTCAGATGACCTAAACAAAGTTTTCTTAGTGAGGATTTAGGTAAGGCCAGTCATTCAGTCATTGGAGTCTGCCAATTGTGTTTGTACATAGAAGAATTTGTCTTCTGCATTTAACCCATCTGTGAAGTGAAACACCCACATACACACACACTAGGGGGCAGTGAGCACACTTGCCTGGAGCAGTGGGTAGCCCTATCCACGGTGCCCAGGGAGCAGTTGGGGATTAGGTGCATTGCTCAAGGTCAACTCAGTATTTAATGTCCGTTCAGGGGTTTGAACCGGAGACCCTCCAGTCACAAGGCTGGTTACCTTAACCTCCATACCATCCAATACCTTTAAGATGAGATGGATCTCAAACTTATCATACTACATCCAGCCTGATCTCACTAATGCTCTTGTGTCTGAATGGGTTTCTGTAATAACGTTCATGATGATTGGACCAATAGAAAAGCTCCGAAACTCCATGGAATAAAGTCTTGTTATATTCATTTGCATTAACAGAAAATTTTGGTTAATGTTTTGGAGAGAAGGGGGTTTTGTCTGGGGGTGAGTGTGCCCAGGCTTTAGTCTCAGTGCGATTTGTATTAGAAATAACAGGACCAACACTCGAGGAAAGGCTCCCCTTTCTTTAGAATATAGTTTACATTCTTTGTCTTTGAGCTGACAGGAATCTCTGAGCTGGTGCCATCCACACAAAGGCACCTTTTATTAGTACAATAGCCCTGAGAAACACTGGGGTCTGAGGTGATATGGACACACACAGACTGTCAGCCCTAAATTTACTGCAATCCAGAACACTTAATCCAAAGAGAGGCCGAAATGTGTTCATGTTACTGAATCAAACATCTTTAAATCATGTTTACATTTATGTGTAAAGGGATAGATCAGGTTACGTTTGTTCATTTTCAATGCTTGCTCCCAGCTTCATATACATAATATCTAATTACATATAACAGTAAGCAAGAAACAACTGTCACTCAAGCACTTTTAAAGCAGTTATTTTATTTATATAATCAGAATATATACATTTGCATAATCAGACAAACCCATCTTTAAAGCATATTGATCCTGTCTTATAGAACATTACAGTCACATGCAAAATTATTTACAGTAATATAATAAGTTGTGTTTTCAAAATTGCCCTAGTAATAACAGATGATTGTACAAATTCCTGTGTGATATTTGGTATTACAGTCAGTGATGCCTTTCCCATAGTTGCATACAAAGGCAAAGATGGGAGGATGAAGGAAGAACAGAAGAGGGGGAGTCAAAAAAAAGCACCTGAATGAAATTGAACAGCTGTGAGTAAATAATGACGTGATTTCATTCGAAGGCTTTCCATTAATCTTTAAGCCGTGAAGCGTTGCGGCATCAGTTGTTCACTATGTACATCCCAGTCCGGTTTCTCGGAGACGTCTCGGAATCTGAGTCCTGCTAATTGAGATTAAGATGTTTAAATACCAATCTGATCTGATTACAGGCATGGCTTCATAAACCCACCGACATGGCGTAAACCCTCCTCTCTTTAGGAACTTCTAAACGTACAATTAGTGAAAAATAAAGGAGCTCGGGTAAATACTATATGAGTGTATTTAACCTGGAAGAAGTGTAAAGAGATCAGGATTCCCTTTCCATGAGCGGCTGTACATGGACCTGCTGCAATGCGACCAGCATGGAGTTACTAACAGTCCATCAAAGGCCTCTTTGTGTGGGGGAACTGGAGCAACAGTGCAGAATGACCTCAAGCAAAGCCATAGTGTAATCATTTAAATACATACATTAATATGCAATATGTATCAAGCAAAATCTTCTTTCTAATGAAAAGTGGAATTAAATAAACTGTGTTTTGGGCATCGGTATTAAACCCTCAGTCTTTAAAGCCCATACAAGTGAAAGCATCTTAAATGTAGATTATGTTTCTTATCCTGAAACTATTGTATTAATATTATAGGACTGAAATTGTCTGTCTTTTTTTTCTAGATAATCTTGCGTGCAGCCTTTTAGACAAGAATGTAATTAGTTATACAACATTTACAATCTACAGTTAGACCATGAACACATTGGTGTGTTATGAGACCTAGAGGAGTGTGCTAAGGCAAGATTACCAGAGCCCCAAAGAGATATGTTCTGAGCAATGCCATAGAAGAACCTGTTGTAATTCCCTAAACAGCCTTTCAGTGCATCATTCCTTAGAGAAATATCCCTTCATACGTAGTCTTGTCACCAAAAATTCCTTTTGGCACCTTTATTTTGAAGTGTGTGCTCCAGAATTCCTCGCTTCGCTGCTGGGGGTTGAGCTGCAGACAGTGCAGTGTAAAGTCTGATAAGACGGCGGTTTGGGAAACAGAAGCTCAGAGCAGGAGTAGAGTTTCCCACGCCTCAGGTTTCTCTGTCAAAGCTTCCCGCGCACAAAGGGAGGCCTATACAGGTCTGAGGGAAGTGGGGCTGCTGAGTAACGGCAGCCAACTTTGCCTGCCACTGAGCAGCGTTTGTGCTGGCGTGTTTTACATGGATGGAGATGGAGATGGGGGAATGCTAATTCCATGCAGGGGGACTACTGTTACCTCCACATTAACCCCTGCACTTAGAGCTCAAAGGACCGATCTCATAATCATTTTCTCCTTTTTTCTACCTGTACAAAAATAACACAGTATGGTGCTGTATTTGCTACACATACATCTAGAAACTGTGGATTAATTTTACTGCTCATATCTCACAGAGTGCAAATATGTGCTTGATTCATATGTGCACTTTGCTTCCACTCTTGTACAGGGAATCCTTACTGTTGAGACATATAGGCTCATAGGACTGACCACACTGCAACCATATGACATCATCATGACGTGGAGGTCATGGTCTATTTGATATGTATGTCATATTTCCGTCCTATTGGACATGTCCACTGTTTTAAGGCACATATGGCTCAACAGTCAAGCTGTCCCTTAATGACAAAGAAAGGTTATTAACAGTCCTCGGATTGGGTGCACCATGTTAGGGAAAACCTGAAGAACCTGTGGAGGTTCTTTAAGCTTCATGCTCACACATCCCATTTGCAAAAAATGGTTCTTTAGAGAAGCATCCATTTAGTCAACCAAAAGTGGCTCTTCTATGGCAGAGGTGCTCATTCCTGGAGATCTACCACCCTGGAAAGGTCAGATCCAACACACATAGTTCTGATATTCAGAGGCACCTGAAGGCCTATACAGCTTGGATCAGGTGGGTTAGATTAGGTTGTTGTTAAACTCCACAGCGTGGTAGATCACTGGGACCAGGACTGAGCACCCTTGTTCTATGGCACCTTTATATTTTGCTCCTTTATTTTAAAAAGTGCACAAGAATGAACTTTTTTACAATTAGCAACAAAAGAAGTGTCAAATGAAAGACACTATCCATTCCTGTTGAACTATTTGAATCAAGTAAATACCGAGGCTCTGGTTGGTATGGGTGCTCTCAAAGCATTATTGATGCACACTGGACATGGATGGAGCCTATCAAGTCATAGATGGAGATTTACTCACCGGTGACTTGCCGTTTTGCGACTCAAACGTGCTGTGTGTGGAGTACAAAGGAATGTCAGGGTTATAGTAGCCTGGAGGGTCTGGATCAGACACGTTCATAAAGCCACGCCGTCTCCACCAACAGCACCAGCACACCAGCTGCGGGGAGGAGCAGGCTTCATTTACGGTTCAATACATCAGTGCTAAGAGAGCAGCCATGACCATTTCACCAGCACTCTTAAAAATAAAGGCCCTCAAACGGGTCTTGGGTTCTAGAACTAAGTTTTTAAGTGACTTTCATTACATCCTTAGAATTGCATTCGGTATTTCCATGCTATAGGAATGCGAAATGCAAATCCGGCAAGGAGGGAGGTTCCATTGAGTTTTAAAGAGTACCTGATATAGAACTTTTATTATATAGATTATATAGATATTTTTTTTAATATAGATATAGAACTTATTACGCTAAGTTTCTTTAAACTTTATCTAGGTTCTTGATACGCTGCTAAAAGGGTGCCAAATATATATTGTATATATATATACAAGGATTCAATAACAATTTAACTTTCCCTATTAACTTTAACAAAAAAAGGTCCTTCATACTCACACATCTCATTTACAAAAATGGGTTCTTTAAAGAAAAGTTTCATTAGGGAGCTAAGGCTGTCAGTCTATGGCATCACTCCACCTTTATTTTTAAGAGTAGATATGATCAGTGAATTGGAAACATGTGCATTAAATAACATCACAGTCACACTGAGGTACAAAGTAAAACCTTTATCAGGGACATCTAACAATCAGTACAGACATATCAGTACAGACAGGATCTCCACTATGTTACAGTATGTAGTATGGTCTTCAATGTATGTAAAGAGTCATAGAAGAAAATCCAAATTACATTATTATCCATTATTCCATTTTTACAGCTCTAAATGGTTTGATTGGGAGTCTATGTGAGACTCACCAGCAGAATGAAGAGGAGGAGAAGGAGGAGGAGTATGATGGCCGCCAGCACCAGCAGGGCCACGCCCCAGCCAGGCACACCTTGATCTGTTGCTGAGCCTGTATTGGTTGAGCTGGATGACTGACTGGCAGCTTGATGACTGGAGGATGCTGTGGTCAGGTTGCCAAGATTCACTGTGACGTTAGTGCTGATTGTTGCATTGACCGTTTCATTCAAATTATGAGTTGAATTGTTTGTCGGAAGTGCAGTAAAGTGTGTTTCGTTATTCGCGCCTTTGGACGGGTGCAAAGTGGTAAAAATGGGATGTCCGATCACAGTGTGAGTTTGTGGTGATCTAGAGGAATGAGATGTAGGATCTGTTCTGGAATGACTGGTGGGGGTTGTTGATGCATGTGTAGAAGAGTGTGTGGAGAAGTGTGTAGAAGACTGTATGGAGGAGTGTGTGGAGGACTGTGCAGAAGGGTGTGTGAAGGAGTTTGTGGAGGACTGTGTGGAGGAATTTGCAGAGGAGTTTGCGGAGGAGTTTGTGGAGGAGTTTGTGGAGGAGTTTGTGGGAAAATGTGTGGAGAAGTTTGTGGAGGGTTGTGTGAAGGGTTGTGCAGAGGGGTGTGTGGTGGAGTTTGTGGAGGAGTTTGTGGATGAGTTTGTGGAGGAGTTTGTGGATGAGTTTGTGGAGGAGTTTGTGAAGGAGTTTGTGGAGAAGTTTGTGGAGAAGTGTGTGGAAGGCTGTGTGACGGGCTGTGCAGAGGTATGTGTAGAGTTGAGTGAAGAGGAGTTTGTGGAGGAGTTTGTGGTAGACAGTGCCGAGGGGTGTGCAGAGATGTTTGTGAAGGAGTTTGCAGAAGACAGTGTAATAGAAAGTGTTGAAGAATTTGTGCTCTGTGTTGTGGTAGTAATGCTAACTGATGGAGCAGTTGGTGTAGATCCTTGTTCCAGAGGGAGTGTTGCATGTGTGGGTTCTTGATCTGTGAAAGGACAAAATCATACACATTATAAACAAATATATTTAACTATCTATTGTCTAAACTGTATACAGTCTCAAACATGTTGCGCATGTGTATGGAACATTACTATACTACGAAAAAATCTTAAATGTAATCAATAGCTTAATATTCCTCATTTTGAGATTTGTAAGAACTGTTGTAGGAATATTGTAATACATACAATAGTACATAATATAATATAATATAATATAATATAATATAATATAATATAATATAATATAATATAATATAGCTTATATTTAAATATATCTATATATTTTTTTAAGGAAATGCAGTTTGTGAATTGATCTGCAATCAATTTAAATAGTCTTAAAAGGTCATATAAAATTTAGGTTAATAACAATATAGGAAATGGTCTTTTTAAATGGGCTTGCTTTAAAACAGTCTTGTAATAAAGTTGTGGCATTCACTTCATAGGATATAATTTGAGTAATTTTTTTGTTTTACATGGTTTATGTAGAAACAAGTGCTATAGTTTCATATGACAAAAGTCAAAAGGTGCTGATGGTAAAGATTTTTGTACTGCTTAAGTATTAAGTAGCACTATACAGTTTGCTGCTGTCGCAACTAAACCTCATATCTCCATTTTTTGGATTTAAAAAAAATATATTTGATGGCCTTACATTGGGTGTAAAGTTTATGATGAACTGATCAAAAGAAATTACCCCAAGTAACTTGGAAAAGTAGGTTTAACTGACTTACATTAAAAGTAAAGGGGCAGTGGTTTAAACCAGTGTCTGACATTGTCTGTATCCCACACTGTCATGGTTTTCTTATCACAAGTGATCAGGAGGAAGGCTTTCTTACCTGAAGTATAGCTGATGTTTAGATCCAGCACTGGAGATGGATGCACTTGGTAAGTATTTACAAAGATGTTTTTCAGAAGAAACTGATTGATTTGAGTAGCGCCAAACAAGACAGTGGAAGTGGCGATCACAGATCCATTGCTGAGGGAAAACAAAATTGTGTTTACAAACATCAGAAAGGATGTGGGATTTGTTTGTTATGTAGTACAGTAATATCTCCAGTTCCTCTTATCAAGTAGTGAGAAGATTTAAAGGAACTAATAAGAAATAAGCCCAGGCCAGATTTGCTTTGTGTAATCCTTTCACAGTCAATTAACTTCAGCATTATTGTGGTGTTAAGAATAATCTAAAATATGTATATTTCTATTTGAAACATAGTTACCTGAAAGTCATCTGTGAAATCCCTTCATACTGAATCATTGGTGTAAAGCTGAAGGTGTTGCGAAACTGAACAGAGAAGGGAAAACTTAAATGTGGTGTTTGCACAGCTTTGAAATGCATAAACACGTATAAATGCCAGTACAAACAACTTCTTGGCGTGTGTAGTTCAGCATTTGTCTTATGCCTTATGAGTCATTAATTACTGTTGGCCTGTTTTTATCAGAAGCTTAACATTAAGGATAATGCATCTTACCACGTTCTCCACCTCCTGTCGTAAGGTTTTATATTGCGTTGATTGTGGGTCCGTGAGTGAGTCATTGTAAATCCGGTTGATGATTTTGATCCCAATGACAAAAGCAGAACGGGAATGTGCAAGCGTTGTGCCACCTCCAGGAGCAACAGTGACGTTGCCAGTCAAAACAACACCTGCAGATAGGAGAGGTTAAACACAGCTGGAGATCTGCAATAGCCAAAACCCTTCTGCCTGTTTTTATTGGTTTCTCTCACTAGTAGAATTTTTTTACTTTTATAAAAGTTCACATTTTAAAGTTTTTAAAGAAAAGAAAAACATTTGAAGAAACGATGACATATTTAAATAGAGTAATATATAGATGGCATAATATGATCCAGTGCTGTTGAATATGAATTTTGTCTAGGACAACACACATGGTATTCCATTTCTCACTCTTCTGGAACAAAAGGAATGCTGACAGGAACAGTGCATTATAAACTGTTTACCATAAATAGCAGACAACTTTATTCGACACCTATATGTTATCATTTTTAAGAGCCTACCATTAAAGGTCATTAAAATGATGATACTGATCTTGAATTAAAATAAAACAGGTTCAACTTTCACTTATTTTGGTGAAAATGTTAACACATACAGCTCACTTAACTACACTTCATCTAACTTTCTCAACATTTTTATTTAAGGTTTTAGAGGAGTTTCACATCAGCATTAAAATAACAGGCAAAGAATCAGTTCTCAGAACTGGACCCCCTGAATTTAAATGGTGGAACGTTAAAGCAATGCTTCTTCGGATACTGCCATAAATCATGTAAAACTGTGAAATATGTATGTATCTTACCTGAAAAAGATACTAGCAACCCAATAATCCAAAACAGAGACTTCCCCATCATAATGTACAGCTCAATGAAGCGCTAATCCTTCAGCCTGTGGTCTCCTCTGGTCAGGTTTAGTCCTAATAAAGCAGAGCTTTGGCCTGAGTGCCTCACTATAAGAATGAACAGTCTCTTTATTGTTTGAGCACCTGAGCAGGTACCACAGTCAGCGGGGTGGGACCCAAACTACTTAATCAGTGCGTCACGTTTACGCTGATTCTTTACTTTCCACAGAACAGTGGGTACCACCATATATAGGGCTGGAAACGATCAGGTGTAGAATTGATGAAGATGATCTAAAGTAAACAGGCTACCAAAGTGAAATATGCGTTCCCTGCTGACGATTTTCTGTTGGTTTCTCGAAGGTTGCTCTACAGTGATTTGCTTCACTGCTGATTTATATTAGGGCTTCATTTTGAAACAGGGCTTCAGATTCAGAATCAAGGCTAAAGAATAAGACTGATTTTTATTACAATGAAAGAAATGTGTATGGGCAAGTAAAAATCATCATAAAACTGTTCAGTGTATCCAGTAATTCTCATTATTAGATTGTAATATGACTACAAGATTGAGTAGGTTAATGTGGTATCTCATGAAACTATCTTATTCCACTGGCAGATCATTTTGACTGTTTCAAGAACTTATGCTTCCAATGACTTGATGTATATATATACTTGATGTGTGAATAAATGTCCCATATTTTTATCGTTACTATTACAGAGTGCTAATCACACTGAATCACAAAGAAATGCCATATATTGTCGCTGTCCAAAGTAAAACAAATATCTCCAAAATGGCAACTTTACAGGAGAGGCCAAAAACCTCATTCAATTTTAATGTAAGTCAATGGAACCAGATGTCTTACCAAGAACTTTTGGGCCATTTCAGTTGGTCCATTCATCATGCAAATCTCACACAGTGTAAACAGCAGCTGCTGTTTTCAAATGATGCATAAAAGTCAAAATGGCCAAAAATGGAGATACATGTTTTTTCATTGGACAGTGACGATATAGTATATATATCCATCCACTTATATACAAGGTTGGGATGTAATGAAACACAAGTACTGGAAATATGCAGGTTACAGTTTGTAAAGGCATTTTCATAATATTGTTGGGTGGTGTTTTATTACTCTCTTTTGGAATACTTGTAGACTACTTATCCACCAAGCTCAAAAATACATCCCATCTTTAAAAGACACACTGTAAATGCTGATTAAGTATTTTAAAAACAGCACACAGCACAGCATACTCGTAGGAGGAACCCAAACAATCTTCTTTAAAAAACGCTGATGTTCTTTCTAAAGCCTGAATAGACGATAAATCAGTCTATTATAAATCTGAGTGTTGGTAAACTCTTTTAAGGGAGGACTGAACTAAGTAGTCTACTCAGTAATGGACATGTATTTGAATGATACGCTTTTAACTGTGCTGCTTTCAGGCATTTGTTTTGTGGCAAGTTACATACCTATAATTAACTTTACATGGCTCCCACTTTGCAGTCAAATCATAAGTTGCTTAAGACGATAAGATGTTTTACAGCCTCTGTCTGACATATCTCTTTGAGCTCATGTATACTAGTAAGGATATTAATTACTGTTTCCATATTAATGAACTAATGTATAAACATCATAAATCTATCATTTGTCTCGGCTTGTTTCCTATAATAGCCGATCTTTGTTGTTAGCGAAGCACCTTTAGTTTGTGTGCTATAGTATATATGTATGTGGGTGTGTATTATAGGTGCAAGTCTCCCAGTGTGCTGTGGATATGGGCACAAATTATTTTATTTTGTGATGTCTCGGAAGCGTCTGGTCAGTGCTCCTCTGTCATATGGCTACTCTACCAACCAGTAGGTGGCCTTGTGATCTACCCCCACCACTGTGAAATGACAGTTCAGAAAGACACACACTGCCTGCTGATCATTTCCCAGGCCACTCTTTCAGATAGCGGCACTTTTTACTGTCTGCTTTTGAATTCTGGGCTGGACGTTATGGGTAATGGAACAGAACTGACAGTCACAGATAAATATCCTCAATAAATTTGAATCTATGGTGAATTGCTTTTTATGAAGCTCAATATGTAACATGCTAATAAAAGAGTTAGTACATTTGTGCATCTGTTCCTATAATCCTAAATTGTCACATCCGAGGCATCATGTCACATACGAAAAACCGGCGAAACTGATAAAGCAAAATATTATAAGCTCATTATAATTATTATAATGTCATTATAATGTCAAGGTTTCTGTTGTTATTTACAATTCACAATTCATCAACTTTTTATTTTACATGTACATTACACATTACCACTTGCGGGCAAACTATGGGCCAAGCCTGAAATGGCTTTTAATAGCCTAAACAACAAATCATTAAATTACCAGATGAAGTGACGTTGTATGGGAAGCTTTTACCTTCAATTTCTTTAAACAGTGAAGTTCGGTTTGAATCTAGCAGACAGTCTTTTACAGAAAGAGGCAGAATCATGCCACTCTGCACTGGCATCTCAAAATAATTTTTATAGTTCTGAAGGAACTTTGGTAGTATAGCTAAAGTCTGACGATTTTCTGCAGCACAACGACACAAAAGTGAAGGCAGCACGGTGGTGCAGGAGGCAGCCCCGTTTTCTCACAGCAAGAAGGGCCTAGGTTTCCTGGCCAGAACATTCTGGGTTCTTTCTGTATGGAGTTTCTGTATGGAGTTTGTATTTTCTCCCCGTGTCTGTGTGGGCTTCCAAAGACATGCTATCAGATATACTGGAGATCCTAAGTTATCCCCTAGATGTGAATGAGTAGATGTGTGCGTGTCTGCTCTGTGAGGGACTAGTGGCCCCTACAGGGTGTTTCCTGCCTTCTGCCCAGTGAGTGCTCAGATAGGCTCCAGCACCCCCTGCAGCTCAGAAGATGAATTACCTATAAGAAAATCCTTGAATATAGTGTATATATCAATGAATATATATATATATATATATATATATATATATATATATATATATATATATATATATATATATATATATATATATATATATATATATGGATACAGCTCTGGAAAAAGGTAGGAGACCATCTCAAAATTATGTTTCTGGGTTTGTGTTTGACCAAAATTAGCAGTTACGCTTTATTTTATACACCACTGGAAACGTGTCTCTGGATTTCCAATTCAAATATTGTATTAGATCTGGTTCTTTAGAAATCACTAATGACGCCTCCAGAAGTCTGTTTTTTGAACCATGCTCGTTGTGCATTTCACCCCAGCCACCACTCACCAGTCTTTCTGTAGGTCACTCGAGGTCGTCTTAGGGTGGTTAAGTGACATTGGAATGAGGTGACGCTCATCACGGTCAGTAGAGAGTGGGTCTGTAGCTGTGTTGTCCTGTGTGTTTGCTGCTTGACCTTGTTCTTATGAACCAGACGCTCCCTGTATCTGCCAGTAAAGCTAGAACTGAACCTTCTGTTCCTCACTACGAACCTGCTGTACTTGTAGAGATGCTGATTTAAGAAGAAACTGGAGTGTTCTCTTTTTTATTTCCAGTGCTGTATATATAATTAACTAGTTTCAAGCTGACTGGAAAACACATAGGAAATTCCCCTTTTAAACATGTTTATACATGCGTATATAATGCAGATCCATATTCTATCATTTGAATTTCAATTTTATTTTAGTGTTTGGTCCTCATGGCAGTTTTGGGAGGTGTCTCACTTCTTCTCCTCATCTTAACCATCATTTCAGCGTGCATCTGTCAGAGGAGAGGTAGGAAAAGGAAAAGAGGTAGGTTGTTTTATGTAGACCACCCAGAAAAAGCTAAAAAATATGAATGCATGCCCAGTATGTACGGAGTACTTGTGACATTTCATACGACAGTAATGTATTTTCTTTAGGAGTAACTCATCAAAGGAACAGCAATAAAGACCAGCAGGCAGGTAAACACTATACCATTATACTGAAGCTTTAATAACAGGCAGGCAACATTTATCCATATATAAAGTATGTTATGATAATAAATAGCACTACCCTGTGGCCATAACATTTTTAAGATGGCAATGCCGAAGCACACATCGACTAAAATTAGTATGTTCCTGTAACTAAAGAAGAGATAAAAGCATTATTGGCATGTAGTCTTCTTTATTGCTTTAGTGAAATGAAAAAAAATAAAACAAAAAATTGGATGTATCTGATGTTGTTCTCCACAGTGTTCAAGGTATGCAGTATACCACACTTAAGTTTGGACCAAGGAGGCAGGGTGGTATTACCATTCCTATACCTGAAGCTTCTGTGATGTACTCATACTGGTATGAACCACAGGTTCCACAGACCACAGTCTGCAATTTTTCCCTCTACGTTATTACCATGTATCAGTGCTCTCAAGTCTTTATTTACTGTTAATAGCGCTACAGAAGCCAGAACAGTGTATTTGTTGATGTATGCTCAGTTAGCCAGATCTCCACTAGTAGGCAGTAGATTACTTAGTTTTAAAGGGCCTGGAACTTTACTGTAATTATGTTCTGACTTTTTATGATCTGTGACTTTTTGCATTTGTTCTCATTTGCAGTTGATGTTTTATTTGTGGTTGATAATTAAAGCAAATAAACAAAAGTGATTGTGGATGTGATTGTGAATGAACCAGTAGTGCTGATCTGGTGGAGAACCTGCTTCATTCTACCACTGCATTGGCAAAAGGAGACCCAAAGTTAATCTGGAATTCAAGTGCAAAATATAGTGTTTTATTGAACAGCATTGGTAAAGTCACACCACTGGCCATAATACAACTGACAACGTTAGCAAAATCTGACAAAATTTATTTATTTAAAAAAAACAAACATTGTATTTAATATTTTACTATTTTCACCATAACATTTATTATAATTCCATAATTTGCATGCTACTTCACTCTGAGACTCACTTATGAAGCTTCCTTTGGGGGACAAATACATTTTTCCAAGTAGCTGTTTGTTAAATTAAATTGCCTCTGATTTTCTGCTTTCATATTGAGCATTAAATAGTCCCAGACGAGTTCTGATATTTCACAAGTTCTATTATTTATCAGGTGTTCATATAAGAGCACAACAAATATTAGGTAGCATGTATTAGAGTTTCTGAAATCCACGCCTGTTCTTTACGCCTTGGAAACAAGAAATGTTTTAGAACCATGTCTTCAGTAGCAGAACATGCAGATGCAGAAGAAACGATATTTAATAAAACGGCTGCTGTTTTAACAATAACAACAAACAGCCTTCCATTCCAGTCTATTTCTATTTTTCCACTTTTTGCCATTATTGTCTTTTGTAGGGTTGTGACTATCTGCTACCTGATCTGGACATTCTGGTGTTAGATAAAGAGGTCTCATAGGGACAACTGTAAAGAGGATAAAGGCAAAATCAGTATGTGATAAAACCTGGTGATGCCACATCCAGTAAAACACTCTGTTAAAAAAAACTCAGACTAATTTTAGTTATTGAACAGCATGCCTGTGTACATTTCTGACCCACAGTTTCTCGCTTTATCTTTTATTCTTTAAGTCCCTGCCATGGTTAAATTTGTGGCAGTCTGGGGAGAAGAAAAGGACATCCAGCTGAAGAAGTTTAATAGGCAGAAATCAGGAAGAAGGAAGGTCCTGAAGACAGAAACTAGAGGAAAAATATTACATGATGAAAGGCAGACATAGAAACTGAAAACATCTATCAGGAAAGAGAGAAAAACAAGAGAAAAAATCAATCAACTGTACGAACAAGAAAAGAGGAGAATAAGCTGGAAATATCGCAGACTGAAAGATCTGAACAATCACCAAGCTAAATAAAAAAGAGAAGGGGACAAAACACAAGAATAAGGCAGGGCACTGGGCAATGTTTGAAGTAAGTGTCATATTAGATCATACGTATCAGGATATTTGCTTGTATGACATTTGATCAGGTGGAACACACACAGTGCATCAATAGTGCCACATTCTCCATTAAACTCACTTAATAATCCTCTCAAATTCAAATTTATTTCAGGTATGAAAAATGCATAATTGGTAGACGATGCTAAAAGTAAAGCTCTCTGTGGAACTCATCCTGAACATCCTGTTGTGTCACCAGCTGCACCAGATTCCTGAATTGTAAAAGATTCCTGAATTGTAAAAGTTCATCTCTACTCACTCTAAGAGCCTACAGCTGAGCGTTTACCTGTAGGTTTTTGTGTTTGGATGTAGGTTAAGTAGCATTCTGTCTTTATTTCTCCTGTAAACATGACAGGTGTTTAACTGGTCATGTCTGCAGAAACACAGCTCCACATAATGTTTTTGTACAAAATATTATAAAAATAATATGATGGTCTTAAACAGATCCATTTTCATTCAATATCTTAACAAGAGAATCTCTGCTTTCATCCACACACAGATGGTTTATACTTTTCCATCCCTGTAAAAGACATTTCGACAGAGCATTTTTAGAGTGACTGAGAAATCTTGAAATGAGTGCATATGAATGAGAGTAGCGTGAGGATGTGCGGAAGCATGGGGGCCTTTATATCCTCCAGAGGAACATACTGTGCTTCTCTATCTCTGAACTCAGGCTGATGTCATATCTTGTGAATGCTGTTCTGGCCAAGGTCTTGGCAGCTGCACTGCTGAACTTTTGCAACAAAGATGAAACTTAATGTCCATGGCAGGATTCCTCTGCATCTCTAAAACCATATCCTCATGTCTAACTCATCTGCACTGCACCATCATTCCCCATTTTCAAAGAGGAGTGCTCAATGCTCCAGCAACAGGGCAAAGCTGACCATGCATTCAGCATCTAACAAAAGCCTGAGAGAACATTTGTTATTACTTATATCTTTTTTTTTGTCATTATGTAAACACCAAGAGTTATACTTTTTGAGCCTTTCAGTAAATCATCTCTGTCTGGAGAAAAACAAATATCTCCAAAATGTAAACTTTACAGTAGAGAGCAAAAACCTAATTTAAGTGATTTTATGCCATTTCTGTTGGTTTGCTCACCACGAATCATGAATTTTTTACATAACGTAAACCGCAGCTGCTGTGTTCCAGTGATACTTAAAAAGTCAAAATCAACAAAAATGTTTTTTTGGGTTTTTTTGGGAAGTCACTATATGTTTTACATCCATGCCATTTCCTTGTCTTGCATGGTATCTTGTTAGATTTTCCACTGAAGTACCTAATATATGTGTTCTGTTAAACAAATGAAGAAGATTCACATTTGAAGATCCATCATGTATATTTTTCTAATGTTCATTTTGGTATGTACACAGGGGCTCTTCAGGTTTCCAGGTGCTTTTAATTAAATATTAAAATTAAATATAGGAAGTATTATTGGATTTATTGATAAAATGGTTGGTGGTAGCTGCTTTATTGATAACATCACTCAAACAAAGATTTTATCAGATATTTAATGATTTTAAACTAAATTGTTTCATTGATTTGTGGCTACATGTTTATTAAGATAATTATCTTGTGATCATGAGATAACAAGATAATTAAGTTGTGATTTCAAGAAAACAGTTTGGAAAATTAGAACTAACCCATGGATTGAATCTGGGGATCGCTACTTAATTATGTTGTGATGCTGAGATAACAAACATTGTTATCTTTATATCATGGCTTAATTATCTTGACATCTCGAGATAGCAATGTTGTTCTATCAAGACCATAACTGAAATCTTGTGAGCCCAAGATAGTAAAGTTGTTATCCTGAGATCACAAGATAATTAAGTCACGATCTCAAGATAACAATAGATATAAACAGGTATGTTTAACAAAAATAAAGAGTAGTTAAAATGTCCAGATTTATATCTTGAGATCAGGCCTTTTAGATCACAGTTATCTTGTATCTCAAGATAACAAACGTTGTTTTAACTTCCTAATGTCCTCTCAGGTCTACTGCATAAAAGTCTACTGCAGGCCAACATTTAAAAAGCCAGAAACTCTGTATTTTATTTCTTAAACATAAAATATGCTGTTTTTATATTTAAAAATTGATATGTTTGTAAGTATAAAGTAACTATTGCACTTCTGCTGTTGTATGTTTAGAAAAATAAAATTATGTTAAATACAAATTTTTACATTTATATTTGCATTATCTTTTGACAGGACTTTTATTGTAGATTCCCCAAGCCGGGCCGTTTCCGGTTGTGTAATTTCCGTGTTAGAGGGGGTGTGATGTGAAGATGGCGGCTCCCTCAGAGTTGTTTTGCTGGAAAGGCAGTTGGGGTTTACCATCAGTCGACACGGACAGTCTTATTGTTCTGGTGGGTTTTTATGGGCGCTATTTTTCTACAGCTGTATCCTAAAGCAGCGGGGGGGTATTTCCGTGTGGTATTCTGCCCTGTATCTCAGCAACTCGGTCTGACCCTCTGATAAGAGTATCTGTGCCCGGAGACTAACTTACACACAACTCACTTCATTTAGGCTATACAATCCAGATGTGTTGTCACAGGGCGTTAAACTTGGTTCACTGTCCTAATTGAAGTTTCCGTCCCACTTTAAATGGTGAAGTAGTTACTGCTTGTTTTGGCACTTGAACGTACCTACTGCACAATTTCAGGTGGAATGATTAAGAACCAACTTAAGCTTTACTGTACTTTGGGCGAACTTTAAATGCTGAAATGCTCTACTGAATAAGTAACAAGTACTGAAATACTGTATACAATCTTCCCCTGTGAAATCTTTAGCCTACACAACCCGAGATGTAGCTAAGGAGTAAATGTCAGAGCTTTAAACGTTGAAAGTTGATTTTCACTTAGGAGTTGGTGTCAGTACGTGCTGTATTTGATTGATGTGTGTTCTTTGATGGAAATGAAACATTTTAACTTCCCATTACCTTGGGTGTAAGAACATAACAGGAGTATTTTGTTGGTAGTGGGTTACATGCAAGTAGAATGCAGCATTTAACAGGATCCACAAAGCCCTTGTAATTAGTAAACTGGGTTGCATACCCATTGCTGCCATTGCTGACACAGCCTGGTGTTCAATTGCGCATAATCTGCTTTTATGATCTCCATAGAAAGCAATGGAGCATCTGCACATGAACTTATGGTCACCATGCCAAATGCCATGCATTGGCTAGGGGACTGTAAATCCCCTATTATGTCAAACCCATGTCCCTTGTTTTCTGCAGAAACGTTGTATGTTCCTGGCCATGAATGATAATCAGTATTTCAGTTTTCTGTTGTGTATGTTGTAGCATAGTAGTGATCCAGGTCAGTGATATGTTTTTTTGTACCTTTAATTGTTTGGTTTTATTAACTTCCAGCTGTATCACAGATGTGTTAATGTTTGACTCCTCACTGATTTGGTCACAGATGTTACAAATGCAATTGATCGTGAGATCAACTTACAAAGTCTGATTAGGTATCAGTGATGGTCTTTAATTCATTAAACAAAGTTTATGCTGTTTAGGCCCAACTTTAGGATGATTCACGGTGACAGACTGGACTGTACTGGGTCGTATACAAAGAGATCATGTGCTAATACATGCATCGTCATTATATATTACACAAAAACTCTAATCCTGTACTCATTGTTAATATAACAGTATGAAGCTTTAAACCACACAGTCTATTTTGTGTATAATTCTTAAATGTTGCTATATGCCGTTATCTCTCTAGCATATACATAAGCAGGTAATAATGCCTGAATATGTGGTGTGGCCCATTTGACTTCTTCACAGTATTTACTTTTTCCCTATTTCCATTTGATCACTGCCTAATGTTGTTTTTAATAGCTCTGATATTGCGGTTGCCTGCTATTCATAACTGTTGGTTTGAATGTCTATTCAAGATCTAACTTAGAAAAATAGAGCCATCGGCAGTAAAGAGTAATAATGGCTGAAGTAAAGTGTGTGGTTTGTGGGTTTCTACTGTTAAAAGGGAGAGAAATTACGCCTCTTGGAAAAATTTCCTCAACTCCTTTTTTTTTTCCACTGTGTTTTCACCTTACCACAAAATCCATATCTATGTCTCTGTATCACTCCAGTTTCCATGGGGATTTAATGTAATTCACCACTGCTGCTTGAAGGCCTCTAATATTTTGTAATATTTTCTAATAATATGTTTTTTTTACTTTCAGATAGTGTAGTTTGTCTTGTAAGGAAATAGACTTTATGATTTAAGATTTTTTGGTCCTTAGTGTTTCTCAATACAAGTTGACAACAGCTGCTGGTATTGCTATTAAGGAAAACTCAAGGCTGAGTCCTGAGGCTGTCTTTTTATTGGTAGACGTGAGCATGCTGTAGTAATTAAGCTTTGTAAAAGCTACAGGCTATATTTTGGCGTACTTCAACAAAGGAGGTGCCTTTAGAAGTCATGTTGAGAACTTTCCTCTCCTTGGCGGTTTGGAAAAAGAGTTATTTTCCTTAATGTGGTTTGTAACCACAGGCTGATTCCTGATACAGTAGCTAGCAGTTAGTGACATCCTTATGTTCTCACTTTGACTGTATGGAAACCTATAGCTTAATTTTATTTCTACTTTTCCATTTCTGGGTATTTGGGACGATGTGGTTCTGCAAGGCATGTTTATACTTATTTCATTATTGATTATAGACCACAGTTTTCCAGTGTGAAAATCTAACATTGTGTGGTGATGGAGTCTTAATGGTGGGCAAAGGAACAATAAATATAACCTCATGATACATTTATCACGACAGATGTGCATTAGAATATATTTAGTTTTTCTAAACTTTTGATAAGCTTGGACAAACAGAACAATATGACATGTAAAAATAACTAACAAACGTTTTACATTTAATGTCTCTCCCCAACCTGCTTAATAGGAAGGATATAATATATCCTTTCATATATCCTAACATATAGTTAATGAGACTATAAAAATGTAATTATATAGTCTTATCTAACTGCTGACTTAGTTACTTTACATGGTACTATGCTGTCAGAATGCTAGTTAATAGTGAAATTTTCTCTTTTGATTGCTAACATTGCTAAAAAAAAATTTTTTTAAATAATTTTGTGTTTTACAGATCTAGTAAATGCACTGCATAGTACAGCTAAATCAGTGTGGGTATTTCAGAGCTAAGGAAAGTTAGCGATACAGCTGGACAGCTAACAATAGCATTAGTAAACTTACTCACATGGTGATTTTTTGTTTTGTTTTGTTTTTACCCAGTATATCTCAGTTATGTCAGTATTAGCAGATATATTTGTTAAGAAATAGATTTGATAAATATTTAAAACAGATATTTGATGATATATTCGTTTTACTTCAGAAACGCTGAAGACTGTTGGTCTACAGAGTCAAAATATCTGGGGTTTATTCATTTTACTGCCCTTGTAACTTATACTTATTATAGATATATATGTAGCATTTTCTATAGTGCTAATCCGAGTGGATGTATTTCTTCATTTTACTAATAGGTATGCGTCTGCATTGGCATATAATATTGGCGTGTATGTTTGATTTTCTATATTAAATCTTGTGTTCTGTATTATAGAGATATTAAATACAGAGGGTGCATTTGGATTGAGTCTTACACACTGATGTTGTAAACTGTAAGGTGCACGTGCCAGCAGAAGTAATTTGGCCTACGGCAGCCTTCCTGTTCATGTTTCTTTTGGACAGCTCTTGTGCTTCAGAGCTAAAGAGTATGGATGATTTTACAAGATACAGTTTAAAATTGCACAGGGATTCAGCTATGAATTTAAAGCCATGATCTCAGTCTTTAGTATTCCTAATTCTGCTCCTCCAACTGGCTGCAATGCTTCAACAAGGAGCAAAAATACTGGAGAACTTTAGAGCTCAGCTGTGGATATTCTCTGCTCCACTATACAGCAGATGATGCACAGTGATGGTGAGAACATTCAGCATTCATTTGGCTTTTAATATCTGTATTCTACAGTTCTACAACAAACTATAAATTCGTTGTTGTGCTTTTTATATTTTGAACAAAGATATTTTAGAAACAACCTTAACTTAAAGATGATTAAAAAAAAAAAAAATCTAAGTCTTCTAAAATTGTTTATTAGCTTAAATCTGTGTTCAACTTGTGTTGGCACCACTTCATTTAATATTACGTGCAGCCTCCCTTTTCAAAGAGTGTTCCTCTGTAATGCCATTCCTCTTCCATCCAGTGAGCAGATAGGACAAACTTCAGCACCCCCTGCTACACAGAAGGAAAACATCTTGGAAGATGAACAAATTATTTAATGTATGAGTTGTACAACATCTCAGCCCCACAACATCTCAGGTGCTTTTCTGCATGGCTATATTTGTGCCTGCCCAAATCCATCTCTGGTGTTTGTTGCCAAAAAGTTTATTTATTTATTTATTTGGTCTCATCTGGCTATAGAACATGGCCCCACTGAGGGTTTATGTAGTATAGAAACTGGAGTTTGTTGGGTCTTGACAGCAACCCTCTTAAACTACTTGTTGTGTAGGTGGTGTCTAATTGTAGTTTGGGAGAGATTCTGGCCTCAAGACCTAATTTACATCTGTAATTCCCCAGGTGTGATGCTTGGAAGTGGAACCATCTTCCTTGTGTGTGGGGCCAGTATAGACATACAGCTCTGGAAATAAACAAGAGACCACTCCTGTTTCTCCTTAAATCAGCATCTCCACATGTACAGCATGTTATAGTGAGGAACAGAAGGTTGGGTTCTAGCTTTACTGGCAGATATAGTGAGCGTTTGGTTCATAAGAACAAGGTCAAGCAGCAAACACAGGACAACTACAGACTGGCAGAGGGGCAAACCCATTCTCTACTGACGGTGATGCGTGCCACCTCATTCGAATGTAACTTAACAACCATAAGATGACCTCAAGTGATCTACAGAAAGACTGGCAAGTGGTGGCTGGGGTGAAACGCACAGCGAGCATGGTTCTAAAAACAGGTTTCTGGAGGCGTCATTAGTGATTTTAATACACAGATCTAATTCACAGTATGCTATCTGGAATTTCGGAGACATGTTTCCAGTAGTGTATAGAATAAACTGCTCATTTTTGTCAAACACAAACCCATTACCGGTAAAACTAGAGATTCGGATCAGAATTTTCCAGCGCTGTACACATCTTTGCAGCAAATTTATGACTGCAGGAATTTGGCCTGTATGCCACTTCCTATTTGGACCCCAGTGAACCATTGCTGACCATTTAAGTGTTTCTAGTAACTTAAAATAAAAATAACAAAACACACACATTTCCAGGGGTGCCAACAATTGTGTACATAGATTGAGAATAAAGAATGTTTTACTGTCCGTTTTGCTCATGTTTTACTCTTATTGGTATAGGCACAGTGATTTTGCAAGCTGTTAAGCTGCATTTGAAGAGAATTCTGAATTCTGTTTTAAATGCTGTAGCAGCCTTTGGTATTTTTTAGTGGGTCAGTGCCTTTTGTGTCTACATTCTTTCCTTAGGGCATCCTGCTTTTCCTTCAGCACTCATTTTGTAGTTGCTCAAGCCGCTTTGAACAGGAACTTTTAAGACATGCAAACACAGTGGAAGAAATTAGTAGTGTTTTCCGTGACGTTGCCCTAAACGCCCCTTCCTCATCTTTCTCCTCCTTCCCCCTGTACTACAGTGTGGGCATGATACAATGTTGCTTCATATTTGCCGTGTTTATATAAATATATATTTTTCCCTTCAAATTAGGCTTAAAAGGAAATCGCAATATAACTTTCAACTAAAACATTCTAACTATTCTCCAGTCATGAAGAACAGCACTCATGTCTTAAAGAATTCATCTGGAAATAATCTCTTTATTTCCACAGCATGTTTCTTGCTTATTATGACAGTAGAAATAGAAAAGCAGTGACATCATCTGGACTTTGTCCGTTTCCTTTCCATCATTTTTTTTTTTTTGTAGCTGCAGTGTTTTGCTTTTAAAGATGGTGTGAGGCGTTTCACAGCTTTGTACTGGAGCTGCCATTAATTAGCTTTAATGGTCTTGTAACTCTCTTTTTTCCTGCCAGTACAAACTGACCTTTTGTGGGGCAAATGTAACAAAATAAATAAGTGGAACAGCGGTATCAGTTTTCGTTTGTCTTCTTTAGGACATTGTGGTTTGAAAGTTTGAAGACACCCGCTTATCTAGTACTTATTGTGACCTTTAATATGGTGTTTGACATCCCTTTGCTGCAGTAATACCCTTTATTCTTTGATTTAATTGCATTCAGCCATAAGAGGATTAGTGAGGTCAGGTACTGATGATAGATGTTTAGTTCTGGATTACAAAAAGCGCTTCAACTCATCGTAAATGGGTTGGTGCTTTGTCAATTTAGTGAACACAGTTGCCCTGTGATATAATGCTATAGCCAGTGCCTGGCATTGGGCATGGTCACTGTAGAATCATGTGTGGTTGTGCCAGCTCCTCCTATTTTGTGGGCAGTACTTTTCAATGCAGATTATATAAACTGTGTGTTTCTGGTCATTGAGTTTAAATTTCACACCTAGTAATGTGTCGATGTTTTTGCCAGATGAGCTGTAAACTGCTTAATTTCGAGGTAACAAAAAAACACAACCTAAGCACTACATGCTTTGTAATGATCCAAGCCCAGTAAACCCCAATCAAGACTGCATTCAATCTAGACTCCCCTGCAGTTCATTTTCAAGAATGTGCTTCATTCCACATGGTCTGTAACTCTACAAATGCTAGAAGACATGCAGTACAGTTGTAGGACTGATTGTAAAATTAAGACTTCGGTGTCCCAGTCTCTTTCTGTTCTCTCTCGTTTCCATTTACATTTTGCCAACACCACTGTCAGCTCATACACACATTTTCCCCTCCTTAGAAAACGAGCTGCCAACTGGAAATTAGGCTTCAAACCTGTAGTTTTACAAGTTAAACTAAAATACTTCACACCCTGTGAGAAATTTCCTATGCTTAGAAAAAAAAGAGCTCGCCAGTGGAAAGAGGTTTCCTAACGGGTCTTTGCCTGTGTGTGTGACTGTACTTTATGAAGGGTGGCTGTTATTTTTATGACTGTTGAGATCTCAGCAATTTTGCTTCTTGCTGTTCAGCTCATTTTCATGGTATCAAACTGTCCATATTGTTTATACGGCTCTGGATGTGAGCCCTAAGTAGAACTAGTCTATAGAGAACGGTATTGCCATCTATTCTGGCAGGACCACTGGCAACTGGTAAGCCTGTCCTGCTTCTCATTATATGTGGAAATATTTTTTTCCCTCTACCTGGCTGAGCCCTAGAAAGCCGTGCCAGAATCAGGCTGCATAATTGCACTGCTAGTAGTAGTTAATAAAAAATTTTACCTCCGTAACTGTTTTTTTTTTGGCTTTTTATGTAACCACATGCTTTGCATTAACATCAAAATCCTCTAATTGCTAAAACTAATTGAAAGATATATGCAATAATTTGTTTGTGTTTGTGTATGTGAGTGTGCTGATCTGCTGAGAAATGCCAGCTGCTACTGAATGTCTTGCAATCCTCCATACCAGTTACTTGTTAATGGAGGTCATGAAGTACACTGTGGCTGTTTCCATGTGCAAGAAAATCTATTAACCGTTATCCGAATGTTGCTAAAACCCAGAAGTTCTTTGTGTGAAATCTGTGTAGATGTTGTTTTACCAGGTCTCCAATGATAATGACGAATGTTGCTGGAATTTTAAAGACACCTAGATATTAACTGTATGTTTAAATGTACAATAAATCTGAAAGACTGATGTATTAATAAGTGTAAGCATTATTATAGTTTATATATCTTTTCCGCTTCTTAAGTGATCCTTGATGTTTCCAGGCATATGCACGCTTTGCTGGTGCACCCTTGAAGATTCACAAGATTTCTAACCCCTGGAGGAGTCCAACAGGTAAGCTGAGTTTTTCTACATTGTAATGGTCAGTTTCTTGGCAGTCAGTCATCATTAAAGCCATTGGGTTGCTTTTATATTGATCAGATTGCATGTGCTATCAGAAGGTTTATGCAAGTTTAATACTGACCACACATAGCTTGGAATGATTTGAACCAGGTCTGTTTTACTTGGATTTACTGTACTCACTGTGGACCTCTCCTTTCCTCTAGTAGCAGCCTTATCATGAAACTTTCTTACTGTTTGTTTTCCTTTCTGTGTTTTTGTTTTCTGTCTCTGTCTTTTTGTCTTTGTCTACTGTGTTTTCTTTGCCTACTATGTTTTCTTTGCCTGTTTCTGATTAACCTCTTTGAACTGACAAGGGTTTCCTTTAGCTGCTTAATATATGCATATATGCACGCATGCAATAGCATTAGCATGCAGTATGGAGTTGTCAGTGTTTGTTAGTGTAGGCAGTAGTATCTCTGCAGTATAACAGTACTGGATACTAATAACTGTAATAAAATGGGTTTAAAGTAACACAGGGTGAGGATTATGTTCAACAATCTTACTCTGATGTGATGTACTTGTCCACTAACTCAACTCTGTGCATGTTCACGGTGTGTTGTGACTATGGGGCATATCTGCTAGGCTATCTCCCTGCTCTGAAGACCCAAGAAGAAGGGAGCTTCTCTCAGCCCAGCAAGATCATTATCCAGCTCAGGAAACAGGTGACCTGAACAACGTATTTTGGACATTTCTGTCTAGATTGTAGGTTTGGCCAGACTCCTGCGCGTGTAAATGGGTGGAATTAAGTCTGTGTTGAAAGACACTGATGTTGACAGAGCATGTTACATTCCTTTCAGGAATTTGTAATTGTGAGTTCAGGCAAATTCATCCACCCTTCACAATATTTGCAAGGGCTTGCAAATTTTGTCCAATTGTTGATCCTGTTTGCCCACAGATATTTTCACTAAAGGAAAACCAGTTGACAAATGTTTTGCATTAAGCTGGGTTAAAACTTTTTTATGGCATGCACACTGTTGTGTACTATATACAGACGTCAACAGTTCCATCCAGAAACATAAATTTAACTTGATTTTCTGTGCACTAATTGCTTAATGAATGTTGTTAAATAAATAAATGAATGAATGAATGAATGAAATGATTTTTTTTATTTTAACAGACAGGGAAGTTTGTGGTGCTAGCTAGCTAATTTAGCATTTCCATAATCAGACAGTAACTTAATAGTGTTAACATTTCACCTAACCTTTCATCTTTCATGTAACCTTTAACTTAGAACGGTCACTAGTATATTATAATGGCACTTGTCATGTATCAAGTTTTTGATTGTTCTTTAAGGATATGACCACTTAAGTTAAGCTCATGTGTATCATGCAGCATAACCGGTTCTGATTGTATGTGTTACAGAAATACAATGCAGACTATGACTTGTCGGCAAAAGAAGGAGCGGACACGCTGGCCTTTATCTCTCTGTTGGAAGAAAAACTGATGCCTGCTCTGGTGAGACACACATGAGGAACATATAAGCAAGCTTGTGAAGATAAATGATCAAGTCTTGTACTTAACAAGAACAGATCAGTCCTTGCGTTAAGGAAAAGTGGACTGGGGCAGCAGATATTAGAAGACGGACACTATCTTATCCTACTAGAATGCTTTTCTCGTTTTCCCTCATTATATGGCTTACAGTTCAAGTCAAGTCAAGTAGATATTCTCCAAAGTAAGCACTCTCTTTTTCACCCCACCACCACCCCAACGACTCATTAGTACGTAGAGGGCGAGGAGGTTATTATCTCTGGTATTTAGTGGCTGCTGTATAAAAATTCCAGACAGTTAGTGCCAGCAGAATTGTAGTTGTTCTCTTTAACTCCTCCACTACTGAAAATTAGGAGCAGCATATGGATGTACCTAGACTTGTTCTATCTAGTGTTTATTTTTACTTTCCTCATTTACTCCTAAACCAAACCCAGCCAGATTTCCAAAAGACCTTTATGAAGAGAAACCCTGTACACATACTCTATACACATTTTATACATTTTCTGTTTTACTTCCTCTTGTCCCCTTTAACACCACCTCCACCCTTTCCATTCCCCCCACTCTAAAACTCATGCAGATTTACACTCTGTGGATTGATCCTAAGAACTATGTTGAGGTGACACGACGCTGGCATGCAGAGAACATCTCCTTTCCCTTCAACTTCTTTCTGCCCAACCGTATGCAGCGGCAACAGCTAGAGAGAGTGCGACTTATGCGGGGAAACAGCACTCTAGAAGCCGGCGAGGAAGCTGAGAAAGAGGTGAGCAGACACAGAAGAGTAAGTTGGAGAGGTAGAAGTGCTTAAGTTTTGGGTGATTTAAGTCCCTCTATAGAGGAACAACTTCAATATAGTATTGATCTGTAACAGTCTCAGAGTATATAGCCTCCTCTCTTACTTTGCTCTAATGGAATGTGCTCAGATGTCTAGTTTTGATCATTGACAGTTTTCACAAAATATGTCGAATCATAACCCATGCAACTCAGAGACTGCTACAGATCAATACTATATTGAAGCTGTTACACCTCTAGAATATAGTTATGTAGTCTGGCAGGGCTAGATGTATCTTAAAATAAGAATCAACATCTGGGTATTACTTATTTAACTTTTGGGGATGGATTGTGGCGAGAGTTGCAGATAATAAGGGTATGTTCAGTCTAAAACACACCCCCAAATTTCTCATGTCTTTGTTGTTTCAACTGTGGAGTACAATCCATAATACAATTAAAACAAGCAAGCGGGACTGTTGATCTTTTGCAATAAGTAATGTTTGTTTTTATTACTTGAAATGTCCCTTTCTCTGTGCGTGAGACACACATCTGCCTGCTTAATTAGAGTTTTTTTAGAGTCGTCCATCAAGTGTTGATGAGCGCACCATTACCCCCACTTAGAGATTTAGATTAAGTTCCCCACTAAGTTTGTTTTCGCCATAATACATTCTACATTTACACCCACATTTAGCCCCATATTTCTCAATGTCCCCCAGACATTCTCATTAGGAGATTACATCTGCCTCTTTAAGACTAATAGGTATCCAAAGCAGTGCTCTTAAAGATAACCCTGCAGCAAAGCATAGGTCCATTCCTGATATATTCAACATGGCCTAACTAATAAAGTTTTTTGTGAGAATCTGAATATTACAGCCAAAGGTGTTAAGGGACATCCCGGAGCTGTGTAACTTCAAGGGCTTTACGTGCTTGTAACACACTCAGCCACACACACTTGCAGACTCCCCTTTCATTACTATTTATCCCTGCAGCTACACACTGATGATGTCATGGAAGCCAATGTGGCAACCACATGCACCTTATAGTGACACTGTGATTTATTCTCCATAGGGGAAAAAACTGCAGAGTGTAATTACATAGTCAGAGTAAGTCTCGGGGGGGAAATGTTTTCCTTCTTTTATAATATTGTTTTCTTTGTATTTTTTTCCTTCTTTTTGTTTGTTGTTCTTCTCACTGAAGCTGTACCGTGATGCTCAGGAGTGCATGAATCTTCTCTCTCAACGTCTTAGCTCCAACAAGTTTTTCTTTGGGGATTCGTAAGTATTAAGCAATCACACATAGGGCTACTCTGTTAAAATTACGGTTCACAGGGACGTTTTATTTATTAAAAGTAACACATAAGCATGTAGGTGATGAAGGAAGCAGTATAATTATTTTTATAGATAGGGTCTTAGTCTTATCTGTATATACACCATATAGACAAAAGTATTGGGACAACCCTCTTATTCACAGAATTTGTACTACTTTCGTCTTATTTGATTTACAAGTCATTCATTTCTGTTTTTATGATGTTTCACAAACTCTTTTGGAACTGAGTTGGTAATATTTGCTTTCCGTATTATTTGTATTTTGAGGGCTCTAAGGGCCACAGCTAGTAAAAAAAGTACCCTTCTTCTGTAACTTGGTAAACTTGCTGATTGTGCTTTTGTTTGACTGTGGAGAGAAGCCTTTAAACACGCTAATGTTTAGATATGCCCGCCAGGCCATCCTCCCTTGATGCCTATGTGTTTGGCCACTTGGCTCCACTTCTGAAGATCAAACTCCCCAGCAGCAGACTGCAGCAGCATCTGAAATCTCTGGACAACCTGAGCAGCTTTTGCTGTAACATCCTGTCCCTGTACTTCCCCAGTGAAAGTCGAGGTGGGGAACCAGACACAGACGGTAGTTTAACAATAGTGGGTACAGTAATCATTGATAGGGTGTGCTTGAGACAGTGTTATAATAAACAATAATGTCATTCCTGAAGTGTCATATAATATATTGCAGATTTATTTTTCTTTATTGCATAAATGTCCAAGCCTAAACATGATTGGACCACCAGATAAAGTCTAAAATGATGTGGAATAAACATCTACATTACTGTATGCTGAACGTTAAAAAAGTGTTTTGTTTTTCATGTAATTTTTGTTTTGGAGATAAAAGGTTTTATCCTAGTACTAATATAGATAGATAGATAGATAGATAGATAGATAGATAGATAGATATTAGTTCATATCGGTCAAAAGAATAGGGACACTTTGTCATCTTTTTAAACGATCTGTGAAATGTTTAGATTTCTTTTAACTGGTACTGGATGTATTTGTATGTTGACAGAGGGAGTGGAACGGCCAGCATCCAGCACTCAAGAGGGAAGTGAATTTGACCACGAGCCATATAAGAGACGCAAGCAGTTGCTCTCTGTCCTGGTGGCTGTGGCAGCCATGTTAAGCTATGCTGTGCTCACAGGCATTGTTGCTATTGAGCATGTACAGGAGGAGGTACCAAAAGGAGACACCACCTCAATGAGACCGGTTTATGAGGAAGAGGAGGAGTAACAGAGGAAGGAAGAGTAAAGAATAAATGTGTGCACTTGATTTATCCAGGCGGGCAGAGAATTTGCTGTATGTTTGCACTCTGAGAAAGGTCAACTTCACTTCACATCTCACCTGGGCTTTGGTCTCATTTCTCCAGTGTACTGAGTATGACGATCATTTATGTTACCGTTTCCACATTTGTTTTTCCCCCTCATGTGGTGCTAGAGATTGTAGTGTATTGTTGTTTTTACTTTTTGACAATGATCAAAATACAGTACAGCAGACTTGAAATTAATCATTGGGTATGCTTTTAAGGATCACTGTTTGGGTTCTTGTAATTTGTTTACATATCACTATTAACTAAATTCCATCCATAGACCAACAACTAACAAAAGTGTCAAGTATCATGTCAGCTTGCTATTCCACTAGATGGAGTAGATCAGTAACTTTAGTTCATAGCACTTGTAAGGAAATCTTTAATGCCTTGTTCATTGGTGCATTTTGCAGTTGATGTCATGCTTATATTAGAAAATCCTGGTCTAAGCAAATTCTGTATGTTAAATAACATTTTTTTTAAATCCTTACTGTTGCATCCTATGGTTAAAAAAGCCTGATACTTTTGTCCTGACAGTGGATCGTCTGAAATACAGAGTTTATCATGTATAATGCTACACCTTACCCGTAAACAACACACGTCTACTATTAAACTTCCACATTACTTAAAACCTATACAATTTGCTTAAACCGTCTACTGCTACTGTGAAAGTAACTTTACTCCAACATCTGACACAGCTTACCGGTTTGGGGATTTAGGATTTTTTTTTTTCCAATAAAAAAATTGCAAATTTATTGCGCAGTGGTATTAGCTATATTCATATTTAGGCTATGTTGTAGTTTATAGAATTAGGCGGCATTCATCAGAAAAAAAAATTGTATGGCAAAATGTATTGACTTGGTGATGTTTTTGGTTGCCACAGGGTGTAACAGCTTTGAAAACTGCATTCATTTTTCTACTTCCTAATATGGGCATAATGACATCAGAATGACATCTGTCCAGAGTATATAAACTTTAAAACTGTACTTGTATCATTGATTTGTTGTTTTATTGCAGTTTGTTGCACATTGTAAGCCAGTGTTTGAATCTGGAGCTTTGATCCGAGGCCTGACTGCAACAGAGCATAAGGAATTTATCAGTGGGTATTTGTAATATGAAACATTTCACATCCAAAAATGTTGCGTGTGTGATTTAGCAATGCAGATTATTCCAAAAATATTTATCCAAATGTATCTTTAGGGCATGAGCCTGAAACCAGAGCTCTGTGCTCTTGCTAATAAAGAGTTGTACTTTTTATGCCATAATTTCCTTAGCCTAGTTTTAGGGTGTACGGTGTGTGGCACATGTACACCTCTCTGCCTCAGTTTTAGGAGGACTGAAAGAAAGATGATGTGTTTGGGGACCATATGTCACTTTTATGTCTTTATAGGTATTTCCTATTCAAAACCTGCTTCTCCTGCACCATTAATAAATAATCAATCTTAGGCTTCTGCCACCAGGTACATATTCTTGTCAGTACTGCTGCTTAACTGGATCTACATCCAATTCCAAACACAGTCAGCAGCATCTGAAATGAAACTTAAGTATGGCTGGGATAACTTGTTGAGTTGAAATGTGGGATTTCAGCTGTTTCTGTGTGTAATTGTTGTGTGCAAATGTCAGAGCAGAACCGGCTTTTGGTGAGGTGAAGTGGAAGATTTCTCACCTGAGAAGCTAATGGAAAATTTGTTGCTGAAGTTCTATTGTTCCTGTCCCTACCCTCCTGCTGGTGGTGTTTTGTAAATATATCTAAATATATTTTCTTAATTTATGGACAAATAAATGTGCTCTAAAACCAGTGGGTCAATCACGTTTTTGTAATTTGTCATGTATGGCTTTCTTTCCCATCTGTCTTAGAAGAATGTGAACTTGTGTTTTTCTCTGAAATGCAAATCCTAACAAGCATCCTAGAAGAACTGTGGTTGTTTGGATGAGCCCAGAGGGTCTCTCTTTTATTCTCCTTTCTTATTGAGGGGTAGTAACCAGTCTCAGGGTTTCCGAAGCATCTTGTGGAGCTGCTAAACCACAGGCTTTCTCTGCACTGCACCCTGGGGAAACACAGCTGTGTATTACAACAAGCCTCAGGAATCCCACCTTGGCTCCTGTTCAGTCTGGGGTTTGTTTTGGGGTGTGTGTGGAAACTTTGTGAAAGCCCCCACAATTGGAGCAATCAGTGTTGCCCCCTTCATCACCCTCCCCTAACCTGATTGAAGGAAATCCCTGTGCTGGTCTATTTGTATGTGTGTACTAAAGGAGCTCTGTGCCCCAAGTGTGGTCACGGGAGCCGGAGTTTAATGACCTCAAAAATGATCTGGAATACGTCCAGAACAGGAAAAATACTCTGAGACTTCACTTTGTTCCATGCGGTCATTTCCATTCAGGCTCAGCCAGAGCGGGATAGATGTTAGGGGGTGAATGCCTGCATATACGCACATCATGGTTGTGTCTGCTTCTAGTTTAGTTTGGGGGTGAAATGTGTGAGTCATGCTCTCAGGCTGACCAATGCTGAGCTTTAAAACCTTTTTCTCCAAACTCACTTTTTCCCCTCTGGGAGAGGAACGCCGTTAACAAGCCATCCCTTCCAAGCAGACCCATGATTACATGTTTAGCGTGCCTCCTTCAAATTGTGGAATGGTGTTCAAGGAGTGCATGTAGGGGCCACTTTCTGTCCAAGTCTCCTGTTTTCAAGGTCCAGTAAAGATGAAGTATGAGAGAGAAAAAAAGTCCCCTGGCACCTGTTGTTAAAAGCGGTTGCTAAGGCAACAAAGTTGTAATCAAAAATAAACATTTTTCTTCTCTGAGCCGAGGAGGGTGTGTGTGGAGACAGACTGGACACTACCTTCTCTGACCTCACTGATTGAATTAAAAGCTGTCTAAAGAGTTTCCTTCTATTGAACATATAGTCTGCTATGATGAGTCTCACATCCTCATTTTAAAGCACCATTAATATTCCTTTGCTGAAATATAAAACTAAATGTAACATGCCTTTTCTATATATGTTTAACTCAGCAAATAAAGACAACTATGCAGTAAAATGTGTAGAAAAATGTTCCCTGTAGGAGATGTGTTAACAAAACATCCAATTTGTCCAGGCATGTTTAATCTTTTGCATTTGACCATGCCTGACATATCCTGACATCGGTATAATAAACCAAAGGTTTTGCAATACCACAAAACATGTTGGACTCTTTAACAATGTTCTAATGGAAACAGTCTTCTCTCTAAACTGCCTGTTCAAGAGGAACTAAAAAAGGTCACAGAGGTCGCTGAGGGTCATCTCTTGTTTGCCTGAAGGGGTCACCTGTGTGGTCTCCGAAATACCTCTTTACTGGTTCCATTTCACTACCATCTTTATTCCCTGTTTGTACTGATTCTTGAAGTTTCCTGTCTTCTAATGTTTAGTAAAACCAAAGCTTTATTTTTAGATATATCCAGATAAGTACTTGTACACTTTATCCAGTGGACTTACACAACACATGAGAGACGTGACTAAAAAGGATTTAGTATTAAACCAGTACCACATTATGTAAAACATTCACTGTGCTGACAAAAGGTCCAGGCCTGTACTGTAACCTGCTGGATTTATCATACACTCATAATTTGGATTGGTTTTATGCTGAATGGCGGTGTCTTTAAAATGGTGGTGATAGGAACCAAAGATCACTTCACTTGTGTCCTCCCTCATGGCCCACCAGAGGGTCTTTTAACTTGGCTGTTTTTGACATACTGTTAAAACACTTGCTGGAGTGTCTTCTTGTATTTTTCTTTACACCTAAATCCAGGTATGTGCTAGCCTTGCATACCATTTTGTAGAGCAGACACAAATAACTGCTTTATAAGTAGCCTTTTTGTAATCAGATTATTACTGCTAACTGTATGTGGCGCCGCATGGATTTTGTAATAACATTTTTCATCAAAATTTCATCATAGAGTTCATCTATGGAGTTCTATATGTGAGATGACAGATGCTCTAAAGAGTCCCTCCTCCTTCTTCTACACTCCTCCCCTACTCACTTACCAGTCTAAAGAAACGAGTTCACCACACCCGTCATTTTTTTGCAAGAGCATCTGCAGTGGTGGAAAGCAGTGCCAATAGTAAATCTTTTTTTTTTTTTTTTTTGCTGGTAATTTTGGCACTCGTTTTTTCTTCATGTTTTCTTGCAGAGTGGCCGTCTCTGCTTCTTCTTCGGTTCATGTAAGGACTGAATAGACTTGATGCTACAGTGACTCACTATCACCTCTTCAGGTACAAGGTGGCATTACAGCCAAAACGGGCCGGGGCTAGCCGGTTTGTATGCTAACTTGAGTACGTATGTCGGTAACACGATGCATAGTTGTCTTTTACATGCCATGAAAACTGTTATTTATTTATATTCTGTTTTAAGGAGAATTAAGAACTTACAGAGAGATGTACAGCAATGTACAATTCATTCTGAGAGCAATGGCACTTGGTGAAACTGTAACTACTGAAACAAAGATGAAATGCTAATCAAGAGATTTAGCTAGCTAGTATTTATTATTTTATTGTATTTTGTATAAAATTCTCCTTGAATTCGTATGGCAAAATGCTTTTAAAATGGTTCTACATTTCTACAACGCAGTAAACCCAATGTTTCGACGATATGGTGACAAGCAAAGTAAGAGACGTTACAAAACACTTTCTGTTATTCGGCGGCTAATTACAGCGCCAGCGGACTCCTCGCCTGTACTCTCTCTCTCTCTCTCTCTCTCTCTCTCTCTCTCTCTCTCTCTCTCTCTCTCTCTCTCTCTCTCTCTCTCTCTCTCTCTCTCTCTCTCTCTCTCTCTCTCTCTCTCTCTCTCTCTCTCTGTGTATGTGTGTAAAAGAGCAGAAGCAGCTGGCTGCTCAAACCAGCTACATCACTCACTCATCCACTCTCACCCCGTTTCTACATGAGCGGTTTCAGGAGCAAATAGTCTTCACTGCTCACTCTTACTTTTCTCTCCCACTGTTTTCTGACTGGACTTCATCCCGGTCTGAGTGAGTCCGGCGCTCTTTTCTCTCTTTGAACATGAGCGCTAAACGATGTGTGCCAGCCTGGATTATACTGACCATGGTGCAGCTGGTCTGCCGGGGTGAACCTCCGGATAAACAAGACCCTCAAGGTAGGCTGGTTATATCTCAGGCTGAAACATTATCTGGTCCTTACCAGAAATGAATTTAGGAACACTGTGAGAAACTATAAGGCTTGTTTTGTACTGTGTAATAATACTGCTGTATAGTTGATGTAGTGCTGGCTTGTAGTAGTAAACTGTTCAGCTTTACAGTAAGGTTCTGGTGAGTCTTGCGGAAAGTCCTGTAGTGTGTAACTGATTTCCATCATATGGAATACAAGTATGGAGTACAACCATCCAAACCATTTACATGTACGAAGCCAAAGCTTCCTACATTTTTAATGTGCTTGTGTTGATATGTGTGTGTTGCATGTGTTGCATGAAGTCTGAGGGTGAGACTCCAGTCTACGAGACTGGAGGTTTCCCGCAGCCGCCTGCCTCCTCATTTCATTCTTTCCTTCTGTCCTTACCTCAGCCGCACGCACTCAGCTTTCTCCTGGCTGCGCTCCTGCTGGCCTGACACAGTCAATTGTATAAACGTTTTGATAGTAAGTGAGTCAGTGTGTCAGACATGAGGAAGGAGAGTCAGGGCAAAGGGCAGCGGGGGGGTGATTTATTGGAAATGTCAGCAGGGGTCTTTGCCACTCTGCTTGGGCAGGAACTGGGAGTCCTCTCATGGTGTAGCTTTGGCACATGTGAATCAGCGTTCTTGGCTCAGTTTAACATGATAATGCTTAACCTTTTTGTTAGAAAGAAGAATTTTATGCAGTTATAAAGAAACTACATAGAAAACTTTTCTTTCTAAGGTACTGGTCCAAGGAGCAAGAGCCTGGAACCATTAGCATGTCCTGGGCATTTAAAGGGATAGAAGGAGTGGAAAACAGAAAGGTGGTTAGCACTCACATTTGCTTTGCAAACAAAATTTTAATTCTGGACAAAATGCACCAGCAAATTGTTAAAAATGCTGTGGAAAACCACATTGTCAAGCTGATGTTAGTTAAAGACTCTCTCTCTCTCTCTCTCTCTCTCTCTCTCTCTCTCTCTCTCTCTCTCTCTCTCTCTCTCTATATATATATATATATATATATATATATATATATATATATATATATATATATATTCATAAAAGTCTATTACAATGTAATTTTCAATAATGACAAAATATCCTCATATCACCTATCCATAGGTGCCTTAGGAGCAGAGGGATTGCTTGGGGAAGTAAGGAAATGTGAGGTGTTCTGGCTGGATTTCCAAATTTATGCTAGTATGAAGAGGGGAAAAATGATTTTCCATTTTCATCCCTCATAGATCCTGTGATTGGCAGGATGTGTGAGTACCTGGGTCTAAAGCAAATCCCAGAAATATAGTCGCGGTCGGAACAAAACCTCATCTCAGAAATGGTAACTTGATAGAAAATGGCCGGAGAGGGACTAAAATGTTCTTTTCTTTTTTATTGGCCCGTTCACCATAAAATGTCCTCACAATCTTAAAAGCAGGAAGTCTTTTTAAATTGTGGGGGAAAAGGAGTTTATGTCATGACAGTACCAATACTGATTCCTTGGAGCAACACAAAATGTGAAGAATTCAGCACTGCATAAAAGAGTTTACATGTCAAGACTTTCTATAGTGAAAAATTGGGCATGCCAAGGTGAACACTAAAATCTTCCTGTTCTGTGTTTCAGTGATAGACATGTTAGCTCTGCAGGATGTGAAGCAAAATGTGGCTGCTGTTGAGAAAATGTCTGGAGCGCTCAAGACTCTCAGTGATCTCTACATTGTTTCCACCTTCCGCTTGCCACCCAAACTGGGTGGAGTACTGCTGGGCTTCTACAATAAGGAGGACAATAAGAAGTACTTGGAGCTTGCCATCACAGGCAAGATCAACAAAGGTATTTTTTTTGTAGGCTTAGGACTAAACGTCAAACCTGATGTGATGTCAGTGATGGACACTGTACTGCTCTGCATTGTAGTGTGGCATACTGCAGGGCTAACTGAGGCCAGACCAGATCAGACTAGTACAACCGAAGACTGCCAGGTCTTAAGAACACTGCTCATACTGTTCTACTTCAAAAGACTCAATATTGAGGTCGTCGGAGTGTAGCCTTCAACCTTTATTACAATATTAGCACACATTGATGTTCTTTTTTTCTTCCACAAAGGCCCCATTGCACTACACAAAGCATCTATGATTACATAATAGCAAAGTTACAGTACACTGTAATCACTGGCATATTACTAACTGGTTTGTAATTGCTAATACCTGGTTTCAAACATATGAATGAGCTGCTTGATTATAAAGTCTGTAATTACTAAATGGCTGTTCTGCTAGCTATGGTGAGGTATATTCGTGAGGATGGCAAGCTGCACACAGTGAACCTGCAGAGCGCTAACCTGGCGGATGGGCGAGCTCAGTCCATCATCCTGCGCGTGGGAGGCCTACGCAGAGACTATCTTAGCCTGGAGCTCTATGTCAACTGCCGTCTGGCTGACTCCGCCCAGCGCCTGCCTCCACTGGTTGCCCTCCCTGCAGAGGCGGAACTAGTTGAGATACGGAATGGCTATAGAACATATGCTCGGCTTCAGGTGAGCTTATTGAGACATATTAGTGCCAGGTTTGCTCAGAAAAATAAATGTATTAAAACCACCTGCTAGAAGGTTTTAATCCATGGAATCCTTTTTCCTGACACATTAAAGGCTTATAATTCACCTATTAATCTTAGTCAATGTGAAATCATGTATTATCATGTCAGCATTTATTTGCATAGTGCCTTTTACAACTAATGTTATCTCAAACTAATATAATAAAAGCAGTTTCTGTAAATCATAACGTGTTCCCCCTCTGTAACATATTTCAGTTAATGATGCTATTGGGGGTTGCCTGATTATTTTGTTTAATGACAGGAGGAGGGGAACATCATATGAACAGTTTATATTATTTTTGCTGCATACTGGTGCATGATGATGTAACCATAAATCAGAAGTATAAGTCGTTTTAGAGGCAGCCAAAAATGATTACACTTTTATTAAAAGATCAGAGAAAAAGTAAATATATTGTGAGCTGTTGAATCATGTTTAATATTTATATTTTTCAGGCAGCTATGAATTGACCTTATATGCTTTCCACATAAGTACTGTTTTAGATACGTGGTTGAACAAACATTTTGTCATACATTTTACATTAAAAACACATTATTTAGAATGAATAATTATATTCATTTTGTATTAAACATCACTATCTGTCTGTTCATCCATATTTATGGCGTTTAACTGACACTCTTATCCAGAGCAACTCACAAGGGTATTCACATTACAGGTAGTGTTGTGTTAGGAGTCTTGCCCAAGGACTCTTATTGGTATAGCACAGCATAGTCACCCATACTGGAAATCAAACCCCCATCTACCAGGTGGCGTGGTAGCTCCCTGGTGAGTAACGGTCTTATCCGCTGAGCCACACTGACCATCTATCTAGCCTCTCCATCAATCTGTAGAACCATTTCGCATGACAAAGGGTTTCTTTAGTATATAGAATCAAAGAGCCTTCTTTATGCTTCTTCTTTGATAGGACTTGTTTGACAAATGCACAGTTCAGCAATATTATTAGACTTTTTAGAGCCTTTTGTGTTACTGTTTGCCTGATCATGACTCTGTGGTTACAGGGGTCAGTGGAGTCCCTGAAACTGGCTTTAGGTGGCAGTGTAGCCAAAGCAGGAGCTCTGACTGACTGCCCTTTCCAGGGAGACTCCTCAGCCTACAACATAGGTAATACATCAGACTCAGAGGTATACAGCATATACAAGGATTATCAGATATCATTATTTAATACTATATAGTGATATTTAGTTGTTCTTTTTATTCATTTTCATCTCTTTCTTTGCTTTCGATCACAGTGAATGGAGAGGCGAACTCTATTCTAGGTAAGATTGTAGCCATTAAAGTTATTGTGTTGTATTTTGAAAGGATAAATTTTAATTCAGACACAAAATGGTTGTCATAGGCGATCACACCAAAGCTCTAATTGGACAGCTCATAATCTTCAACCAGATCCTGGGTGAGCTTAGAGAAGACATAAGAGAACAGGTGAGCACTTCTGTCTATTGTGTGTCCATTGATTACGAAAATATCTGTTTTTATTTGACTCTTCATGGATCTGTGTATCTATGCATGGCTCTTTGCCGACTGTAGGTGAAGGAGATGTCTCTTATTAGGAATACCATATTGGAGTGTCAAGTGTGTGGTGAGTGTTCCTTCTCGGTTCTGTCTGTGGAGCTTTTAAAATCCATTTTACACAAGTTGCAATTTGATATAGTGTTACCTTAAATGGTAAAATGTAACCTAATAACACATAGCTTGTGAACTGCTTTCAGATGAGCTAGGACTATCAGAATCAAATAGGTTCTGTGTACCTGACAGCACAATTACAACTACTGGTATCCTATGTTTAGCATTCAAGCTGCAAGGTGTATGTTTTATTTTTTCACATTCATGGTGAAAATAGCTTGAGGCAAAATAGCCTGAAAATTAAGTTTTCATTTAATTTTTTTTTCATTTAAGAAAGTCATTTAAATATACATCTCAGTCACAGAAAACCTCGACTAAGTATTTCTGTAAGTCCTAAATAAACTTAATATTATACTCTTTTAGACAGATAAATCACATATAAACAGAATCAGGAGCACTTTCTCATATGGTTTCAATACAATCAGAGAAAATCAACACTTCATCATCCAAATCTTGATCTGACCTGATCAATTTCTGACAACTAAACTTTACCAAGTCAGTTGGCAATAAAATATGTCACAATACACTTTTTTCTAAGAATAGCATTGGTATTTTTAGTATATATGTCAGTGCTTTCAAGAGACAATGGAGAGCAGATCCTAAAAAGACACATTTAGACCAGTTATAGAGAGCCAACAACAAATGTATAATAGGTGCGTAAAGTATATAGTAACAAGCAGATGACTGGATGTCAGCCTTTTATGCTGTTATCTTTTGTTTTTTTATTGCAAGGCTGATCAAGGCTTTCTCCTGACCTTTTTCTGTGCTATGGTATTCAGGGTTTCATGAACCTCGATCCCGATGTCAGCCCAATCCTTGCTTTAAGGGTGTGGCCTGCATGGAGACATTTGAGTTCCCAGGATATCGCTGTGGGCCTTGTCCTGAGGGAATGACTGGCAATGGCACCCACTGCCACGACATTGACGAAGTGAGCATGTTTCCAAGATAAAATCAAATGACGTGAAGCAAACAGTACATGAACACATATAGTAATGTAACTGTGCTTTGTCTCTCTCAGTGCATGCTGGCTCAGCCCTGCTACTCTCCCAGTGCATGTGTAAACACAGTGAAGGGCTTCAGCTGTGAACCCTGCCCACATGGACTCTGGGGCCCACCTCTCTCAGGGGTTGGAGTGGAGTATGCCAAGAACCACAAACAGGTACACAGATCACATTTTCATATTGTAACTGTTAGATTAAAACCTACAGTATGTTGTAAACCATTTCTTGATGAATGGACCTACAGAAATTATAAGAGGTAAGAATACAGGATACAAGGTATCTTTGCTTCAGGACCCCCAAAGTAATGACACCTGTGGAGGATATTTGTGATAGACCACGTGTCACACAAGAGTTTTTCTTATATTGATGACTTTTTTTCATAGGAATGCTTAGATGTAGACGAATGTGTTGAAGTTGCCAATGCCTGCACAGCCAATTCTGTCTGCATAAACACCATTGTGAGTATAACAGTTTAATTATAAGGTTTGTTAAAACACTGAATGAAACAACGAAATCAGGTTGAGTAGAGTCTAAATGACTGAACCAGGATTACTGATCCAGGATTACTTACCAAGATTGCAGGCATTTTGTGCCAAAGAATCAGAGAAAATCAAAAACTTTAGAAAAAAACAAATTTTCTTTAAAAAATAAAATTGCTGGTTAATTTTCATTATCTCTCTTTCATTAACTTTCTCCCTTTCAGGGTTCCTTCAAGTGCGGTCAGTGTAAAGTTGGGTATGTAGGTAATCAGACTGCAGGCTGTTTCCCACGGAAGTCCTGCGCTACGCTCAGCTTCAACCCCTGTGACTCTAACGCTCACTGCATCATTGAGAGAAATGGGGAAATATCCTGTGCGGTAAAATCTTATAACTTTTTTACTTCTTTATGGCTGCTTATAATATATTTTACACTACTCAGCTGAAAAGTACTGAATGATTGGACTGAGGAATTACTGTGTGTTACATTGTCCTCTTTTCAGTGTAATGTGGGCTGGGCCGGTAATGGGAACACGTGTGGTAAAGACACAGACATTGACGGCTACCCTGACCGTGCTCTTCCATGCATGGACAATGACAAGCACTGCAAACAGGTCTGAAATCATTCCACTGCCTGCCCTGCCAGTAACTCTTTGCCTGCTATGAACTTTTCCCATAACATTATTTGTGTATGCTGCATATGACACAGTGCTGTTTTTGCGTTCATGCATTTGAAAAGTTAGCATGGGTCAGAACCTTTACCACAAGTCGTGTAAGAAAGAAAGGGGCTGCCTTTAAGGGACCAGCAACGTGGCAGAAATGTAATGTTACTTGAGGAGATTTTGAATGCTTAGATTTTGTTTTTTTGTAAAGTTTGCTAAAAAATTGACATAGTCTCGTTGTACCAATTAAACAGCAGTGCCAAATCTGAAAACAAAGAACATATACACTATGAGAACAACAGTATTTTCATACAATAAGAAACATGAGTAGAAATTAATAAAAAGATAATGTCAAAGTAGACTAATATCCATTTTAATTCATGTTACTATGCAGTTAAATGGACAGTAAAATGCCACTAGTTGTTTTTTACTACTGCTGTTGGTCTGTATCTTTAGAATAGATATTTGGATTACCAGAGTTATGAACTTACCAGGTTTGCTATGACAGTGCAATATGTGTATGCTTGTATTTATACATTGGTAGGAGCCAGATATAAAGTGTGTTCTCATTAAGTAATAAGACATAACAAATTGTTTACTGGGGTATTGTAATAACACTTATATGCGAATCACAAGGGTTCCTAAATGTAACTTAGTGAGAGAAATAAACATTTTAGATTATCATACCAGCCATCCCTGGCTTGCACGAGAATTCTAACAATACATTAAACATTTATCAGAAAATCAGAATAACTAATTCCTTGAGATGTAAACAGATTCATTCAGAGTAATGTGATGTGAAATGGTTCATTGTAGAGAAATCATTGTAGCGAGGAACCAGGGGTCTGCATGTCTTCGTATATTCATAACCATTTAATAAAATAATTTCTTGTGAATGTGGCTTTTAAAATTCTGCAGGTGTCTGGTTCCTTTCGTCCTTTCAACAGTTCTGAAGTTTCTCTAGAACACCAGACAACTCTGAATGGCTTTGTTTTGATTTGTTTAACTATTTAATTATGTCGTTTTTGAAAAATCAGTGGAGTTCTCATTTAAGTGGAACAGTGGGGTAAGAAAGCCTGCATCCACATCCACAGAGATCTGTAGCCAAGAGTTGGCTGGATGACTATCTCCTTTGTCTCTATTCATTTAGAGCAATTCTAGCCAATTGTAGGATGTCATTTATACAGAACTAGGCAGTTAGCACACTCATTTAAGTGGGTTCAGCTGCACTGTGATGTTGCGTGAGTAGCACTGTTTGAAGCAGCTTGGTAACTATTAGGTGCTTTGTGCTCCTAGACAGCAAGTGGAGACTGGTAACAATTAACACTGGGGGGAAACTAGGTGAACACCTTAGGAAAATAAAACACTTTAAATCTAACCAGCTATTTTTACTCAAACCTTATATCTACCCTTCATCTTTACCCTAGAGGATTAGTAAATCTCCAAGTAACACCTCACAAAGTGTAGGCACGCACTTAGTAGTAGGTAGCAGATGTTGGAATACGTATAATGATTTTGCGACATCATGCTTGATGATTGATCTTCTTCATTTGCGTCTATATATGTATGTGTATTTGTCATCTTTCCTGTGCAGGATAATTGTATTTACACACCTAACTCAGGCCAGGAGGATGCTGATAATGATGGTATAGGTGACCAGTGTGATGAGGATGCTGATGGAGATGGCATTAAGAATGTGGAGGTATGGTGGAGATTTGTAGCATCTGAGTCTGCTATCTATAATGATGCTATCATCAGCTGCTTTGTTCTAAATACCAAGTTAGTTGCCACCACCACAGTTTTGCATGTGAACACATCACTGATTTTGTGGAATGCAGAGTGACTGTTATATAGTGAAGTGTGATTACTAATGCTGATGATCTCTGTAACTGGCCAGGATAACTGTCGGTTGGTGTCTAATAAAGACCAGCAGAACTCGGACACTGACTCGTTTGGGGATGCGTGCGATAACTGTCCCAACGTGCCCAACATCGACCAGAAAGACACTGACAACAATGGAGAGGGGGACGCCTGCGACAATGACATTGATGGAGATGGTTAGATTATACAAGATTCTATTGCTGAAATGATAACTTCATGAAGAAGAAAGAAAAGAACATTCATAAATTTAATGGATGTACATTTAACAAAACTTTATTCCAAGTATCTTTGGACCAGTCTGTTAATCAATTAGTAATTAAATGTTCCGAATGACTTTATTTCACTTAGTATGTTATACCAAGAATCTGTACCAAGAATCAAGAATTAAGCATTTTTATTAGTGAGGGTCGTTTTCAACCTAAAAAAAATCTGAACATTTTCTGTACCCTGCAGTAAAGATTCTGCTTACTATTATAGTTAGTATCAGGGTCATGGTTAGGGTTAGACATGTAGACTCAGAATGTAGTAACACCAAAAAACCTGCTGAGTTAAGTACGCTTAAATGGCTTGGGGCAACTGATTGCTTTAAACCACTTAAGGACTGTGGCTTTCACTGCTTGATCAGCACTGATTAAAATTTGGTGAGTTATTAGAATTTATAAAACAAGGAAGCACCCAAGATAAGTTAGGCTAAAGAGAATGACAGCACACAAAGAGTAGATTGAAGGTCAAAGGAAACACCCAATATGGAAAAATATGCTAGCAATGTCCGATAGGAATGATGTGAGTTTTAATTAAGAAGGTTGCACTGACCAAACACCTAAGCCGAGAAGTCTTAACAGACCAAACTAAATAGCAATAACTTGATTCAACTCCTGTGCATGATAAAGCATGATAAATCTAGATTGTTTAAACAATTACACAATGTAGTAGATAAATCAACATATATGTAAATCTGATGCTTTAGCTGAAAATATTATAACCCATTTCATGTATGCTAAGGTGACCTGGCATCATGCAACAATCCAGCAAACAGAATTTATTACGTTTGCCTATAGATGACATACAATCTAACAATTAATACAGCCACATAGGATTTTTATTCAACTTTAATGAATAAAATTAAAGCATTAATAAAGTTAGCTTAAAAAAGTTAGCATACTCAAATTACAATGCCAGCAATTCATTTTTTAGTTAGTCTGAACGTTTTAGATTATTAACTTTTAAATCAGTATTTAAAGTGTAGTTGCCTAATTCTTTCATTAAGCAGCGGTTATGTTTTATATTGTAGGATTAGAAATATTATTAGATGGTTTTAGTTACACTAACCTTCAGGTTGGCACATCAATCAAATTTAGCAACGATAAACTGTAAAAATGTTCAGCTGATGTCCATCTATGTGCATGTGATGCAGGTGTTCAGAATGTGTTGGATAACTGCCCCAAAGTGCCAAACCCCATGCAGACAGACCGGGATGGGGATGGAGTGGGAGATGCCTGTGACAGCTGCCCTGAGATCAGCAACCCCATGCAGGTCCTCACCCTTTACAAAGTAATCTCGTAATGTAGTGAAGAAAGGCCCAGTTCTTTTTCATGGGTTTGAGGTTATTAAAGCGGCACTTCAGAACAGAATCCAACATTTTTAAAAGTTTTCTTCACATTTAAAATGGAATCCCCTTTATCAAGAGTTAATAGTGAAGTTGTAAATTGAACCATTGGGAGTGGTCTGACGTGATGTGCTCCCTTCTAGAGAACATTTTGTGGTGTAAACATCACAATCTCTGGTTTCTATCACCGCTATTGTAAAGAGTCAGTAAATTTCTCCATAATGAACCATGTCACATCAAACCACTCTGAATGACTTTGTTTAACATTTCAACAAATGAGACCTGCCGGAATTTGGAAAAAACAGCGCAATCCCCCTTTAATTGCTGTTTATAGTTTTCGCCACATGTTTTAGCTGTACATTTTATAGCACAACCGGCCTTTTTTCTTAAACACTTTTGGTTTGTTTCCCAGGCCAGATTAGTCTTAAGACTAGACTGAAAAAGACGTCAAATAGATTATGACAAGGCTTTATCCATGCCTGGGAAACCAAATTGGAAACATACTTTTGTTCGATGTTTGTAAGCAAACTGTCTTTAATTGGAGTCCAGCCTAATTGTAAATAATGAAATGGGTATTATAACAATTATGTCTTTGCAGACTGACATAGACAATGATCTTGTGGGAGATGTATGTGATACCAATCAGGACACGTAAGTTTCAACATATGCACGCACACAAACGCATTTACCCAGCTGTCTGGCTGTGCCTTTTTAAAGACTCAGCTGTCTCCCAGTCCTTGCTTTAAGTTGTTTATTTGCAAACACACAAACACTTTTACACACACCACCTGGAACTGCTATGCTATTCATAAAGCTAAAAATAAACTTTCGTGATCTATTAAACCACAAAAAGCTGGGTGGCCCAATGTTTTGCGTGAACTACTTTAATTCATGTGTAAGGCAATGTGATTAACTTGTCTGACCACATTGCTTTGGCACCACCTAGTGTCTCTGACCAATAACAACATGCTATTATCTCCCCAGACACGGAGCTCAGGCTCCTTCTCTGCTGTGTATGCGGATTATCCATGTAAAGTGGTTCGCTGGCAATATCTTAATCACTGTATATGTGTTTATCTTAGCCCATAGCACACTCTGTTTGTCTGCTTCTTTGACCAGTGATGGGGATGGACATCAAGACACTCGAGACAACTGCCCCGATATTCCCAACAGCTCTCAGCTCGACTCAGACAATGATGGTATTGGAGATGATTGTGATGATGATGATGACAATGATGGAATCCCAGATGCTGACAGCCTGGGAGGTCTTGGCCCTGACAACTGCCGGCTTATTCCCAATCCGAACCAGAAAGACTCAAATGGTAATGAACCCAGCAAAAAAAGCTCACAAATTGAACAAACAGTACTGTGTTGGGTTTTTCCCTTTACTGTTCCACATGACGTGGCTCCTGTTAGTAGTTGCCAATATGATATGAATATGTCAAGTAAAAGCATTATATTTACAAAGGCTTGTTTACACATTTTTATTTTAAATCAAGGATCTAAATAGGGAGTTATGTTTAGTTCTGGATGACACACTCCGCTCCAAACACTTACAGGATGTAGTCGAACTGTTGCTCTGCATACTTTGTTACCCTGTTTTTATCCTGGGACCACCACAGAGCAGGTATTATTTGGGTGGTATGAATGGATCCGACGCAGCAGTGCTACTGGAGTTTTTGAACACAGTGTTCCCTCACAGTCCACTCTGTTAGCCATTCATACCTTGTTGGCCAACCTTGTAGATGCAAAGTCAAAGACAATATTTCGTCTGTTTCTGCAGTTTGTGTTAGTCATCTTTTAGTCCTTTATTAGTGGTCACATGACACTGCTCCACAAACTGTTGGCTGTACTTTTCTCAGGATGTTGGACTGTACTATTCTTAGTCCAGCACTGACACTGAGCTGTTTTAAAAACACCCACTCACTCAGCACCACATTTGACCTACTTAATCGTTTTACCTACTGAATCCAATCAAAGTGGTTTTCAACCTGCACAGTAACTATATGTTATCTATGTTGTCTCCTCTTCTCCTCAGGTAACGGAGTTGGAGATGTGTGTGAAAATGACTTTGACAATGATGCCGTGTTGGATTTGGTCGACGTGTGTCCTGAGAGTGCTGAGGTCACACTGACAGATTTCAGGGCCTATCAGACTGTCATACTGGACCCTGAGGGTGATGCCCAGATTGACCCTAACTGGGTCGTACTTAACCAGGTGAGCCCCACCTATATGAGGAGGGTAATCAGTAAGAACAGAACTCTGTCCGGGGAATGTTTTCTGTGGATTGACTGGTACGCAATTTATTCCCTCAGAGAATGTGAATTTAAATATCTGCCTGGCAGAAGAAGGGTATAGCTAAATCATTGTACATTCTCGCTATTTGTGTGATTTTATATATATTTTAACATGATATGTGTTGTTAATCTGAAACATTAATTTAAAAAAGTACAAAAATAAATAAATAGACAAAATCAATAATAAATATATAAAAAACACAAATAAAAGATATACATTCATACAATTTATAATAAAAAATAATAAGATCCCATTCAGTAATGTGTTTTTTGGATTTTAGGGTATGGAGATTGTTCAGACAATGAACAGTGATCCTGGACTGGCAGTTGGTAGGTCATGTTTCACATCTCAGCATTTACACACCTATGATTACTTTCTTTTCATTAGCAAAATTTGCATCCTTAGTATAAATAAACACTGAAGTGTTTATCATTTTACAGTCATGTAACTCCCACAGTTAGTGTCAGCGTACATGTAAGTCCAGATTTTACACTTGGGCTACCATGTAGTCAGACAGTCACATGGGTGAATTATTTTGCAGTATAGTAATAATATAGAGAATAACGGTTTGGGTTTTTCAGTGTACTCTCTCACCTGTGTCTTTGTCTTCAAAACTGCAGGCTACACAGCATTTAATGGAGTGGACTTTGAGGGCACTTTCCACATAAACACGGTCACTGATGATGACTACGCTGGCTTTATTTTCGGCTACCAGGACTCTTCCAGCTTCTATGTGGTGATGTGGAAACAGACAGAGCAGACCTACTGGCAGTCTATACCATTTCGAGCCATGGCTGAGCCTGGCCTACAGCTCAAGGTAGTAAAATGCCAGACAGATTTTACTTACTTTGGCACCACTGGGTTTGTTTGTTTTGTTTTTTTCCAAAAAAGCTCTCAGTGCAGTATCATAATTCTCAGTGAAATATCATAATTTATTATTGTATTATTGCAGTTAAATATCTTGTTTGAGTGAGGAGCTCGGGTGTTGACCCACATATAAACCCATTAAAATGTTGCACTTTGTTTGTACAAAGTTATTTACATATGAATAAGTTACACTAAAAATAAAGATGTTCTTTTGGTATGCTGTCTCTACCTGCAGGCGGTGAAGTCCCATACGGGGCCTGGCGAGTTCCTCCGTAATGCTCTTTGGCACACAGGAGACACAGAGGGTGAGGTGAAGCTGCTGTGGAAGGATCCACGTAATGTCGGCTGGAGAGACAAAACCTCCTACCGTTGGCAGCTCAGCCACCGGCCACAAGTCGGTTACATCAGGTCAGTCCGTCTGAAACTGGGCCTGTGCTAGAACCTGCTCTCCAAGTGACAAACTTAGTCTACACTACCATTTGCATTTCTCCCTGTCATGAAATTGCTTTAAGTAAACATGTGATTTGTCTAGTTTCTAGCTGCTACTTTTTGTTGAATACACTGAAATATTACTAAACGCGTATTTGTTTTTTTACAACCTCACACATATTTACCTGCAAATTACATAACATATTAAACAGCAGGTGATAATGGGAAGAACAATAAATACAAATTTAAGAAATAAACAGCACATATATACTATTTTGTCATTATGATTTGATTAAACATGATTAAAACACATCAAATCATTTTTATTTCATTTTATGTTGGAGACTCTTCTTAGCCACTAGAGGGTGCTATGCTGTACTATACTCAGTTAACAGATGCTTCGATTCCAAAAAGAGGTGAACAAAATCCTTGCTGGTGAGGTGGGAGATGAGCGGGGGGGTGGGGGTCTGGCTGGTTTTCCTTAAATTTTTCCTTTGCCCCCCCCACCTCCTCAGCACTCCAAAACCTTGGTGACTTTACTGCTTGGGCCCCCTGGCCTTCCATTGTTGTGGTTGCCATGCCAATGAAATCCTTGGCAAGAATTTCCTTGGTGCCTGTTGATATGCAGATCCAACGGAAACTACTGTAGTGGACAGGGACAGAGCAAAGGACAGGGAGAACGGGGGCTGTAGAGAACAAGGAACATGCCTGATTTTCTGTATCGTATATACCTTTGAAATCCAGTGTTGCGGCAATTAGTTGTAGTCTCATACACAAGTATTTTTAGGAAATCACAAAATTCAGCATGGCAGGGGAAATTAATTAACAGATTATATCCCCATACATGTTATGTGCAGGGTTATAAGAAGAATTGTGCCCAAACTTCTAGTTTTAAGTGATTTAAAAAGCTGAAGCTATTGAAGTTAATAAAGTTTTTTTTACTTTGTGCACATTACTGCTTACAGGAGATGGAGGGAGGCCCTCTGTAAGGCTTGTGTGTGTGCGTAACCAGTGCTTTGTGAAACTCCTGAGCCCTTTCAGACACACACAGAGAAACACCTGCTTTGTATTCAGTTAGAGGAGTGAATAGAGCTCAGCGCACACACACACACACATACACTACATTTCACTTCAGCACAGCTTCCCTAAAGCATCACGTCATCCTTCCAACTCCTACAGCACTCTCCTCTGCTGCACCCCACGCACCAGCGAACGCGGCCTTCACTCACCCTGTCCCAACCACATCTCTTTTTTAATGAGTGCTGCTATGCATGGGGACTTATACTTACTGCTACTGGAATCTACCATTATCTCATTAATCAGTTATGACTGGAGAGTTGCTGAGTTAATGCTGAGTCTAGTTTAGGAACTCTAAAACTCTAGAAGGGTTTAGCTGAGCAGTAGACATGGTTAACATAGCTTCTCTTGTGTTTGTGCACATGGCAGGGTAAAGCTGTACGAGGGAACAGAGATGGTGGCTGACTCTGATGTGGTGATTGACACGTCTATGAGAGGAGGGCGACTTGGAGTTTTCTGCTTCTCCCAAGAAAACATCATCTGGTCCAACCTACGCTACCGCTGCAATGGTACAGTCTATATGAACATGCTTACATACATGCAAACTTTCCCGTTTTTAAACGTTACAGGTTCTTGATATATATAATAAATTATAATAATAGTAATTTTTTGAAATGTTTTGAAAAACTATGAAAAACCATTTAAGCATTTGAATGGTTCTTTGAGTTGTCATTGTTCCATATTTAGCCATTGCCTGTATAAAAGAACTCTCAAAGCCCTTTTTAACATTTGACAGATTACCCTACCCTTACAGCTATAGTACCAAAACGATAGTTTCAAAAAGGTTCCTTCAAGAACAAGACAAAACAGGCTTTTCTCTGAGTTGTCAGGGTTCTGTGTCACTTTTTGTCACAAAGTGTAACAGAACTTTTAAGAGTAGAATTAATAATGACTTTTGGATCTAGATTCAGTAGCTGAAGTCTTTATTAATAATGATTAATAAAAATCACAGGATAATACAAAATTTACACTTATAATATTCACATTTGTCTTTGTACAGATACGGTGCCTGAAGACTTCCAGCCACATCACAAACAAGTTCTAATGCACATTCAAGTGTGAGGAATGAGAGACTCATAGATGGCCACCCTGACCTGCACTGCCTTTTCACATGGATACACACTCACAGTCTCCACACTTCGCTCCAAGTCTCCCGACCGGCCACTGTGCATGAGTGAGACTGCTGAGCTCTTGTGTGAAAGGAAACACAAGATCAAAGGAGAGAGAGAGAATGACACCACATCCCTCTGACTCTGAAGTGGCAAAGTCAAAGCACAGAAGGACAAACTGACCATTTTTTATTATAAGAACGAGTGTGCTGTAGTTGGGAGGAGCCTCAGGCCATGTATAAAGGTGTGTGCAAGTGAGCGTGAGTGTGCATGTATGTATGTGAGTGTGTTTGATGATGGGCGAGTAGCGAGAAGAAAGGAAGAATGTGTAAAGATGTGAGAATTATGATAACTAAAGTTGACAATATGACTGTTCCCTGTTGGGCAGAATCAGTGGGCAATGTTTCTTGCCTTGTCTTTGTCTTTCCTGCCTGGTCCCATGTTTGTAAATATCATAAGCTATAATGTGTATAAGATTTGCCGGTTTGACCGGTTTGCCAAAAAAACATTCTTTTTCTGATGACCAATCCCGTGTCATCTCTGTCCCTATTGTATTTCTGCTAAATAGGACTAGTTACTAATCAGAAGTCACTAATAGCAATAACAAAAGCATCATCATCATCTCTTGTTTCAAGAAACTGAGATTCTGTTAAACCTACATATTTCTAAACTGTCAATCATTTCAGTTACTCCTTTATTTATGTTTTATTCAGTTTTAGAAAAAGGTAATATTTAAGCTTGAATAAAATAATTAAGATTGTAGTTATATTAATAATTGTAAAGCAAGTAGGCAGTAGTGGCTCTGAAAGAGATGTTTTATGTTTAATGTTACTTTACAGTCTTATTTAAAACAAAAAAATGTATAATAAAAAATGCAATATTTAACTGTTAAGTAATAATAATTATTATTATTATTATTATTATATCACCTAATATAATATCCGTTGTTATTGGCTTCTCTATTGCTGTAAGATAGATTGTGATATCAGCGAGGCTACCTGCTGTCCAGCGGTGTTACAGCCCATGCTCAGACGCTAAGGCTTCAGAAAGAGTTGAGCTCCTCGTGGTCTGGGAGGCCGGGACGAGTGCAATATTGGTTGGAGATGGGACAACAGTGCACCGCACCCCGAGCCTGCCAGGCCCCGGGACACGTGGAGCACATGGTGCAGGAGCTGAGGACAAACATGCCGTCCATCTGCGAAGAGTACACAGACACATGAGCTGGATTTAACTTAATGCTTTTCAAATGTGTTAAATATGCAGACATACACACATAGAAAGATGCTTTTAATATTAGAAACCAAAAGTTTGAGCAGAGGGCCAAAGAAAATCCTTTATCCTCTATTGTAGACGTTATATGTGAGACATTTGAACATAAAAAAATATACTACATTTCATTTTCACAGTACGGCGGATTTTGTTCTGTTCTTCTATTGTATTTATTTCAGTGAGAGGGAAAACGCGATGGGCGGGGCTTATGAGTGCCCCCGCCCCCAAAGCCCCACAATAGTTTTTTATACTTTTATACTTTTACCTCTTGATCGCTTGTGATGTCCTTAAAAGTGACTCTTAAAGAAAAAGAAAAACATGAAAAATATTTTTGTAGAAAAACTCGTGGACGACCGCGCGCACTACGTACAGCACGTATTTCGGAGTGCCCGCGAGCAACGCAGTGTTTCCTAGACAACAGGTTGCTTAGAAACGTTGTAGTTGGCGAACTACAAAAGAGCCCGAGTGAAAGTGTCACCGGCGAAAAGTTAACTTTCCCCCCGAAACGGGCGAATGACTTACATACCAGATTCACTTCAACTACACTGAGACCTGCAGACTGAACACGGCTCGGACTGCCCGCGCTTCACTCACAGAAACAAGCAAAACAACGCTGTGACTCACCCTCCGCCACAGAATGGCCACCAAATGACTGCTGACCGCCGCGGTCCTCGCTCAAGTTCGCAGAAACACCTAAACCTAAAGAGAAGCTTAAACGCGCGGCTCTCAGCGCGCTGTCCCTCTTCCCGTTACCGTAGTCCGGGTTTGCGCGCGTTTGGCACGTCTGCAACACCGAGGTTTCGGTTCTTGCCTTTCTTTCCCCAAATCTCCCCGCACAATAGGAGACCCGTCCCGCAGAGCCCCGCCCCCATCAGCACAGTCAACAAAGAGCAGAGCGGAGAGAGTGCTCAGTGGAGCAGAGAGAGAGAGAAAGGGGGGAGCAACAGAGGAGAGGAGAGGAGAGGAGAGGAGAGGAGAGGAGGGAAGAGAAGAGAAGAGAAGAGAAGAGAAGAGGAGAGGAGAGGAGAGGAGAGGAGAGGAGAGGAGAGGAGAGGAGAGGAGAGGAGAGGAGAGGAGAGGAGAGGAGAGGAGAGGAGAGAAGAGAAGAGAAGAGAAGAGAAGAGAAGAGAGGAGAGGAGAGGAGAGGAGAGGAGAGGAGAGGAGAGGAGAGGAGAGAAGAGAAGAGAAGAGAAGAGAAGTTTTAGCTGTGGCTGCTGATTACACAAGACTGAAATATGCTGCATCAACACATTCACTGTCTTCACCTCTGTAAAAACTGATGTAGCAGTTGATTTATGTGCATTCTGATGGACATGCCTAAACCTACACTTCAGAAACTTCAGCTACCTAGGGCACTCAGAGAGCCACGTGCTTAACATGCTTAAATCTATATTAAATATCCATATTACACCACTTGAAAGATTCTTTAAAGAAACCACATATAACATATGATGTTTTCCATCACAAAGAAGACCAATTTAACCATATAGAGAACTATTTATGTGTTCAAATTGTTCTAATATAGAAAAAAGAATTTTATATAGAAGTTTTTATGAGAAGCATAAAACAATGGAGGAACCTTCCCTACCTGCTCCACAGAACCATTAAAAAATGTTCCATATAAAACCAAATTTAGCACACTAATAGCACACATGTGCTATTATCATGTTCATGGTTCTACAAACAACTGTCCCTTTTAACAATATCTATATTACACTACTTTAAAATGGTTCTTTAAGGGAACCATATATAACAGTTTTTTTTCCATAGCGAAGGACCATTTAACAATGTAAGAAAGCAGTTTTGCATTCAAATTAATCAAATAAAAGAGAGAAATTTCACTTACAATGTGAATCTTGTAACAAAAGACGAACCTATTTTGGTGCTATCTAGAACCAGTTTTAACATGGTTCCATGTAGGACCATTCTCAGCACGTTGTACATTAATCTAAAGAACGATTCCTTCAAGCAAAGAACCATTTAAGCAAGTGTTTTTTGTTTTTTGGGTTTTTTTTGAGTCGCTGTGGTTCCACATAAAACCATTGTCTTCACTAAAGAACCCTTGAAGAACCAACTTCTTTAAGAACGTATAAAACGTGTTTCAGTGCAGTAGCCTCAGATTAGCACTCAGAATATTCTATTAATGGTCAGTCCCCCAAACAAAACCTGTATGAACTTACAATACACTGGCTGTTCGTGTGTCCTGGTTTGGCCTTTGCTCACATTTCGACCCCCAGTGAGTCCCGTTACCCTTCCACCTGTCGAGAACTGTGTCTCACAGCTGCTGAGTCAGCCAGCGGAAGAAGCCTGACTTCAGCCTGGAGGAACCTCTAACTGGATTGAGTTTAATCAGCTACAAAATAAAAGGAGAAAAAGTCTTATCGATCAGAGGCTCATCACTCTGAGTGTGCGTATTCTTAGAGGGGTGTGTGTGTGGGGTGGTCTGAGTTTTTCCTCCATAACTTTCAGCTCTGAATGCCAATTATCACAGACAGAAATATCAGAGACAAAAAAATAAATAAATAATAAACAAAACGATTCTTTTTTTTCCAATAAAGGAATGAACATGGTAGTTCAGACTTGATTGGTCAATAAAAGAGGGCAGGGCACAGCAAACAGATATAGCTGCTCCATAAAGAAATGAGTGGGCGTTAACAGGGTCCAAATTCAGATTGGATCAACTTCCAATGAGAATGACAGCCTTTATTGTTCTGGTAAATTACTAATAGAAGTTTGATTAATTCACAATTTAAGACACTCATCATACTTACTGTATAACAAGGCTCATATGGTCAACTTCTTGCTCTACGTGTTTAGGGTAACCAGAACTTCAAGCTCCTGTAGATGGCGCTGCACAAGGGTGATGAGGCTATAAATACATGTGGTGTGTGTGACGGGTTGCACAGACTGAGATGAGGTGGTGAAGTGCAGCGAATGCCTGGTTCTGTGTGTGGAAAATGGATCCGGGGCAGATTTTAATGACTGGCTAAAAGGAGGGATGGCATTTGGCTGTGCCAAAGACCATAGTGTGAAGGAAGTAGCCTATATCCAGAAACTTGTCCAAGCCATGCCAAAACAAACCACAGCTGTTATTCGTGCTTGTGGATGTATTACAGGCTATTAGGTACATTTCAGTCACAGGTGGCTGATTTTTTGTCCAGTGAACTTATATTTTCCTGCCTGAGGTCTATTAATAATGTACGTGTGCTTTTATGAAGCCTACCCAAAAATACTGTTAATCTATTTAATGACTGTTTTCCACACTCTCTTTATCCCTTATGTTATTTTTATTTGCTGGTGGTAGAAAAGTCTGCGGATGTCGTGTTTTGTTTTTTTGGGTTTTTTTTTTTTTTGCAAATCCAATGTCTCGTTGTCCAGGCGTACTTTAAATTATAGAAAAGACTGTAGAGCATCTTCCTGTCTCATTCCATCTTAGGTAAACAATCAGTACTGTTAAATTTCTCCTTTTCGCCTGTGATGCTGTCACCATGCCAGTGTTGTCGTGCCTGGGGGGTGAACCATTTTGAGGAATGGAACATTACCTCTGTCCGATTACACTGGGCTATAACACTATAACTTCAGCCTGAAGGCTTGAGACATGCCGCCACTACTTTTTAGGAAAAACAAGACAACGCTCACCATAGGCTGTAATGTAAGACAAAACCAATATAGAACCAGCAGAACTGAATTAGTGTCTTTGGGTCAACTATGTCAGGTGAATGTGTGTTCACTCAGCCCACCAACAAACTTGAACAACAGACTGGAAAGTCAAATTTACTCCAGCTTGAGTCTCTTCCGCCTCCCATCATCAAGCTGGTGTTGTAGCCCACTGAATGTCCAGAGGTTCCTACCTCCTCATCTGGTTTTAACTTGTCGTGTCTCCAAATAAGCAAATTGCTAGTGCAATATCCTACTTCTTAGCCCTGCATGTCATTAGCACTGTGCTTTGACAATTGACTGTGCTCTACCAGCTACATAAACCCACTTGTCTAGTCTAAGGCCCAACACACATACCTCAGAGCTTAGTTTATTTTATTTGTTGTTTGTACAACCACCCAAACAGCAATTCTGCAGCAGTGTTATTTATTTATTCCCATTTAATGGTTTTGTTATGTGTTTTTGTTTTTGCCCAAAAGGTGCGCGGTGGGGTGGTGGGTGGCGCTGTGTGGTTATGAGAGCCAACGTTGGATGACATATTGCCAATCTGATAGGCGGAAATGTGACGTCACAAAAACAATAAACTGCAAACAGGCTGTTTTCTGCTGCTTAGATTCCACCATAGCCAGAACAAAACCAGGCATCTCCATTTTGTTGCTGTTTCTTTCCCTATTTTTTTTTATCTTGTTTGAAAACGGAGCTTACCTTTACATCGTGTCAAAAGTTTATACTGAAAGGACCAATAAAATGGTCCAAAACTGTAAAATAAAAAGGCTAGTTTAACTTCTTAGTGTTTTGATTAGGATGTTTTCTTTCTCCTTTGTGAAGCTTATTAGACTGGTTTTGTTCCAGCAGAGACTGTTTATGTTTTGAAAAGTCAGCAGATCAAAGCGAGGACAGTTGAGTTTTGCATTACATTGGGCCTTTAAGTTAAAACTTAAACTTTAAGTTAAAAGTTCTAAGATGCCAAATCAAAGCCCCGCTGGCGACTCCGGTCACAAATCACTATGCGCAAAGGTAAACACATACACAAACAGACAGTTCTCTCACCAAACCGGCACTTTTCCCAAGTGCAGAACAGCACACGTGCTTCACAGAAGGACTTTGGGCGCGCGCTTCCATAGCCACGTTGTTGCTGTTTTGCTTTTGGAAACTTATTGACCATAACACCGCGCGTTTGGGACGGGAGGGGGTTTATAAGAGCGTCAGCTTCAGCTGCTTCCCTGGTTAAAATAGCCCTCGCGCGCCCTGCTCTGTTCGCTGCTCCTCCGCGCGCAGCTGTCGCGCGCGTGGCAGGTGCGCATTGCGCGTGAGGAAACCTCTCTCTCTCTCTCTCTCTCTCTCTCTCTCTCTCTCTCTCTCTCTCTCTCTCTCTCTCTCTCTCTCTCACACACACACACACACACACACAAACTTACCCACTCATTCCTTCACTCTCACACACTCACGCGGGAAGGTGAGGAGTAGCGGTCGGTGCTGTAGTGGAAATGAAGACCCGTTTAATGGACTGACCGTTTCACATAGGTAAGTTACCAACACACTTCTGATCGCAGATTTTCTGTAACCTATCACAAGACGTTGCTGGCTGTAATTTCATGTCACGTGACACTGCTATATTTCTGATATTTCATTCTGAGATTGTATCTGCAGATACTCTGATTACGAGAATTCACAAGGTCACGTGACACTTCTTGCATTTAAACTTTCTTGCATTGAATCTGAGTTGCAAGCAGAATCATTTCAGGTAAATGTCTGATAAAGCGAATTGGTTTCTGACTGGAGTGTCAGACTATGGTGCTGACTGTGTTTGGTCAGTCTTTCAGATGGACAGTGACTGGTAATTGGTGAATGTTTTGATCTGATTTTTGTTTACACTGGACTTTGGAGATAACACACTGAGCTTCCTGGATGGTCCAGGTTAAATGTGCATGGCCAATTTGTAACAGATCAAGTATTTCAAAGTAAGCACACTGCTCTCAGATCAGATCTCAAGAGTCCATACAGTCCTATTCAGTGCTGCATAAACTGCATAACCTGAACCCATATCAGGACGTTTAATTTATATAGTTTAGAGGTGCTAGTAGCATATAAGGTAGTGATGCCTGTCTGTGCCTATCTGATATTTCACATGCCAAACAGGCGGTAATAGGAATACTAACTTTATCTGAGTTGATGGTCAGCTAGCGGTCGGCATTACTAGGCGAGAAAAATATCAATAAACAGCCTTGTAGTCTATGAAGGCTGAGAGCTCATCCATCCATTTCCCATCGAGTAATGGCATCAAGTCTCACTTCCAGGTGGGCTTAAATGATGACACACAAATACAGCAGGGGGTCTGCCATACAGCCTTAGAGCTTTAGGGTATGTGTGTGTCGCTATTATCTGACATTTTCAAGACTGATATTGATGGAAAAACAGAGAAAATCAGGATCAGTTAAATAGACTCTGTGATCCTCAGAAAAGCTACTTATAGTATTGTTTTAGTACACATCCTGTTGTTAAGAGGATATACTTATTATTTACATGTTATTATTTTTGCATATAGATATATATAGGTATTTGCAATATTTTATATTATATATATATATATGTGTGTGTGTGTGTGCACACTGCATATGTGTATATGTGTCTATATATGTATCTATATTATATTTAAGAGTTAGCTATATTATATTTAATAGTTCATGGCTTTTAATGAAACTTAAAGTACACTTCTACATAATTTTGCATTTCTATTCCCTCATTTATTGTGAAACTGTAAGATTCAATAAATTATCTCCATAAGATAAGAGAAACATAGAGACACAATATTTTGTTCTGATGATAGAGAACATAAGAACATCCTCTCACCCTGCGATTGTATAAAAGATGTATGGTATGTATGTATGTATGTATGAATGTGATGCTGCTGTTACAGTTCAGCCACTTGCAGATGGTGTAGCTGGTTTCCATGGGGTTTGGTGATGGTAGTGGTGGTGGGAGGGGTTGTAGAGGTTCATTTACAGTAGCGTGTGTGTGTCTATGTTTGTGTGTGCATGCACCTGTGAATCAGATGCTGCTGTGATTAGTGGGGGTCAAACACTGGTGTTTGTCTGGGATCTTGTGTTGTTTGCTTTGTTGCTTCAACATTCCGGTGTCGTCTCTGTTTTCCGAGACTGGAAGAACTCTATTAGCACAATGCTTCTGTTCATTTGTAACAGTACATGTTAAGCCAAGTTTAGAGCTTCAGAAGCATCCACTCCAAAAGCACTGTCTGCACACATACACTGACATACACTAACAAGAGTGAACAAATGCGGGATATTCAGGGCCTTCAGCAGCATAGAGGCCCTCTACAGCCTACAGCCAAATATATCAGAAATAGCTTGACCATTCTGCACGTTGAGAGACACAGTTGAAATTAGATTGCTGAGGGAAGAAGATAGCCCATGTGGGGCAGAATGCTGTATTTCCAACACCTGCTTTACAGCCCCAGCTATTTCAGATGGGATGGGCCAGGGAAGGTTTGAGGAGCAGGCTGGCATGGCGGTGTATATTTAGAGCTCTCTATTTCTGCCCTGTAACTACCCCTCCCCCTGATTATGACTGTCCCCTCAGCCATCCTATCAACTGGAATAAATGCCATCACTGGCTCTGTCAGCGTTTCAGGAAAGCATTCTGTACATAATCTGCTGCATATGTGCATCAACATTTGTGCAAATTCCCTGAAGCTGAATTGGACCCACCCATAAATATATAAAGGTCCTGAAGCAGCCAGTGGAATGTGCCTAACAGAATCAATGGAAGTGCTCAGCGATGAACACTGAAATACGATCTTTGTGACTGTTGTGCATGCTTGCCAAAGAATTTCTCCCCGGTCAGTATTTCATTTAGTACATCATTCATTTTGTTCAGTCTGAAAGAACATAAACTCAGTTTAAACATCCACTTCAGATTAGAGCTTTTGGCTTCATCACATACACACAGAGTCCTTCGAGTTTGCTTGCTTACTCTCAGTGTTTGCTCTCCACTCTGCAAATAACAGAAGGGTCCAAACTGCGACATGCACCTTTCAACAGAAGCAAAGCCACTCTTAAACAAGAATAGACCCTTGTGGACATTAGTGAAGCCACTGACCTTGTATTCTGGATGTTGATATGACACAGGTGGCCGTCGCAGTTGTAACCACAGCATACAGTGTAACCTAAACAAGTGTTTATAAATCTCTTCTTCTTTCAATAATGGAGTCGAGTTCAATTCAAAGTCCACCAAACTGTCAGCACCGTGCTCCTGGATATGACTCATCAGCTGTGTTTATATATTCTTCTCCCACTCCAGAGGCTTGGCGATCTCACGTCATTGTCCACTTGATGGATTTTGCAGCTAGATTCATTACTTGGGATCAGTCTTTTACTGCGGATCAAGAGCATCAATCTGACACTTGAGGTAAGATGGAGGCTTTACAGTCAGTTAATATTAGTAATTCTGACCTGTTTGCATATGACAGTGTAGCCTGTCACCCTGCAACAAAAGCTACATGTGTTTTTATCAGTCACGAGACATCAAAGGCTGGATTAACTAACAATCTGAAAATAAAAGTTAGTAGTTATTTGTAATCAGGCTGAACCGAACACTGAGTTGAGTGTTTTTGTGTTTGCTCTTGTCTCCCTCGTGTGGATGCTGCTTGCAGTGCACCTCAGTGCTCAGGTCCACAGTTGCAGTGTCAGGAGCCCCTGCAGCCCACTAAGGCTGTGCGTGAATGAATGGGAATGGGAGGACGGGCTGGCTGCACTAACCACACACGGGCCACATGGAAGATTCACAGTTTCACTGTGCTGCTGCTTGTTCTCCTTTTAGCTCCACAAGGTAAAGTTCTTCCCTCTGCTTCCTGTTTCAGGAGTCATATCAAAGATGAGGTCACATGTGAACCATCATATCACTCCATGCTTGACACATGATAGAATGAGAAACATTCAGAATGATTGTGCTGTCCAATCACAGGGGGAGTCTAATTACTAGTTAATAAACAAATCCAATTCCAAAATGTGGAGATTTGTTTCTTGTGATTAACATTTTAAGTGAATAGCAATTGGAAATGCAAAAAGAGGAATTCTAAATAGCTGCATAATTCATTCACTGAGAGTCATTCAGTGTGGCTTTCAGTAAACTGCGGCACTGTAGAGAAACTTTCTGACTTTTCTACAGTGACGGTAAAAGGAAGCAGAAGATCGCAATGTCAGCACGGCAAATTCACTGATCAGCCATAACAATAAAAATGTATCTGCTCCATTTATCGTATGGGTGCACCTTATGGTTCTACAATTACAGACTCTGGTCCATCTGTTTCTCTGCATACCTTAGCACTTTCATCCTGTTCCTCAATGGCAAGGACCACAACAGGACCACCACAGAGCAGAGTATTTGGGTAGTGGGTCATTCTCAGCACTGCAGTGACACTGAAGGGGTGTCACTGCTATCAAAACACATCATGCTATCATCTCAAGCATCATGAAGTGGAAGCTTTATAAAGCATTAGACTCAGGACAACTGCTACCTCTCAGAGTCACCATAGACAATCCACATCTAAACATTGTAAACGGTTTAGTTTACATCTTTACATCTACCAGACAACAGGAAGTAGCCTTTGCCAAATGCTTTAAATATAGAGATTCCTGCTGGATAACTGACTTGATATATGGCCGAATTATCATACATATTCAGAAATATACATTTTTCACTTGCTGGAGAATTTAGACTTTTCTCTAATTTTGTGTCTTATTTTTGCAGCATGGTCCCAGTGTCGGATCCTGAGGTGTAACTCAGACTTTGTGGCCGCTACCTTGGAGCTGGGAAATAGTGGCAGCGGGAAAGAGGCGGGTAATGCCGGTTATTGCAGAGCCCTGCGCTCATACGACCTCTGCACCCGCCGCACTGCCGGACCCTGTCGTGGCGACCTGGCCTACCACTCGGCTGTACAGGGTATAGAGGACCTGCTGATCCAGCATGGCTGCCCCAAGACAGGCCCGACAGCTCAGCCCAGGCCGCTGCCCCAGGCACCGCTCTCTGGGGATGCCTGCTTCTATGAGAGAGGCTATGTGCAGCGTAAAGGTCATGCCCCAGAGTACCTGCATTGTGGTGTTTTTGGAGATCCCCACGTGCGGACTTTCAGTGACGAGTTCCAGACGTGTGCTGTGCCTGGAGCCTGGCCACTCATCGACAATCAGTATCTCTACATCCAGGCCACCAGCACGCCCACCAGAGGAGGCTCATATGCCACTGCACTCACCAAGGTCTGAACAGAGAACAGAACCCTCTTTATTGTCATTTCACAGATACAATGATAATTCAATATGCAACACACTGAATGTGATGCTTAGACTGCAGCCAAAATATAGTCTCGCCCTGGTTGGTCAGGGGCCCTAAGTAGTCTAGACTGCTTATAGCTAAACTCTTAGAAGTTTGTTTAAGGGTTCTTCAGTAAAGTCAATGGTTCTAAATAAAGGCATAAACTCTCAAAGACACCATTTATATCTAGACAGATCAGTGACACTTAGACAAAAAGAAAACACACTCATTCAGGAGCTCTTCAGTCATACAAACGTTCTATATACACAGTCACATTATTATGCGATGATATCCAGAGTAACTGCAGTGTGCTGCACAGACAGCAGCTAGACGGGCTGGGAGTGACTCAATAAGGCCCAGGTAGGCCACAGGTAGGCCACAGGTATCTGGAGCCATGTTGGCTGCAGTGCTACATCCTACAGCTGCTGATCTGACTCGTGTAAACCGAGATATAATCGGTGTCTGAACAGCTTCTTTAGTTTTATACTCTCTTATTACGCACGCGCTGTGTGCATCTGCCCCTCTTAACGCCAGTTTCCCCCTCTGCAGATCACCATCATCTTCAAGAACTGGCGGGAGTGTGCGGAGCAGCAGATCTATGAGGCGGAGGTGGATAACGTACCTCCAGCCTTCACGGACGGTTCCACGAGCAGCGGGGAGCGGCGGGGTCAGCACAGCTTGCGCGTGCGTTCCCAAGCGCCAGGACGGCACGCTGAGATCTGGGCTGCGCACATCGGCACCACGCTGGTGGTGCGCCAGAGCGGACGCGCGCTTGGCCTGTCCGTGCGCTCGCCGCGCGCCATCGTTGAGTCGTACACGCCAGAACAGGACGTGCAGCTCTGCGTGTGGGGCTGCCCGACTTCCCAGCGCCTAGAGACACCGCACGCGCTGCCCACTGCGGCTGCGCACGCACACTGCTCCGCGCTGCTGCCCGAGCGGGACATTTACTTCCAGGCTTGCCTTTTCGACCTGCTGGCCACTGGGGACACGAACTCCAGCTCCTTTGCAGTGGATGCCCTGGAGGACGCACGTGGCATGATTGCTGACCCTGAGAAGGTGCATCTGCGGGCAGCTGCAGGGGTCAGGGACGCGCTGCGACTGCCCGCACTGCTGACTGCGACTCTAATCACTCTAAGACTCACGCTGTGAATTGACATGTCTAGGCTCCGCCCACAAACGCGGCCTTTCTTAGCTAAAGGTAAAAGAAAGAGAGTTAAAGATTGTTGGTATAAGTCCCATTCGGGCACACTTACCCCTCTTTACCCACCATGCTCAAACGACCACACACAGATACACACACTACAGCTTTTTCAAAAGCTAGTCTGATACTCAGATGACACCATAGGTCCTTTGTAGTGCACTATGTTGGTCATCTATTTTCAAGGGCGCTACAGTAAGTTCAGTAAGTAAAGCTACAGTAAGTAAAGGGTTTAAAGGAGCAGTATTTAACATGATGCAACCTATAGGTCGATCCGTGTTTGCTAAAACAACATGCCAGAAATCTCGGCATAGAGTTGTAGTGGTTCCTAATGGTGTCCTGCAATAATTCATCCCATGTATCTTAAATATTCTCACACAGTTCCTTTGCACACACAGCTGACCTGACAACATCTTAAGCCATGCATCTGTCAAAAGGAGCAACATGGACATGCATTTTTTTGTACATAATGTAAGGGCTCTAGTGGGACATGATTATTGGTTGGTGGGCCAGTGCCCTAGTAAACGACTGCCTGATGTTAGGCCTGCTCATTCTGCTTATAGCAAGAAACAGCCCTGCAGACACATATATCGTCGCTGTCCAATGAAAAACATGTATCTCCATTTTTGTTGATTTTTACTTTTATGCCTCATTTGATCACATGAGCTGCTGTTTACACTGTAAGAAAATTCCATGAAGAATGGACCAACAGAAATGGCCCAAAACTGCTTGGAAAGACGTCTGGTTCCATTGACTTCCATTCAAATTAAATGAGGTTTTTGGCCTCTCCTGTAAAGTTGCCATTTTGGAGATACCTGTTTTTCTTTGGACAGCTACAATATATTAGGTTCATAGACACATGAGAACCTTATACAGACTTACATACACCGTAAGCACCCTAATGCAGACTACATACACACTGTTCAAGCTAAGCTGTCTTGCTGTGTTAGGTCAGCTTACAGCTCATTTCCCTTGTAGTTTCAAATGATTATTTTATGAAAGGTCGTCCTGTTATAGTTGGTAGAGCTGACGTGCAGGTGACCTAACATTAGTTTGGTGGCAAACTCACTGAGGTCAAGGTTTCCCAATCTTGTCCTCATGGCCTTCCAGACACTCCACGTTTTTTTTTGTCGTTATGAGTTAGGTTGGCGCAAAATTGTGGGCTGTCTGGTGGGTCCTGGGGATGAGGTTGGGAAACACTGATCTAAATTCTTTCCTTAAAGATATCTTTAGCTTGAATGGGATTTTACTAATGTCCTGCTAGCTGAAGCGGGCCCAGTCTGCATAGGCAGGTCAGATCGGGTCATGAAACACCGACAGACCCAACATTTCACAACAAACACCAAAGCTGTTTGTACTGTTCCAGAACACAAACTAACCAAACTGAACTAAGCAGTTTGAATGGGGAAGAACATTTTAAACAGAGGGGAGAGCTTTCTAGAGCATCCCAATAGTAACAGGCGTGTATTGCACCCCAACCCAACATTTGGGTTTGTTGGAGAACACTGGGTCAGTGTGCTTTAAGCATAAGTGGAGTTATACCAGTTGATAAGTATCAATGCTTCCTATTCTAATGATTCATTTTGAGAATCAGTCCTCATATGAAAGTGTTAACAGGTCCGCTTTTACTGTAAGTTAGTGCATATTTAAAGATGGATAAAAATGAGAAAAAGACTTTAGCTAATAATAATTGTGAGACATTAAAACTACTTTTGCTTTCACTACCTCCCTCTGCTTCTCATGCCAACAAAGAATGAGACATACTGACTGATGTTATTTCACTGTAGCAGTTTATTTATACTAATACAAGCTTGCAAAGATAAACAAATGCTGGTTTTCACTTTAGAAAATGTCAAGCTTTTACACTTTTAACATGCTCAGGAAGACGTCTTATACTGCTAGTCCTGGTAGTGGGCTACCATATGTCCCAACCTAGTTAGAAAGAGAAATGCAGTGTTATCAAAATGAAGAAAATCAATGGAATCCATACTGTGAATTTGTGGTCATACTGATGTCACTGAAATGGCAGCTATTACCTATTAGTAGGTGTGATACGAATCATCAGTAATGCCTCATTTACTACACAGAGAGTTCAGTACTGTATTGTGCCCTAATCGTCAGTAGAACTTGGAGCTTTGGTTATTGATCATCTTAAAGAGGTTTATTGTCACAGTGTCTCCAAAAAAGATACGCAGAGTCCTAAAATATGGTTTTATGAAATAAATGTAGGCCATATACCCGCAGTGTTAATTTATTTTTATCCCCAAGTTGAAGTGATACATACTGTAGCTTGGATTGCAATAGTGAAAGATGGTGTTGTTATTGTTTCTGATATGTGTTTTTTGTTCACTGGAAGAACATAGTTTATATTGTACACAATGGACTCAGTCCGGAGACAGTCTGGCACTGACTTTCGGACAGCGTTTCAGACAATTCAGCGTTATGTTTTTTAAAAAGTATGTTAGTCCAGTGATATATACATGTACATCTCTATGTGAGTTTGTGCTATAGATGAGTTTCAGTGTTAAGTGTTTGAAAAGGCAAATACTTGTGTCAACATGTACAGTGACATACTGTTACAAAATGTGTATGTTACTAATACAAGTACGTCAGTAAAAATGACTCCCACTGGCTTCATTTGTCTCTACAAATAATACCCTTTTACCTATTAGCATTGAACACTGGAGCTGCAAGAACAGGAGAATAGAAGAAATGCCTGCAGATAAGTTTGAAAACTTTACTGGAAGGTGCTTGAGCACAGGTGCTGTTTGTACATACATATAAAATCCTTTCAGCAGATTTTAGTAATGGTTATACTGTGATCATGGAGTCTGTATAATCAGGCACTTTCTTCCACATGTACACTTATCATCAACAGTTCCCCCAGAAGGCAGTGTCAGGAAGATAGTGCTGTCCTGTAGGAAGGTAAAGGTTACCAGGAACAATAAATGATGATAAATTAGACTGATATGGCAATATGTATTGAGCTACACATACAGAAGCTACACAAAACATGAATCACTCACATGTTTTACAGTGTCAAACCTACCCACCAAGTTTCATTCCTGTTAGTTGATTCAACTATTTGGGCAACAATTATTGTGTTTTTAGCTCCATGTTGTGATTCTGTGGCTTTTATTGCTCCTACCATCAGTGTAAATGTTCATATATAGTGATTATGATCATTCCTCACTGCAGATTTGATTGTTTATATCAGAGCCACACATGCCCAACCTGGTGTCCATGGGCCAAAGCTGAACCATGATTATGTTTGATCGAACCCAACTTATAATTACCCTATCCTTACCCCCTCACCCACTGAGAAAGAAAACATGTTTTATATAACTTAATCTTGAATAATTACACTCCTTTTGCCTTGATCCTGAAGTTGGATCTGCAGAAAGTCCTACCACATCATAACCAAGCACAAAGAGAAATGCAGTGGCTGATGGGTAAACATTCCCACAACTTCCTAAAAAATGATAAAGTATTGTTCACTACTCCCTGTGTAATTTAATGATCACTTTCAAGTGAACGTTTTCACTCGCTGGGACTCACCCTTAATATGTCTGAGTACTTAGTACATTACACTCTACAGGGAACTATGAGGGCGACTGAAATAAACCTATAGTTTAACATCATAAAATATGTATATATGACAACATGACCCCATAAAAACTGCACCCTGCTCCCCAAGACAAAACATGTAGACACCTCTGGTTTGTATGCTACTTAAATGCTGAGTAATATCTGATATTACTTAGTACCATAATCCTGTGAAGTCAATTATATTGTTATGTGTTGAAACTGTCATGTGTCTATAAACTACCTGAAGCAGCCTTTTCAGCGCTAGCTTTCATGCTACGACTTTTAAATTCCAAAAGGTTTTGTGCTTTTGACCTGGACTGAGAGTAACTTGTTAAGATCACTCAATAGGTGGCAGCATAGCTATCTCCACTGGAGAGCGTGAGATGAATATGCTCGGTCATCTAATATGATGGACTGCATGCTGTCACTCACGTTCTCTTTGCTGGTGAGGTCCAGCACTTTAGTACATACAGTCCGATTCTTTATTGCAGATCGGATTTATTGTCAACTTGTTGTAGATTTGATCATACTTCACACTTCAGATCCACCTCAGTTTACTAACTGATTTTCAGTAATGGAATCTAGAGTCTGTGAACTTGGTCCGATCTTAGTGAAATTTCTTGTGTCAGTGGTTTTGCCTAATGTGTTTAGACAGAAGCACATTAGGAAGGCAAGATTAGTAGCACTTAATTATAGTGTTGCCCTTAACACTGGTGACTCAGCAGCTGCATCCCAAGCACATGGCTTTCAGTTCACTGTGTCAGTATGCTTGAAGGGAAATCACAGGACAGTGGAGCAAAACATGCACTGAGTTTATATCTAAAAGTTAAAGACAGAAAAATTAGTGGCCTTTTAAGGTATTTCTACTCTGTACATGTATCTAATACACAGTCACATCCTTCACAGTAAGCTGTAATACACAATTTTTTGTTAAGGAAAATTTAAAAAGTCATTGTTTTAACTATTTTTACAAGATTTTAGGATTTAATATTCTTTACAAACCAGTTCACATTTTAAATAGAATTAGATATTGGACTTTCACCATAACATGTGTCCTTTTGAATCTCTGTCATTATGAAATAAATAAACATGTGCTCTCAACTTTAAATTGCTAATACATGCCATCATCACTAGCCTACTCAATTAGAAAGCACTGACGGGTCTGACTAATCAGTCTGTCATGGTAACTGGAGGGCGGGGGGTGTAGGGGAAATTCCACATACTTTATGCTAACAGCTAACACTTGGGTAAAAGGTGACTCATGAAAAGAGGCTACAGGTGAATTACATAGTGTACAAAACTCTAACATAAATGCGTAGCAACCACTAACATGAGTAAATAAATGGCAGCATATTAGTTCAGTCAACTTAAGTCAAGCTGTATAAAACTGGAATGCAATGTCGTTCTTCGGGCTCCAGTGGTGCAACACACAACACCAACAAATTATACACAATACTGAGTTGTATTCCATACCGCATATGCTAACTGCGGTTTTCACCTTAGTCCTCTTAATTTTCTGAGTTACTGCTCTTGCACATCTGTTTTACTGTTTGTGCACATATTGTATGGTGTCTGTTTTTGTCTTTGCACAATGTCTTACTATTTATCTATTTTGTCACTACTGCACTAGAGAAGTGGCCTGATAGTGTATTAGTATAATGACAATAACGTTTAATTGAATTGAATTATACACATGTGATAGAAAAAAGTGGCACATAGAAGGAATCAACTGACAGGAATGAAATTTGTTAGGTAGGTTTGACATCATGAGACATATAGGCTTTATCACTGCACCTGACTGACCTGATAAGGTCATCCTGTTGCATGTGCACTCCATTCTGACATGTGCTGTTGTGTTGGTGACATCCTTTGTAAGCAAAGTATGCCTTAGAGAAGAGTTTAAAAGCAATTCAGTGAGATGTGATGCCCTCCATACGTCATCGTGTTAGTGCCAGCAACATTGACTTATGGCTGCGGGACTACCTGCACGCAGACTGCAATGGTGTGGTGCCAGGCTGTCCTAAAGTGTCTCAGAATGGCAGCGGGTTATCTTTAGTGATGAGTCTGGTTTTTACCTTCACCTTCCGCACTGCAGATAGGACTGCAATCTTGACACTTTCATCTGGGTGCAACCAATTTTTTGATGATGAGTGAATAGAGTGCATATACACTACAGTGTACTCCAGACAACAACCATACAAAACTAAATATACACAATAAATCCTGCTCAGGACAACAAATTTATACAAATGGGAAAATTGGTGTTTACGAGCACTGATTAATGAACTAGTGCAAACAGTGAACTCTATAGAAAGGTTTATAAAGTTTTACAGCATATTAAATAATGGATCATTTAAAGTGCAGGTAATAGTAAAGGGGATATTTGAACAGTCTCTGGTGGGAGTTGGAAGGAGTCTAGATTATAATCTAGTCTAGGTGTAGGTTGGAGGAGAATTAAGTTTCAGGTTCAGGTTTATTTGTCATTTGCACATCATCTCAGGACATTTATGCGGTGAAATGCTTGTGGTGAGACTCAGGTTGACACTCTACAGGAGAACATTATATACATACTAAACATTAAAATAAAGAGATTTAAAAGAGTTATATCAAATAAATACAAAATACACAAAATATACACAAAATACAGAATTGGACAGACAGAAGGGGTCTGTAGAAATTCTCTGATATGTACATTTATTAGACAAGGATAGTCTAAGAGCGAGCAGAGCTATAAAATAAATATGTATATTTATCTATTCCTGGTGTTTAAAGTAACTCAGTGACGTTGTCCATTGCGGTGATATGTTAAGAATATTATTAATAATAACAATAATAAAGTGTAATAGAGTAGTGTCCAGAGTTTAAATGGGATGCCGAATAGCACATTGTGTTTACTAACCTAAAATTGTAAACCGATTGGCTACAATAAATTAATCGTACCACCCGAAAACAAGGTCCCCCGCTCCTGCTCCCTGAACTCTTTGTTCCGACATTTCGTTCCTATTCTAAGCAGTGTAGTGATAAACATAGAAGACAAGCTCATAACCACGGCTTCTTCTTTTTCCAAATTATATGTTGCTTTTTTTCGTACATATACATGTGAAGAAAATTGAAAAATGAATAGCGGAAGAATACAGGTGATACTGTGCGTGTTTCTGGGGGCTTTAGTCACTGTATAGCTAGCTATGTTGGCCTACACGGTGACGGACAATACAGCTAGCTACGAAGGTAAGTACTTACGTTTCCATACAAACTCGTTCGTCAGTAATGATGGGTGCCTTAAAAAATATCTAGCTTTCCTAAACCATGTACACGCAACACATGCGATCAGCCTATAGCACACACAAGGGGCAAACTTGGGGCGATGTTAACGATCTGTCGCCTGCTAGTGTGAACGTAGGGTAAGGCTCCACATGTTCCATTGCTGAAATGGGCAGTTCAGTAAACAGAGAGCAGACGAAGCAGATAAACAGAAATCCGTGATGTAGCACATAGAAACACATCCCGGCCAAAGAACAGATGCCGTGATGCTGTTTCCAGAAAGATTAAGCATTTACTGTCAACATGTGTACAACTCAGATCCCAGAGAACAGGCAGTATCCGATAGGCTGCCCATTTAGGAGGGGTCGGACATTAGTTCCCCCTCTTGGTACTGTAACTCAAAGCCCTCCACGCCTCCCCTTTCTCACGATGCCAGAAGGCCACGCGCTGTCCACGCACCCTTGCTGAGCTCTCATTGGTCAGTGTCGACCCAAACAACGTGCCCGGCCAATCAGAGCGTCTGCCAGGAAGTCGAGCACGGCGTGCACGAGCCGTTCGCATGCAGGCCCAACACGCACGCAGGTAGCGACCTCATATTCAAAGCAGGCCGAGTGAGCGTCTCCCCGAGTGGCTAAAAAAGCCTATATAACTGCTGGAGCGCGTTCACTGTTTACCACGCTTTCAAAGAAGCAGCACAGACAAAAACAAAGGCAGCATCAACAACAACAACACAGTTGTTGAAGTCATAAGAGAAGTCTTCCCAGTGAATGGGCAGTGAGGTTTAGTTCAGCGATAGGAGAAGAGAAGCAGAACTGTAAGGGTAACTGAACGTCTGAGTCGTGCTTATCTTTTACCTGCAAGGATGGTTGTGCTGATTAAGAAGCCCAAGACCTTCGAGATTCAGTTCCATGATCCCAGCAAGGCTTTTTACCGCAGTGGGGATAAGGTGTCTGGTAAAGTGGTCTTGGAGGTGTCAGAGGTGACCAAAGTCACGGCTCTGCGCCTGTATGGAGTCGGCTGCGCCAAAGTGGAGTACCATAAAGGAAAGCAGCGCTGCAGGGATGAAGTAGACTACCTGAGATACGAAGATGTCCTTCACCTGGACCAGAATCCCACAGGTGAGGTGCATGAATAAGTGGTTGTACTTCACTGGAACTTTATGATAGTAGTTGCTCAATTCATAAGCCCAGTTTTAACTGTGTATAATTACTGTTGTCTGCCTTTCAGACGTGGATGGCTCTGTTACTCTCAGACCTGGAAATAAATATGAATTCATGTTTGGATTTGAGCTACCCCAGTCAGGGTGAGTATCTTATTCAGACATCTGCAAAGTAAACAATGCATTTCTGTATTTTCTGAATTATATGTGTAGATGGTAAATATGTTAAATGTGTTTATATATATATTGTTTTCACAGGCAGTTGGTGTCCTCATATAAAGGCAAGTTTGGCTCTGTTCAGTATTATGTCAAAGCAGTGATGGAGCGGCCCTCCCAGTCAGATATGGAGATCAAGAAGTACTTTGAAGTGGAGGAGCCGGTTGACGTTAACACTCTCGAGCTCACGGTGAGACAGCACAGCCAGCGCTATCCATACCTCACTTCACATTCGCCTGTAAAGGGCAAATAAGGCAAATGGATCATCATTAAAAGTCCAATCCTTTTCTTTCTCAGTCTCCAGCCACTGGTGCGAAGGAGAAGAAGCTGACCTGCATGTTCATTCCTGACGGCAGTGTGTCTATCGCAGCCAAGATCAATCGCAAAGGCTTCTGTGAGGGAGAGGACATCTGCATTGATGCCAAATTCGAGAACACCTGCTCTCGCATCATCATTCCCAAAGCGGCCATCATAGGTACCCACACCTTTCTGGCCAACGGCCGCAAAAAGGTGTTCCGAGAGAAGATCTCTGCTGTCAGGGGTGACCACATCATCTCTGGCATGTGCGACATGTGGCAAGGCAAAAGCATCCATGTGCCGAAACTGAAACCCACTGTCCTTGGCTGCAACATTATCCACTTGGACTACACTTTGATGGTGAGCTTAACACATATCTCGGAATCATACATCTGAACTTTTTTGAATAATGGTGGTTCATGGCTTGTATATATTATTATAAACCTGTATAAGTCAGACCTACAGAAGAAACCGCTCTTAAAGAAATCATAAGTTGAATCCCTGTTTAAGGAAACGAAAGTTGTTCTTGCCACTTTTTTAGCACCGTTATATTTAAGAACATATCTCTTCATATATTCTGTGTCTTCTCTGTACTTCAGATTTATGTGCACATCCCAGGCAGTGAGAAGCTGATCTTGGAGCTACCCCTGGTCATTGGCACCATTCCCTTCAATGGCCTCGCTAGCCGCACCAGCAGCATGAGCAGTCAGGCATGCAGTGCCACCTCCAGCAGTGCAGTGTCCATGCCCTCTGCACCACCCAGCTACAGCGAGATCCCGCGGCATGGCCACCTGGACAGCCCCCTCATCCCACTCCTGGATGACTATGATGAAGATGACGTCCCTATCTTCATGAATGTCAAAGAGTACTATCAGATGCCCCCTCCTGCCTACACTGAGGTTCGCAGATCTAGTTGTGTATGAATCTGACCAATCACTTGAGGAATTCTTGAATGAGTTGGCACGGGGAAAGACTTACCTTTTGCCCCTTTTTCTCTTGTGTTCCAGGTGGTTGAGGACTGCAACGACAATGGCATTAACCTTCAGTTGTGCTGAACAGCTGCATTTGCAGGAACTTTAGAAGGAAATGATGAGACCTGAAGGCAGACTGCTAAACATTAATCATGCAGTCAGTGAAAGGATGTGCTGGGCAGAGATCTGTGTAATGGGAAGTGCTTTGATGTTACCAGCAAATGTTGGGAAGTCAGGAAACTCTTATTTAAGTATCAGTGTGTCATGCTGTCCAAGAAGAATTAGAGGATGCTTTCACATTTAGGGGAAATAGACCCTTACAGAACAACATTAGACTGAATGTACAGTCTGTTTTCTTTTTTTATTTCTGGGGTATCCTCAGTGTTGGAGATCTGAGAGTTTTTCAGATAGAAGTTGAGATTTGCCATATTGGTGTAATACTAAACCTGCCTTTGTAGTCATTCCAGATCAGGATGTAAAGGAATGAAACAGGAATGTAGCGAATTTCAGTTTATTTTGTCAAATTGGATTTCTCATTTTGCATACAACTTTGTATCAGAGTAAATGGTTTGTTTTGTTTTTTGTTTGTTATGAAAAACTATAACCTTATTCATGACTACTGTAAGTAATACAACAAGTTTAAGTTGTTCTAGCAGTTGATTTACTTTCGTTCTAGAAATTGTATTTAGTCAGAATGCACTTGAGCACAGAATATCTGTAATTTAACCATGTTTAGTTATTTGACAGAATTTGAAAAATATCAATAAGAAATTTTGTATGTATTTCTTTTCTATTCAGCCCTAAGGGCACACTGTAAGTTAACATAAATAAAATTTAATTAAACATATTCTCTGTTTGTGTTTATTGGGCTTATTTAAAGTTAGCACGCACTAAGATGGTCTATGAGTACTGCATAATGACTCTTGTCATAGTTTTCAAGGGCAGTGGAGGTGGTGCTGTTCTCTTTACTGTAATGGACATACGTGTTCATTGACCTATCTAATAAAGTCCAGCCATTCCCCCAATCTCAGTTACAAGCATTTTAATTCATCGCACTAGGCTTGCCTGCATCTTGGTCAGCACATGCTGTTTTATAGGAAGTAATATCAGAGAAAGGAATCTGCCTGCTATGATGACATGTGAGTCAGTTCTGAGCAGAGCGCTAGAGTAGGATAGGGCTACCGCAATGCAGGGGAAAGGTCAGCCACAGGATATAAAAAAGTACCCATGACACAAGCCCATGGCACCCAGTATTATTATGTGGGCACCTGTTGTGTATCATAAGCGATTCAGAATTTGTTGACTGCCATTGCCTGACGGGTGTACTCTCTGCCAAAAACGTGGTTGGGCATCAGGGCGATGTGAATGAGTGGAACAAAAAACAAGCAAGCGATTAATGCACTGTATGGGTCTCTGCTCTCTAAAGCAGACACATAGACGCTAACGCATTGTTCGCTGTGAACCTGCAATAAAGACAAAGTAGCACCATACCTGTGTTAAATACATACAATACACAGCTCTCTACTCTGCTAACAAAGAAGGGGATATTGGATGAAGTTGAAGGTCATTCAAAATCATCTGCTCTTATCTGACAAAGTTACTATTGTACTGTTGCTGCAGTGTTGTTATCTTAATGTAAATAAGAATTGAACTACCTACACAAAAAAAGTAATACACTAAAATAATTCCTATATATATATATATATCTATTATAACAACTGACAACATATAACTGTATTTGTATATGGGCTGTTGATAATTTTCAGTCCTTGCATGTGTCATTAGTTCTTAAAGAAGCTAAACAAGATTTTAAGTACCTGGATTTTGCCAGAAAACGTGCAAATTTGCACACATAGTGCAGGACAGGCATACGTGCATGAGGGCATGCGACCATTACAGCATATGTGAATCATGTCAAGGGTGAGCGCAGCAAGTCTACAGCCATCAAATCAGAAACCTGATGCTGTTGTTTACTCGCTCCGCAGCTGTCTGCCTAAACAGAGAGCCTATCTGAAAAAGGAGCAGGATCTATCCTCTGCCCCTCACTTGCTTTCTCCTTTTCTAGCTCTCTTCAACCTACAGCTCCCTCCAATTTTAGCAGCAAACGTGGACCAAGCCAAGTACCAATGTGTCACCTCTCAGCCTTACTGTGCTGCTCCCGAAGGCTTGATCAGAAACATCTAACTCCACTTCACGCCACCTAGTTAAGAAAAACAGTCAGTGGTCAGTCTACAATAGCCCCGTGTGGAGACTTGGAAGCAGCTCTGAATCTGCAGTGACATTTGGTGCACCGGGGTCTCTGTGTTTGCTGAGCCATTCAAACCAAAATGTCAAGTAGGCACTCTCTATGCTGAAGCACAGCCTAATACCCTTCATACAGGCACATACACACACGCAGGAGCCCATAAAGTGGTCTGCTACCTATTGCAGGGATAAGATATATTATTTTCATTGTGGAAAAGCTCTTTTCATGATTTCACATGATGCTACAAATGTTACTATGATTATTGAGTTATTAATATTTGTGGTTACATAAGCTCCACAGTGTTTCAGATGCTGCAGTTTTGCATGTCCTTCACTGACAATGCCCTCTGACATTTGTAGACTGATTGGTACAGTGGGCTCCTCCTTGCTTGCGACTGGCCTGAAGCGAGTATTATGCAGGCAGTTATTGGTTGATGGCTTGTTTCATGTGCTCAGTGCATGAACCGATCTTGTTTGTTGTGGATAACAACAAGGCCCATGGGTTAATACCTCCCAAATACCAAATAATTATTAAAATATGTATATAATTCACTTAAAAAAACATCTTCTATTGTGTATATTTAATATGTAAATATTTAGCAAAATTTTTAAAATATTTTGTGAATTAAAAATATTTCTATATTTCTGTATGTATTTTCTGTACGTGGTTTATATATAAATATATACATGACCGTTTTTGACTTTCAGAAGAGCATCTATAGACTTCAACATACATACAGACATACCTTTCTGGAATGCTGTAAAAATGCTAAACTGTCTCTGTTATCATGGACATTTGACCCAGGCTGCTGGTTTATGAGGCCTGTCTCTTAGGGGGGATGGGCTACTCTCTGACTGACAGCTAAAAGCTGCTGCTGAAAACTAATCACGGCCTGTTGTGCATGCTGTAACGACAGGCAAGAATGAACTGTTCCTACAAGCTGCTACCGTGGGGGGTCTCTGACAATGCAGCTAGCCCTCTGATTGAAAGGGACAACAAAGCTTTGAAAATTCCTGCACAAATAGAGTAAGCAATGCTAGCTGTTCCAGCTTTTCTAGTGGATTTTAGTTTCTCTCCTACCACAGATATGTGGTGTTTAGGAATCATGTGAGAATATGTTTACATATGTACATGAGAACATATTTAAAAACAATTCCAGTTAATTTTGGCAAGGAAGACGGTAAGTTAGCACCCTGATCTTTAACCTTTGAAACCCAGCTCATACAGTAGATCCTGTACTGGCAGGCCTGAAATCATCTCACCCTTGCAGAATCATTTGGACTTGCAGCCAGTGCAGTGGGCTCTGGTCAGTCAGCGTCTGTGTGCAGAGACTTCTGTTCTAAATATCTTTCTCCTCTTCTGGGAATCAGCCAGCACAATGCTTTATATCATGATTCAGCATGTACTGTCAGGTTCCAGGGGGCTTCAAGATTAAAATCACCCCAAGGTACCGCCAAATGAGGGTGTAAGTGAAGAGGAAAATAGATGAGGCTATTTTCTCAGTCTAAAGAATGGGCCTCATCACTCTGATTTATCTAATGCTCTTGTCTGTGTGTTGATTGATTTTGCAGATGTGCCATCAGCCTGCGTTGGGTGTGAGCTTTTACAGTACAGGTTTTCTGTATCCAACTCGTGTTTCAGGCTGGAGTGGTTATGTGACTCTTCCTACAGTTACATCAAGTAGTTGGTGACACAGTCTTGGCATATATTTCTATTTTAAAAGAACATAAAAAGTGTGTTTTAAATGGTTTATATGTAACATGCATCATTTAAGCCAAGTTCTAAAACAATGAAGGTGCCCAATAAGGCTCTTTGGACCAATCCCATGAAAGGACCATTTATTTGCTTCCATATGCAAAAGTGGGAAAATCATGATCAAATGAAAGAACATTATTATTTAATTATTTAATTTATATAATAAATTCTTTTAATTTATATAATAAATTCTTTAACTTATTAATAATAACTGAGAGACTCTACTTCTGTACGTGCTTAATATATATTCCCCATATCAGTCTAAATTTATCATCATTTATTTTTTCTGGTAAAAATGATGTTCCTTCCCAGTAGCATTGCAATACTACACTTCCTGTCTGGGTACATTCTTTTGACAATGAGTGTATTAACCAGCTATATGTGTGGTATATAGTGCAAGGACTTGGATGATTATTTTGAGCAACATGACAGTCTGCTCCAGCCAGTTAACTAAACTAAATCACAATGAAACGGCAAACAGTGTACGTGCCAGGTGTTATGAAAGTATTTGGAGGATTTGGTACCAAGTCAGTCAAGCATAACTACGCTGAAATGACTAACAGGGTTCTACTATTATCTAGAGTAACAAGTTGGCAGTATTACAGACATACTCATGCTCAACTGTAAACCCTCTGTAAGAGTCACTGCTTTCTATTACAGCCCAGATTTAGATTAGTTTATAAATAATAAACAGGTACATAGTATATAAGAGACAGAGGCTGAACTGAATGAATACAAACTGGTATTAAACAATTACCACAAATTGTATTTATTATATCAGGTGTACTGAACATGCACGTTTGGATACTGTATTTACCTGAGCTCTGCACTGTGTACTTCAAGCCTCTTTGATATCTGAATAGACCAGATTAGAATGATCTGCCTCACAGGCACAGACAATACAATCTGCATCTGCATATCACAGGAATATATGTATCAAGCACTAAAACAAAGGCTGCTACTGTATTAAACGGGTGTGTGTGCAGTTTAGGAGTTCTGGACACAGTGTTCAAGAACAAACATCATTTACTGAACAGACAAACGCAGGCTGTTTGAAGGGGACAGAATGGAATGAAGTGGAGAGTGTCATGAGGCCCTGGATTGCTTTTGTTTTCAGCACACGGCCACTGTTCCTCTCTCCGACGTACCCAGCGCTGAATCTTAATTAAAGGGGATGAAAGACAAACAGCAGCACTTGCTCCCCTCAGCTGGAATTACCAACCTGCCGAGTGGATATGTGTGTGTGTGTCTGCATGTGTCTGCCTATTTACTTCACCATGAGAGGAACATCTTGTCACTCAAGAGGTCATTTAGTGTAACAGAAATACAGCATGTGTCCTTATGCATTTGATTGATGAATTCCTGAAGAAAAATATGGAATGATCATTAGTGCCTGCTGGAGCACATTGCAGTACCTTTTCAGTTATCATACAGAACCTTGGTTTATTACTTAATGAAGTCCATAATTACAAGAATATGCAAAAGTCCAGAGACCACCATTCATCTATTGATTTTTCAGATAAAAGGAGAATTCCCTTTTAAGTCATTTGTTTTTCAGCATCAGGAAAAATAAGCATGAAACATTAGACAAAATATGGCAGAAGCAGAAGCAGCAGCTTGTTTTCCATATATGCCTCTCAAATACAGATTCCTTTCTTTTCACAATACTTGCTTTCAGTTGCAAAGAAAAACCTGCAGGGACATTTTTCCACGCCTTCAAAGTTTAATACAAGTTGGTGGTATATTCTGCTTCTCACCATCCAAACAATCACAAATAGTCATCAGCAAAAGAATAGATACAAATATAGTTGCACCAAGAAGGAATCAGCTGACAGGAGTCAAACTTGGTGGGTAGGCTTGACATTGTGAGACACGCGCATGATTCGAATATTACGCCTAGCCGTGCATTTGATGTGAGCAAAGATATCACTAACTAACTGACCCAACAGTCCCTAACTGACACCCAACAGCCACGATTGAAGACATTCAGTGAGCAGCGATGCCCTCGATAAGTCATCCTGTTAGCGCCAGCACGTTTGGGAGGCGGCTGCACGATGCAGGACTACATGCACACAGATGTTACGACTTCTGCCCTAAACAGCACAAAAAAATCCGCCAAAAAACTGCAATGGTGTCATGCCAGACTGTCATGGAGTGATTCAGCATGGCAGCAGGTCATCTTCAGTGACAAGTCTCATTTTATCTTCGTGGAGATGACCAGGGATATGTGTGCGGAGGCACCGTAGTCAGCACCAAGATGAATGGTTTGCTCATGCGTCACATAGTCCAGAAGGAATGGTGTCACTCCACCTCCATCCCTACTACAAAATCTGCAGGAACTCTGTGAGAATATCTAAGATCCATGGGATGGATTATTGCTGATTATTGATGGGCACCATTAGGAACCTCTACAAGTCCTTGCATTAACAAAGTTTGTGGTGTTACTATTAATCAACACCACAGGAATGTTTGCTGTACTAGTGCTGGAAGACCTGCTAGGAGACAGTTTTAGATACTGTGCTTCATACGTGCTTCGTTTGGGCTCTGAGTTAGCACCTGCTGTGCCAGTCGTAGGCTCATGTATCAGTATTTGTGCTGGAGATTCAGACCAGATGCTGAGAAAGCACGAGGGGACATATTGATTAATAAACTGCTCCAGCACTGGTTTGCTTTGCACATAATAACTTAGACTGGCATCAGGACCATTGAGCACCAGTGATAGTTTAAACAGTATCTACAGACTCTGAGGCTTCATAAGCAGCTGTGCACATTTACGAAAAAGCAGGTTTAAGCCAAGTTATTTAGAGTAACCTTGAAATGGAACAGAGCTCAATGACAGTATGGCAATCTCAGGTGTGTGGTGGGGAAATAGTGAAAAAACTGCTGGAATTTCAATGCAAACCTGTGAGAAGCGTTCAGACAGAATAGATACTACTGAAGGGAGTGCCGCTGAGGTGTCATTTAAGCACTTGCGTCATTCCCAGGGTATCTGAAACTCGAACAAATTCCAGAAGTCGGCTTTGAGTCCTAGGTGTCTTGTTGAGCTTGTTATCATTCTGTCAGGTAGTGATAAATATGCTTGAGAGAGAAACTGTAGACCTGCACTGATTCAGCTGTCTTCCTCTTTTCCTCCAGCTGCCTTGCCCTCTGGCCTACCCTGCCCCCCAGCTCCTCTTTCACAGCTCCAATACTTCACTGGATAAGCTTTCCATTTCCGTGAATAAAAAATTTCTAGCCTATTCCTGGAAGTATGTATGCGTCTATAAAGGTTTCATATGGGATTGAGCTTTTTAAGACGGGGGCAAGTTTAAAAGACCTGCATGCAATATTTCTTTGTTTAGCATTTTCTGTTTTCCTCTGCCGGGGTGGGACCGAAAACAGTCATAATTTATGTTTACATGACTATTTTATATATTCCAAGTTCTTTATCCCGTTAAATAAGCTGTTTTACTTACTGTGCCTTTAAGAGTGATACATGTAAACCTGCTCTGTACTGATTGGCTAGAGAGAAACACTCCTTATAACATCAGTGCAAAGAGGCAGGGCTTAACTGCCGCAGGCAACTGTATGTAAATGTGATGGCACTTGTGACACCACAGAAACAAAAGAATCGTAACCACACTCACTGTCAAAAAATTAATGCAAAATGATTGCAGATGTGATTTGGTCATGTGTGGGCAAGCACACACACCAAACATGCTCTGAACAGCCCAGATAGACCACCAGTAGAGAGGACTGTTTGCTCCATTGACAAGCATAAGCAGCTCCCACAGTTTCCTTGTCCACCATAGAGACCCCAGGTGGCACCTTCATCTCATAGCCCACAGCCTCTGCCCGAACCATTCCCAAGCGCTCGGCAGAGGGCAATTTGAATTTACTTGGCCTGCCTGGTCACCACATTAACCTCCAATCAAGCATTTATAGGACACTTTTCATTCGATTCTCTTGGTGCATTATTTTTGTCAATGAATACATATATGTGCTGTATTGACTGAGGACTGAGCAGTACATTTTGAGTGTGAAGAAGAATGTATGAATTATAAATCACATTCTTTAATTCAATCAAATCAGATTTTTTTCTGCATTATTAAATGGTTGCATTTTCTGCATTGTTAAACGCTCTATTCTAAAGATACAGAGTCAGAACTGTACACAGTGATGGTGATAGGAACCAATGTTTGATACTTCCAAAAGCTACTCACAAAGATTATGACATGAAACAGTTATGCAGCCTAATGTCTAAATCATTGTTTAAAAATCATTGTTTTTCCAGATTTTTTCCCACAGAGTAAATATCTATACTATGGAAATCTAGACTCCCATCACCACCACTGTTGTTTAAGTACCTCTGTAATGCAATATTTCAAAATAAATTAGTTTGCATGGTTTTGTTTACATCTCAACCATTTGATAATGCAGATAATAAACTGTTAAATAATGCAAAAACATAAAAAGGTCAGCGGAAATTGTGGGGTTAATAGCTTTCATGTATCCAGACATGGGACAGAGGAATAATGACTGCCCAAAGACACTCAAAGTGTGTCAGTTGTCAAAATAGGTTTATAAAAGTTGTTAACACACAGCTATTAAATGATAAGTTTAATCAAGAAATTTGAGTTGAAATTGTAATGATTATCTCGATTAGTTGCATCAAAGAGTTTTCACTGTGCAATAGGTATTGACATTTGCTGAAGTTATGGCTATAAGTATGTTTAGAACAGAACAGAAGATATCTTAGGTTCCTTGTGAAGAAGCAGCATGGAAGTAATCTATGCACAAAAAAATACACACAATTTTATGTGTATGTATATTTCTGTGATCCACGTCTTAAAAGTCAGACTGACATTCACTCACTGATACAACACAATATACTGTGGTCTTAAGAAGCTTGTCAGCGGCACAGATAAAAGCCTAGTTGAGGGTAGTAAGTATATCTGCTTTGCAAAGCTATGAGCTCTATGTCATAACGGTCTGTAACATGCAGGCGACTGTATATCTTCTGAAACACTTTGGATCATCTTACCAGACATAGCCTAGACAGTCTTTTTGCCATTAGTACTTTTAACTATCGTCAGACACCACCTACCTGCCATTTGAAAGAACTGCTCTTACATGAAGACCTACACAGTTCCACCAAGAGTGCTCAGAGAATTCTGGAGAAATTCGGGAGCATATCTGTGATTTTCTGTGGTGTCGCTTTCAAAGGTATTAAATTCTACAGGATCCTATCACCACCACTCTAAACACTTGGGTCAATTTCACTGAAACAGAGCATTTTACATTATACCTGGACTATTTAATCAAGGAGATATTTGAAAACAAAATGTGAAAATCCTGTTTAAAGAATCTGCCACTGTTTGCTGGCCTTTACCGGTTACACCACATAGAAATGATCAGACTCATGGTCACTTATTTTAGACTGATACATTTATTGTGCTTATTGTTACTGAGACACAAGTGTCTATCACTAAAACCACCAAATATAACAGTGGTACAACTTTTATAATACACTGAAGTAACTGTTTAGGAGTGCTGGTAATGCAAAGGGAATACTAACATACAAAGCACACTACCAAATCAAAGCGCTACCCCCCAAAAAAATGTAAACATTAAAATGTATAAAAATGTGCACATTCATCTTTCTTAATACAAGAAACAAATACAAAAATAAAAAGGCTGATATGAAACATGCCACTATTTAAGAGAGACAGATAAAATAACACTAAACAGGGTGTTACAAGTCTAAATATGGCTATAAAACGCTGACCGCAGGTATATGTCTGTAATTTTTTCTACCTATACTACAAAACTAATCTGTAAATGAGCATTTTACATATTTAAACATCAGTCACCTTGTTGCCTTGATTCAGTTATGTGTTAGTAATATGCCTTATGTAAGTACCATATAATTGCATTTGGAATAAAACCTTGTCTCTTTATAATGATAGCGAGACTTTAATTTTGTTACAAATATTAAGTATCTTTTATATTTGTCCCCTTTTCCCACAATTGTAACGCAATGTAAATAATACCTGCCATTTTCAAATTATGTCAATTAATGAAAAGCATCAAAAATGAAAATAGGTTTTGTTCCAACAGCGACAAAATCCTTGATTTATTCAAGGCAAGCAGTTCAATTGTAGTTTCAATTAAGGTTAACCTCTTACATTTATAATGTATTTTCCATTGCCCAGTTGAATAAAATCAATGATGTGAATAAAGCTGATTAAATTTTAAGGTGTATTAGGGTTCAGAATTCTCTGGCGTAAAGTTGTACTTCCATTAAAAAAGCAGTCTTATAAATCTATTCTGTTCATCCTCTTGGTGAGAGGAATTTGGATTACACACCCAGCTGCCAAATGAAACAGTCAGCTATTCAAATGTGCTCAATGTGGGGAGGATTTAAGCATCCTTAGCTTAATGTCTGGTAGCTGCACGCAGTTCTCCGGTTCAGCATCAGTAAATAGCCTCATCCATGTTGTCATCGCTGTCTGCACCAAACTCTTCGCCGTTGTCAAAATATGACATGATATAGTCTGTCTCCTGGTATATGAACACAAACACAGCACACAGAGGACACTGAAGCAAGAAGATAATCACTTGTAAGGCCCACCTACAAATTAAAACCAATAGATATCTTACCTCCTCAAATTCTTCCTCATCATACTCCTCCTCAGCTTCTGCCTCTTCTTCCTCTGTTTTTTTCTTTTCACCCTCCTCTTCATCAGAACTTACCTCCTCTTCTTTTTTCTCCAAAGTCTAATAGGTAAAGACATAAATGTCATCTCAGAGAGTTACTGAATGATCTGAATAGTTAATCTATATCTGCAATACAGCACAGAACAAAGTCAGAATCACACTTCAAGTTTTAAGTTCATGTTTCTCATTTTTCAAGTGATATTTCTGAGGGATTACACATAAGATAACGATTTGATTAAAGATAGAGAAAAAATAAAAATATGATTCCTAACAACAATGCAAGGACAGATAGACCACTAAAGCTGTCAGATAAACAGTACTTAAATATTTTATTTTTAAGAGACTGGCAAAACTTAATAGCCAATTATCTGATTTGATAAACTCCGCAAGTGTTCCATCCTTCTAGAGTGAAAGGAAAACTCATCATTGTGTAGCTTTAAAAAAAACTTTCCAGAGAAAAAAGAATAGTCAAAAAATTGTACATAAAACAAAGAAACTGCTGGTGCTCTCAAAACAACAGTGACCACCCAGAGTCCAGACCTCAACATCATGGAATGTGTTTGTGTTGATTCAGATAGTGAGAAGCAGAAAATGCAACCAACTTATGATTAAAAAATTTAGACTGATATGGGCAATATTTACTGAGCTACACATATAGACGTAGTGTCTCTCAGCATGGCGTCGGGCCGCCGTGTTTGCTAACCCAACATGCCAGACGTCTCGACATGGAGTTCCAATCTCCACCAAAACAAAAGCTGGACTTGTCACCAGGTTAACCTGCTTCCATTCACTTTAAAGTCTGGCAGAAAACCACTGCAGTCTTAAGCGATTTTGAAGTGGTGTTAAGAGAAGTTGTTGTAATGATCTACATGCGTGTTCTTCTGTGCCAACAGGATGACTCATGGAGGGCTCACTGAATGTCCGAAATAGTGGCTATTGGGTCACTCCACGCATGTGAACAATTTATAGGTTCTCTCTCTCCATATTTCGTATAGGTCTTCCAGATCCTTCACTTCCAGACTCTTCCATCCACTGCCACCAACAGACTGCTATAGTAATATCTGCACGACTGGCATGGCATGCAATACGTCAATAATAATTATCCTGCTTCCTGGAGGCCAACACAAGAGCATGAGTCAAAATGGAAAGCACACACAATTGTACAACCATATATGGTCATTGAGCTACAGTGATAAGGCCCGTTCTTGATTATGTCACATGAGTGTAAAACTTGAATCATTTGCATGTCCCATGATGTCAAACCTACCCACCAAGTTTCATTCCTGTCGGCTGATGAGATAAAAAAGTATCTCTGAAAGTTTTTTTTAACTGAAAGCAAAACTCTGGAAGCTGAAACAAAGACAAATTTAAAAAACAACCTGATATTATGTTTAGTTGTTGAGGCCTCTGTTGTTTTCTGCTTATTTTTATTATGCTAAAAATTATACTTTTACTTAATTTGACTGGAAATGAAACAAAAGGTAGTCTACTTTTGCCCAGTACTGTATATTGTACTTATGTACACAGTGCACACAAGGAAAATAAGACGCTACCTCCAATTTGCGGATGATCTCCTCTTTGTCTACCCGTGGCCGCTTGCTGTGTTTGGGAACGACTGGGCCCTCTGAAAAACATGTATTTCCTTAAAGTAAGACTGACAGGGTTTCATTAAAAGTAGAGTACTGAAAGGAACTAAATGTGTGCTCAAATGGATTTAACTAAGCACACTCAACCATCTAGGAGATGAATCTAGGAAAACACAATTGATATTGATTCTTCCTCAAAAGACTGAATACGTTGCTCTCTTCAATGCTGCAGCCTTTATGCTGCTCATCACTTTTTCCTGCTGCATCTTTCATTCATCTATCCGCAGCCTTTCATTTTGGAGGTGCGTGTAATGGCGCAGAGTGCTGTCTTCCTGTATTTCCCCTGAGACAGCAATGAGTCAGAGCCTACTTTTACCACTTAAGAACTAGAAGGCCGGCCGCCTCTTCCATGCGCTCTAATTTATGCCATTTACCCTCTTTTAAGGCTACAGAAAGGAATGAGTACTGCAGAAGCACACACATCTGCGGTGGAAGGCGACTTGTAATTCACGCCTTTAACAAGCAGTGGCACTTTGCTTTTCAAAGACGTGCATTTAAAGCCTGGCATTATTTCTTTCTAAAAGGTCTCTGCACATATTTCATAATTCTTGGCCTGTGAGGCTGGAGCAGAAACATGGCTTTCCCTCAGAGTCAAGGTTTTGCTGTGGTTTCTCTGTGTGGAGTGGCAGTAGATTAGGGCCTCGCTCTCTCTGTGAATAGGAGGCAACACAGCTGCTAATCAAAGCTTATATGGACTGATCTGCACACTGAAGGTCACTTACTCTCACTCACAGGCCTCTTTGCCCGCACACGCAACTCTTTTGGCAATCGCTTCCAGTCTAGAATAGAAGGCCAACAGTACATACCTGTTAACATACTTTCATGTAAACATGTCATTTTACCAGGGGCATTCAAACGTTTGCACACTGCTATAATGTAAAATCATCCAAGAATTAATTATTTTTCATGTTCATCCAGCTCTCTCTCTCTCTCTCTCTCTCTATATATATATATATATATATATATATATATATATATATATATATATATATATATATATATATATATATATAATCGCAATGGATGTCTAACTGTACACAGCTAAAGACTTTTTCACCGCTGTCTGACTGACCACCACAAGTTACTGTGGAACCCAGGCCTTCCGCTACTGTCTCAGCCTGTCACTTCTAATTTGCTTGACACTATCATTTCAGGCTCTCAACATTGCCACATAGCGGGTTTAATTAGTGTGCCATGAACCAGTCCTGACTTCATGGTAATTTGTCACTCAATTAATGCTGTTGATTCAGTCTGGGAAGCTCTACGCGAGTGATGATCTAATGGAACAGACCTTGTTCACATCTCTTAATAGAACTCCTGATTGAGTTGCAGTCCAATTGCCAGTCCAGTGCAATTAGCATTCTGATAATCTATTTATATCAAACAAGTAAATAAATAAATAACCAGGTAAAACACTTACCCAGGCTCCAATTAATCGAACTGTCAGATGGTTCAGTATTCTGATATTTGTCAGAGTACCGCTCTACATCTGGCAAAGACAAACAAATACCCAAATAAATAACCAAAATAAAAAACAGAAATATACACAGAATATAAATTTACAAACAATACATTTCAAATTTATGTTTACATGACTTCCATGCCTGCTTATAAAAAAATCATTTCAGCAATTGTTTTATCATTTACTAAAATAAGTGTTTTGTATCTCAGCATTCTCAACAAGCACAGAAATTCAGTTAAAGCTCAACATTTTCAGTCCATACCAATCATGTTCCTAATGAGCATTTTAAAATTTATTATGAATTATGAAATATTACTTGATTAAAAGCAATTGTTGAAAAAAGTCAAAGTCCTGTAGAACAATAAAAATATCTTTTGCCTTTTTGTTGCTATATTTTGTTATTTAACACTGACACAAATAAAATAAAGACCAAATACTTGGTCCTTACAAATTAAATAAAGAATGTAAATCAATTGTAAATCTAATTGATTGTGTAAATTATGTAATTTAATATATATATACTTGAATTTGAATTGGGTAGCAAATGAAAGGATTAACTTGTTAAAGTTAAGAGATCAGAACTAAACCTCTAAATATAATTAATGTATCTGCGGAAGTATACACTTTTGCAACTGAATTTTACAAAATATCTCTACTTTTCCAGAAATGGGGTTTGAATATTATAACAATCATATTACAAAAACAATTATACTAATAAAAAATATTATAATACAAATATTCTGCTTGTATGTCCCATAACTCAATCACTAATGTTAAAGATGTAATGCTGAGTGAAAAGTGGGACCTTTTTTGGGTGCAGCAGGCCGTACATAAAAAGGCAGTGTCTTCATGGCGGCTCTAAACTCCTGTTTCAGAGCTAGCATATACTCTGCCTCCTCTCCAGTCTGCAAGGGAACTGGCTTATGCTCTAAGGGCTTGGCATTAACGAGACAGAGAGAACAGTCATTAAACCACAACAGTGATTAAAGTCACCTATTAGTATTATCCATAAACATTTTCCTAGTACAGTATATTACCACATACAAATGTTTTGCAGATTCTTTACCACACAACTGATGTGTGCAGTTAACAATTATATACCTTTGGTTTACACAAACAATGCAGTTACAAAACCCTTTTTATCATTAGCGAACATTAAATATATGTATATTGTGAATATATTTTTTGTTGTTAGGATAAAATTGTGTATCTCCAAAAAGGAGTAAAAAGTCAAAAGTAAGATAAAACAAATATAATAGAGCCCTGTAACTAAAAAAATAAAATCTCTTTAACCTACAGTGTAATTAACATAATATGGTTTTGTTCTTAGTCATTTTGGGTGATCTCTGTTGGTTCATTTACAATACAATTCTGACACAAAGTAATGGGCAGCTGCTAAATTACGTAAAATATATAAATAAATAAAAACACCAAAAACTAAGATGCAAAGTTCTGTTCAAACAGTAACAATATGTATATTTGTATGTTTATCAATCACAATGTTGATGACAAGCATGCATAGATGGATGGATGGATACACTGTTGGCCAAGAAGGCAGTAAGATGTGTTGTGCATGATAGCAGTGGGTTTGATGCTGTACAGTCAGTTTTTATTTGAAGGTACATACTTTCAACCCTCACACTGCACAAACAACCAGCACACATTAGACTTTAATCAGTCAAAGAAGTAGTCAAAACATAAGCCACCGTTATTAAGATTCACAATGAACAGCTCCATGGTTGCACACAACCTGTTTGGATCGTAGCAGTTATATTTTGAGGTAAAGGTCTAGTGACAAGGCAAAGCAGTCTGAAACTGTTCTCCAAGTACAATAAATATTCACTATATCCTCAAAAAAATGTTTATTAATAATCGTGGAGTAACGGTAACTCACAGGAAACTGTGGTGTAGGCTGGATAGTCGAAGGTGGGAGATTCTCTCCTTTTCCTATTCCTACAGCTTCCATACAGAAACTCAGCTGACCTCGTCCTCTGCCACGTCCTCGTCCAGCCATTGTCCCGGCATGTGAAGTTATTATCAACAAAGTGAGTCTTCTGGAAATAAACCAAAGAGGTCATATAACGGTCTAAACTGAGACATGTTTTATATTTAAGTTTTTAGCTAAAGATATTTAAAGTTTTAAAAAACTTTTCTATTTAAATAATATCTCCTAGCAAACCAGTTTCGTTTAGCTGGAAAAATCACAAAGCAACGTAGTTAACTAAACTTGCCTGCTTAACGCCAACAGTAAGAAAACAGAACTTGCAAAGCTGTCAGCTATAACTTGCAGACTTGAGTAATTTAGCTGTCTGGTTAATATCTACAGACTGGAAAAGTCAGTGTAACAGTCACTTATATGGCAGGGAAAACACCTCTCATTTAATCAGTCATCTTTGTTTAAGGGGCAGCCGTACAAACAGAAACGTAGAGTTACACATCTACGTTAGCTGGCTAATTTTGCTAAGCGTCATGCTAATGTTACTGTACTGCTGCAACATTATATAGTCGAGTGGAAAATAACCGTTACTGTTAATTCATGCACTTCATCCTCTATTTATTGCATTTCTGAGGTGACAATATATTGCGAGCATTTCGGCTGAAGTTATGATACTAAATTCCCCGCCAAACAGAATGTAAACAATCCGTCTCCGTCTTGTTGCGCTCAAGAATGCCTTCCCTCTAGAAACACGCTTGATAAAATCATAGTTCCTATGCGATTCCTCCAGTACTGTGTTAATAATAATAATAAAAATAAATATATAAATAATAATAATGGTAACGCTGTTGTTGTTACACAGTTATACAGTTGTTATATTAGAGTAATTAACCAATTTTACCAATGGTAAATGTTGATTATTTTTTATGTTGAAGATATTTTTGACATAAAATAAAAATGCCTGTCATGATGAACAGCCCAGAAGGAATGGTCCAAAATGACTCCTTCTGTGAAGCCATAATTTAGGAGACGCAAGGTTTTGTTTCAACAGTAACATAGTGTTGTGTTTTTGAATGGTGCTGTGCTGGTCCATCAGCATGACCAGTAGGTATTCACTCATAATCAAAAGAAAAGTTGCACCCAGAAGGAAGTGTCGAATGGCAGTGCTATTGGGAAGGAAGATAAAGGAACAATAAATGATGATACATTTAGACTGATATGGGAAATATTTATTGAGCTACACATACAGAAGTAGTGTCACTCAATTTTGTGTTGGGTTTGCTAATGCAAAATGCCAGACCTCTCAAGCTGGAATTGTAGAGGTTCCTAACGGTGTTCTGCCACAATCCTGCCAATGTATCTTAAATAATACTTTTAGTATTTTGCGGAAAGTTTGAAAGGTGAACAAACCATTAATTTTGGCTTTAGTAATTTAAAATTAATTATGACAATTATTGCTACCATCACTATGAGGAGGTCTCATGGACTCAGGGTGGATATTGCTGCATGCTCAATATCAGCAATTGTTGCTGTTGGGTCAGTCAGGTACAGCGAAAAGCCACTTACATTACATGCATGGCTTGAATTGTTTGCATGTTTTACAATGTAAAGCCTACCCACCAAGTTTCATTCCTGTCAGTCGATTCCTTCTGGGTCCTTCTTTTTTGATGATGAGTGTATGAAAAAGACTTTTTTCATTTTTAAATTAGTCAGTGGTTAGCAAGACTTCACTGAGCTGTGCATTAAATGTAGCTCACAGAAAACAGTGGTGTAGGCTAGACAGTAGGATTGTTTAAATCCACTGTTAATGTTGACTCTAAATATGGGAACCATGTCAGTAAAGCAGTCTCTGAGACTTTAATCAGTCATAGACATAACCCAAAACAGTAGTTTTCACATATTGTGTGAATGATATTAAGATAATTAAACATTGTGTTTTGGATACTGGTATGCTGGTCAACCATCAGCATGATTATACAGGGTGCACAGCTAAACCAGTGGCAGATATAAAACAGTACAACAATTCAGCAGGTGGTAGACTCTTGATGTGGAGGAAGCCTGGAGAAGAATTCTGTTTTTCTTACTGTGGTGTCACACTGCAAATTATGTTTTAACTACCTTAAATTGAGGTATTCAAGTTTAAAATAGCAGTTTAACAAAGAAGAATTCAGGTTTTATGTGCAGAGATGTGTAATATTAAAGTAAAGAAATTTTAGGGCAGTCTTTGTTTAATAGTACAAGTAATGTAATATATTGTAAAATATGGCCCAGTCATGTACTGTTGCACTGGTTGCACTGGTGCTCCTGTATTCTGATATAGGAGAAATGCTAATTATCAATAGGTCACTTGTGTTTGCTCGTAATTCATATAGACTGTTACAGAGTTGCAAGATGCATTTACACACTTCAAAAATGCACACACAATTTACTTAATCTCTCCTGAAAAGCACTGACAATATAACATTTTAGAAACAATCTATCAGAGCATTTTCCCAGAGCAAAATTAGGACTCATTTTATGTTTATCCACATAGCATTTGAAACTCCAAGCATACCATGCTTTTTGCGTGTGAACTAAATTATTATTATGCAGCAGACTGTCGATTCAAGTCATATGTCTTGATGCTGTGAACAGTCCCAGAGCAACAAACAGAGAGCTGGAAGTAAGAGAGAAACTTGTCCCATGGACAGACTAAATGTAGTGTGTCACTACATTTAGTCTGAGCTTGCAGCATTGTACAAATACAGTGTTTATTTTCAATGTACAGCGCTGAGCACAAGTCAGGGATCTTCTACTACGTCTGCTAATTTAATATTCCGAAACAGCTTTTCAGTTAATAATTTTCCAGAAGATAGTCTTGTAAGATTTATTAAAGGAAGGGGAATACCAAAGGACCGCCAAAACTATCACCATCAGATACACAGCCCTTTCTGCTGTTCTCTGTAGGGGGGGTGATCTTCACTTATGCCAGCTCTGGTGTCAACCAGAGGAGGACAGGCTCCCCTGTAGGGTCTTGGTTATTCTTCAGGTGTCTTCCTATCGCTCTAAGGGAGTGTGTTTCTTGCCAATGTCACCCTTGACTTGTTCACTGGTGACTTGGACCTGGATTCTCAAGAGCTGCTTTGCGATAACACCTATCATAAAAGGTGCATGTAAATAAACCTTGACTTGGCTTGAAAAGATGTGTAACTGTGAAGAACTAAGTACTCACAAAAAACAGCAAACAGAGTTCAAGCATCAACATCTCTGAATGTGTTTGTGATTATTTGGATTGTGCAGAGCAGAAAATGCAATCAACTTCTAGGACTGAATGTTGGAGGTATGGAAAAATGTCTGTGCAGGTTCATTTGAAAAAATGAAAGGTAGTCTCTTAAATTAATGAATAACAAACAAACAAATAAATAAATAAAATCTCTCAGTGAATCTCTCAAAAATGTCTCTCAGTATGGCTTTGAGCTGCCATGTTAGCTAACCCAACATGCCAGATGGAGTTGTAGAGGTTACTAATGGTGTCCGGCAAAAATCCATTCCATGCAGTTTAAATGCTCGTACACAGTTCCTGTGGATTTTGCGCTAGGGGTGGGGGTGAAGTGATTTCTGGACCTGTGGTGCATGACAAGAAGCCTTTCATTTTAGCAATGGCCACAGTGCCTTCACACATGGATTCGTTGCTCCTTTTCTACTAAGCCAAAAGTGGGACTAATCACTGAAGATTGACGGTGACGTGGTGTCAAGGGCGGTCTGCACACGTGTAGTCCTGCGTCGTGCAGCCTCTGCCAATGGTGCTGAAACTAAAAGAGTGATTGATGGAGAGCATCACTGGTCGCTGAATGTCTGCTATCGTGTCTGTTGGGTCAGTTAGGTACAACATTAAGACCCACCCTTGCTTACGTCACATGCACGGCTAAGCGTTTAACCTGAATCATTCGTTTGTCTTACGATGTCAAAACTACCCACCAAGTTTCATTCTTGCTGTTTGGTTCCTTCTGGGTGCAACTATTTGTGCAACCCTTTTTTCGATGACGAGTGCATTTAGTTATTGCTGTCGTAGCTGCTACATGTTTTCTGCTTCTTCCTAAAAAAGAAACTAAATATCCATTTTGACTGAATGAATAAATGTTCAGGGTGGTCTCTGACTTTTGCACAGTACTGTATGTTTGGAGTTGATTTCTTTATCCATCCAGTTTGAGTCCATATTGTGGCTGATGCTGGATTAATGAACTCATTTAACAAAGTTACAACATCAGCAAACTCATATCCATTACATACTGATGGGCACATTTATTACACATCAATTAGAGAGCTGGTTACTGGTGCTATGTACTGTGATGAAGCAGGCGGCGGGGATGACTTACAGACCATTTGTTTGAATGCCTGACTGAAGGGCTTTGTGTTAAGCCTCGGTGCATCCTTTGTTTCGCTGTTTGCGTATTAAATACAGCACAGCCCTTTATTATAAACGGCGCATCAGAAATAGATATTTTTGTACATGACCCCCATAATCCATTTTAAAAAGCACTGATTTAGCATCTTTTCAGCTGGTAAATCTGGACTGTCTCTCTCTCTCTCTCTCTCTCTCTCTCTCTCTCTCTCTCTCTCTCTCTCTTTCTCTTTCTCTCTCTCTCTCTCTCTCTCAGCGGCATGTGCATGTCACCGTGGGAACGCTTCTGTCGGAATCCACAGAATGTGTTACCATAGAAACTGTGTTCCATAATAGCTACAGTCACTGAGTTAGTATTTATGCAGTCTGGGAATTCTATCGCATCCCTACTTCCAGCGAAGAGCGCCTCAATATTTATTCTGCTTGCAAATTATAAAAAGCAATATTTAAGATTTATGCTGAGTCCAAGATGTGCTCTTCGGCATGATGCTCAAGTGACAGATATGCAGCCCCATCTTGGAAGTCTTGGAATGATGAATGTTCTCCACAGCCTAAGCTCCCAACTCCTGCACATCAGAGGAAAGCACCAGAACCAGGGTGACATTCTTGGAAGGTGGGGGAAAGGGGGAGTATGGTGCCATTACTTGGGTATAGAGGTTAAGAGAGACAATCTCGATCCAGAATAGGTGTAGCTGACCCATTTTCCAGTACAATTTCCAACTGCAGAACCGAAATGGCTACGGTTTTTGCCTATATGGGCTACAGCAGTGTGGTCATTGAGGCACCCTGCCCTGCACACTCCCTGCAACTCTGAAATGGCTTGTAATGAGCTGATGTGTTGAATCAGGTGTGTTGGGAGCAGGGAAAGCACTACAATGTTCAAGGCAGCAAATTGTGAATTGCTGTGACGGTAAAGCATGTGTCCAAAGACTAGTAGACACCTGCTTCGTCTCAAATGAATGTTGTATTAATAATGAGTATATCGCCCCTTTGCTGCTGTGAGAGCCTCCACTTTTCTGGGAAGGATTTACACTAGATGTTGGAACATTGCTGTTTGATTGCATTCAACCATAAGAGCATCAGCTGATGTTGGGTGATTCATTCGGGAACACAAACACCACTTTAGCTGATGATTAGCTTCGGGCATGGTGACTTTACAGGCTCATGTGTGGCTGTTCCAGAGCAATCGGTTTTACTAGTAATCTTTCCCTATGGAGATTATACAAGCTGTGAGCACCACTGAACTCGCAACTGGATTCACTAATTGTGTCTGTGTGTGTGGAGGTACTTTCAGCATATCAGGTTTGGCTGAGCGTAACAGCAGATCCAAAAGTGCTGAATTATCAGACCCTGAGGGTTTTATGCCAAATCGCATTGCACGGAACCGAGAAAGGCCAGCAGATAAAACGCAGAGGCGCATCTGCACCGCTAAAGCGTGCTGCATGTGGAGTCCAAGGAAGCCTTAAGACGCTGTCAGTGTGAAATGAGATGAGTGCTTGGCCCCCTCCGCACAGGTTATGTCAGTAAGCAGCAACAGCAGCAGCAGCAGCAGTCTGGACGCCAGTCCTTCGCCTCCGTCCGTCCCAGCACACTCCCACTGTCTGCCCACCGGCCGCCCCCGCAGCGCCTGAGAAAACTCGTGGAGAGATGCGATGCGGGGGAAAGGGAAGGGGGAGCGATTCAACGCGGAGCACAGGCAGGCAGCAGGCTCTGCGCACAGCAGCACGCACATGCACCGGATCTTGAGGGCAGAAACCACCGCGCCATTGGATTTAATATAGTGGGGAAACGCAGCGCAGCCACGGTAAGACTGAGATGTGCTGAGTGCGGAGAGAAAGTGACCGTCCCTCGGGTGTGCATGGTGAATGATTTCACTTCGGACGTTTTGAGGGAACCTAGCCCCTTTCGCACTTATATAAGAGGAGCGCAGGCTGGGAGCTGGTGGTTTTGAGCGCAGTTTCCTACTTCTGTGAGTCAGATGCACTTTTAGAGTGGGCTAATGTGCAGGAGTCGCCAGGTGCTCCAGTGATAGGACGGCTTACAGCAGCGTTCTTGTGAGATCTTCAGGCGTTTATTTTATTGTATCGTGTTGTATACTCCCCTCCAGACCCCCATATCAGTTCTAGGGTGGGAGCTAATGCTAGAAGTTACAAGTATGTGCATCAATGCTTTTTAGAGCCTTCTTCTCTCCTCCTTAAGCGCAGGAACGCTGGTCCGCAGGTGTCCTATATTTAGACTGCATATATTTACTGCTATGGCGAGAGAAGGCTGCGCCTGGAAACAGTGCGGCTGAGGAGGAGATCCAAGCCAGCCTTCCCGCAGCCGTGCGCTGTGATTAGTAAGACTGGTGGTCGGAGTGATGGAATGTTTGCTGGGGTTGCATAAGCTATCTGTGGAAAAACACGAAACCAGAGGTGCAGAAGCGGTATTTCATTCAACCGCAATAAAAACTGCAGTAAGGAAGTTCATAGCTATTGCGTCTCTTATGGCGGCAAAAGCGGCTCCTTTGATCTCAGGCTATTAGAGGCTCCTGTGAATTGGGTCTTCTAACAGGCAATCGGAACGTCATAGCGCATCATGACGGGAACAGTTCTCGTATCTTCATTAATAAAGAGAAACGCTGGCGTCAGAGAGGCGGAATGACGTAGGCAGCCGACACCGAATTTGACACTTTATGACTATAAATAGCGCATAGCTGTGTAGCTATATCTTTCTTACTCGTCTACTGTGGAGTTTGGGTAGTGTGTTTATTATGAATCCTTTTGTGCAGGTTTCCCTTATTCAGCACCACGGACAGCGATGCTCATGTGAGATACGGACCTGATAGGAAACAGCAACTCCTACCCATTATACCCCCTTTCAAACTGCTTAACAGGAAACCACACACACACAACTACACACACATACACACACAACTACACACACATACACACACACATACACACACACACAAGCGTATACATATATACACACACACATACTTAAGCATACACACACAGAAATACTCACATACACACCCAAACGTTCACACACATATATTCAAACACACACATCCACACAAACATACAAACATACATGCACACATAAACACACACACACATACACACACAACTACACACACACACACACACATACACACACAACTACACACACATACACACATAAGCGTATACATATATATATATATATATACACACATACTTAAGCATACACACACACACACAAACACTCACTTACACATGCACACATACACACACAGAAATACTCACATACACACCCAAACGTTCACACACATATATTCAAACACACACATCCACACAAACATACAAACATACATGCACACATAAACACACACACAAACATACATGCACACATAGACATACACACACAGATACACACATACAAACACACACACACAAACATACATACACACACACACAAACATACACACACACACACACATAAACATACACATACACATAAACATACACACACACACACACACACACACACATAAACATACATACACACACACACACACACATAAACATACATACACACACACACACATAAACATACACACACACATAAACATACATACACACACACATAAACATACATACACACACACACACACACACACACACACACATAAACATACACACACACATAAACATACATACACACACACATAAACATACACACACACACACACATATACACACACACACACATAAACAAACATACACATAGAATATAGTTTATTATATAGTTTATTTATATATGAAACTGCACTCATACAGAGAGCTTTACAAATAAGAAAATGCAAAGATTAAAATTTAAAAAGATTTTGGAGAACAGAAATAAAGGATATCATTTAAACATGTTTATAAACTTTATACTTAAAAGAGAGAACATTAAACATTCAGTTATATATTTAAAAAAGTACATCAGGATAATAAAGTGCAGTTACAGCATAGAAGTGAAATAGACTTAACAATGAGCTGAAAGCTTCGAATAGGAAGTAGAATAGGAACACTTTCAGCATGGAGCTCCTGTAATGTCCTCTCCTAGCTAGTTCCATTTAAGAACAGTGTACAGCTATATTACACCTGAGGAGAATTCTGGCAGCTGCATTTTAAATGATTGGAAGCTGTTTAATTGTCTTTGTTGGAGCCCAGGTTGGAGACCATTACAGTAATCAATCTTGAAATTGTAATAATGGAGTGAACGAGTTTGGTCTGAATTAATCAGAAACACAGTGAGGTGTTGAATAATAAAAGTCAAGTCATCATTTATTTATATAGCACCTTTTACAAAAGATGTTGTCACAAAGCAGCTTTACAAAGAATCTGGTGTCCAAGCCTCCAGTGAGCAAGCCAAGTGTCCCTCAGTTTAAAAGGAAGAAACCTCGAGAGAAACCAAGACTTAAAAGGGGAACCCGTCCTCCAAGCAAAGCAATTAAACAGCTGGGTCATTGGATGGGTCAGCAGGACCCAGACCAAGCTTCCACAGTGCAGGACAGCCAGGAGCTCTGTGGTTGTCAAAGGGAAGCAGTGGCACCCAGTCAAAGCAGATGTAATTAAAGGAGCAACACCTTAAATGTTGGCATAACCATTTTGTAAATTCAGAATGTACATAAAAACAAGAAAACAGCCTGCTCCATTTTGTTTAGTATTCTAATACCATATGTCCAGAAAAGATGTGTGTGTTTAAATAGTCGGGCTAGATAGTTAAGTATAGATCGTTGGTATCTGTATATTCCTTTACTGTAACATGCATGTCCTAGCAAGATTATGTCTTGATTCATGCAGGTCTAACTGATGCTCAGGCTGCATGCGCAACATGTGCTACAGTAGTAAATGCCTGAGGTGTAAGATTTGAATACTAGCAAACAGTCTGAGATTCACACTGTAACAGTCACAATAAATTGCACTGATGTACTGAATCATATCAACAGTAAAACAGCAACGGTGTACTCTACCTCAACAGTCATCCACACCATAGGATTATGTTGTCATTTAAAGCAGTAAAATGTAACCTCCTGCATTTTAATATCTCTGACAATAATACAGCTAATTAGGCAGTAACTTAGTAAATGTTTGTTTTAAATTGATTTTTTAACTTTAACAGACCTATAAATATGTCCATTAAAATTAATATCACTTATCATAGTTATTAACCCTGCTTTGCTGAATTTATGCCCTGAATAGCTAAAATATTTATTAATAAATACATATAAATACATCAACCCATTTTAATACATTTTATCTTTGCTTATAATTTGCAGTACTTGAGTCATCAGAACAAAAACATAAAAACATGTTTATGCCTTTTGACTGCTCACTTGCTGTCATGTTCCATAATGCTGTGTGGTGGAGCTCAACATCCACCAGTCATTTGCTCTCATTACTGAAAAATACCTCAAGATGAGTAGATTTCATAAAAAAGAGCAGTACAGTGATTCACTTAGAACAACAACACTGTTAAATACTGTGAAATCCTGCCAATAATGTTTCATAATGCACACAAGTGCCCATTTAATGAGACACACATTCCAAACAGTGTTATGAGTATTCACCTTTTACATGAACCAACATACAAGCTAATGTGGTGACATTAATGCCTTTCGATTTAATAGCTTTACTGGGACAAATATATGATTATAGTCATATCAAAACTATGTATCTGAATTTGTCAGATATTTGTTTTTCCACATTTGTGCACAGCAGCTGTTCTTTTGGTCACTGCTTTAATATTTCATGACCAATAGAAATTTTCCAAAATGACTTTATAATATAACATAATACTAATTATATATTTTATTACATTAACCTGAATTAAAAAACAACACATGTCTTTACTTTCCTGTACGGCTAACTCCGTAAGGTTTTAGAAATGGTGTTGTTAGGACTGCAACAATATTCAGGTACACAGTTCAAAGCATGTGGGTAAGACAATCAATAATGCTCTTTTGTGTCAACACGGTTATTTTAGAAGAGTCAAGAGGCCTGTTCCCTTAAATACACATCTCCCTGCTAATTGCTTCCACACCTTATATTGGAAATTGATTTCTGGGGTATTTCCACCACGTATCATTTGACCCCTTAGCTGATAGGGAATACTTTGACAGTATCATATCGTCGCTGTCCAATGAAAAACATGTATCTTCACTTTTGTCCATTTTTACTTTTATGCATCATTTGAACACGTCAGCTGCCGTTTACACTAAGTGAGAATCTGGTGATGAATGGACCAACAGAAATGGCCCAAAACTGTTTGGAAAGACGTCTGGTTCCATTGACTTGCATTAAAGTTAAATGAGGTTTTTGGCCTCTCCTGTAAAGTTGCCTTTTTGATAACACGTGTTTTTCTTTGGACAGCGAGGATATATAAACATAGTAGGAATATATCAGCTAGCAGAGAAACAGCAGAATTATTCTATTGGTAGTAGATGCCAATGTCCAGTTGTTAGGTGTCTGTGAATCTTTCAATAATGTTTTTAAATCCAGTTTAGAAACTGTTTTTCACCTATTATCCCTTCACTTTCCTCTTCCTTAAGCAAGTGGCATGTGTCCGTTCTTCTAAAATGTGTCTGGGAAATAATGCTGACTTTGACTGTAAATTAATATTTAGTACTGTAAGTATTTCTCTTTTGTTTCTGGTGACTATTGTATAGAGAAAGTCATAGCCCTCTACATACCTGTATGCCTCTCAATGCTGGTGAGTGGTGCACTCCTGTCCCCACCAGCATCTGTGCTCAGGCATTATGTCTGATGAAAGGAATCGGCAGACATGAGTGGGTCAGAGGGGCAGAAGGCACAGGGTCGGCTTGGTTTCATCCAAACGGGTCCCATTAGCCCTTTACTCGCTGGACCCGGCGGCACAACAGAAGAGACTTCTGCAGTGGTAATGCATGGAGGAGCTCTAACAGTGGACGCTGTTCTCACAGGCTACAGCATAGCGCCTTTGAAGAGCAATGCATATGCATGGCGCAGCAAGATCTAATGAGCCAAACAGCAGGCAGGAGACAGCCTCTGAGCTCTTTGTTAATTTCTAACAATCCGTCCACCTACGCATTCAACCTCCCCCAACAACCCTCAACCCCCAACCGCAGCATGGAGAACCAACATCTGTCCGACAGTCACATACACTCTCCTGAGTGAGAGAAGGAGAAGAAAAGCAAAATAAGGCAGCAAAGTGCCAAGGGAGAGGGAGGATGTGGTTTCAGAGGCGTGAGGGTGAAGACTTAGGATTCATTTCTGTCTTCATTCGTCTGGAGACCAGAGAGAACTCTGCTTAGGAATCTTTCCTGCCATAATGTTCCGCTTGTCATTTACATCCCTCAATTTACTATCGTTTACTGATCATTTCAGTTAAACATCAGAGTTGTTCACAAGTCACTTCATGTAAGTCCTACAGTGTGTCTGAAAGTAGCTTGCTAACTAGTTGTTGTTTTTAAAGGTTCCTCTCTCGTTAGGCAGCAATCTAACCAAAACGAACCTTAGTAGGAATCACATTTGGGACAGTATTCAGAGCCATCAGATGTCACAACTTTTACTGAGCTGTACAAATAAAATCTGCTAACTTACATTTATCACTAACTGCAAAAGTAGATTACATCAGAGTATAAGGATGGATCTCAAATGCGCAGCAGCTGCTTTTCATGCAGTGAGACCACTGTGTGAATGTGCTGTGTACAGTGAACAAGCTGTTTTAAAGAGTCATATCTGCCATTATACTTGGCGCCCCAGTAACACAGATAAGTGCAACTACAGGTTTGGGAATTATTTTATTCTGTTCACTCACTGCTCTCTAACCCTCAGGAACGTGCTTTATTTCTGACACACAATAAATTGTACTGTTGATCATTTTGCACAAAATGGTCCCAGGAAAAATGTGAAAATTATTATGTAGCTAATAGGCACACTATTTACATGATCCCGGCATGTCAGACTATAGCTCTGGTTCCCACCATGCACTAGAGAAGTGAGCTGTCTTCAGCCATTCAGTGCAGAGTTTTCTACCTGTACCATCTCCTCTTCTTCAACTTCTCTGCCTGTATCCATCCACTTCTGCAATGATCAACCCATTAGTCACTAAGGCCAAAGTATACAAAGAAGCTGCAGCATTTTAGAGGATGGAATAAAATCAACACTAGGAACAGGCAGAAAGCACTACTAAACAATAAACCAGCAGGTTTTTCCAGTTGTGCTGTCTGTTGTGTAATATAGCCAGCCCACTAACTAAAGTAACCAACATTAGCTCCCCCTATAGAGTTTCAAACGCAGCCTGTTAGGTAGCGTTATTCAAATGGAAGGCCTAAACTGGCAAAGGCAAAAATGGCCACTTCGTCCGTCATGTTTATCAGTAGTGATGTAACTCTTGGTCAAGCAATTGTTATACAACTGTCTTCTTTGAGAAGGATATATGCCTTCAACCAATTTGTTCAAAATAAGGTACCTTAGAAGACAACTGTCTAGCTCTCTGGGTTTGAATCTGAATTTAGCTGCCAGTCACTGTGATTCAAGTCAGAGTCAAGTCACGAGGCACAGGGTTTCAAGTCAAAAGTCTCAAGTCACTGTCTCCAAGTCCAAGTTAAGTATCGATTCTCTGAGTCCAAATCTGGGTCAAGTCTTGAGTCACTGATGTTTGAGTCAGATTCAAGTTTGAGTCCGAAATCTCATAGTCCATGTTAAGTTTTAAGTCTCTGGGTCCGAGTCCCTGGCAAATCTTGTATCTGGGGTGTGAGTCCAAATTGAGTCATGAATCATTGGGGTTTAAGTCTGAGTTGAAGAGCTGGGGCCTAGGTCTGAATTAAATCTGAAGTCTCTGGGCTGCGTGTCTGATATGTTTTAAAAGATTGTGGTTTGTAATTGGCTAAAACATCAGCTAGATGAGCCGACAGCTTCAGCCAAATTAGCTTAGTGCTCTGGCATATTTGCTATTTGCTATTCAAACTACTAGACAACCATTTCAGGGTTTTTCCTTTAAACACTACATTCACTGCATGTAGCACTTCATTCTGCCCATCAAACTGAAGGTTTTTTATAATGAAAGGCTCTTTATTTAAATCCCTATTGAACCTGACACCACTCCAAGTTGCAGGAGGATGGCATTACAGTAATGACTGCACTTGGCTGTAACAAAACTGACAGCCAAAGCCACATATGTAAGATTGGAAATGAAAGGTTGTATTCGCTTAGCGCATTAAGGATGGTGGCCCTAATTTAATCAATTTGTTTGTGTGTTTATTTCTCATACTGATATTTGGCGATCCTGAGTCACAAGTCAATCAAGACGTGTTGCTGACATGAGTCTCCATTTCTGTTAAATGTAATGAGAAGCTTCTCTGCAGGAGATCTTCACTCCAACTGGTGAGAGATGCCTGATTTTGATTGATGTCAAACAGCTCACTACCTCCTACTGAAATGCACACACGCTCAGGTCAGACAGGGACAGTGCAAGCCTGAAGCACTGACTGCAAGAAAGAGAGAAGGAGAGAGAGATAGCAGTACAGAGTGTCTTCTCTCCTGACTGAGCCAATCGGGCCAATTAATTCTACTCGAACAAGCTCCCCCAGACAAACACCAGAGCAGTAACACACACAACTCCATCCTGATCCAATATAACACTGTGATACAGCTGTGCGTGTTTACTAGCCTGGGTTTTAGTAGAGCAGAGGATCAGCAGGTCCACTGGACAGAGTCATTACAGCTGAGAGCCTCGCAAGCCTTCTGTCATCATTTAAACAAGCTCACTAAAAGAGAGGAAGAAAGACAGAGAGAAAGAGTGAGAGAGAGAGAGAGAGGGAGAGCACTCATCCTTCCCCCAGCAAATAAAAGACAAGAGCAGGTCTAAATAGGGGTAACTGAGATTGCTAGATGAAATCGAATTGCTTCAGTGTGGACAGCTCATAAATGTTCTCACCAGAGCCTTTGTTTCACAGTCCTTATCAGAGCTCGCTCTGGAGATGAGTCATCCACAGAGCTGGAGTCTGCAATCAGACTTTTCTCTAACCTCAGATTCTCAGAAGGAAGGTTTTCTTAGCTCCCCACTTGCATCTAAGACACACACAGTTGTTCCTCCACCTCTCTTTGTCTCTCTCTCTCTCTCTCTCTCTCTCTCTCTCTCTCTCTCACTCACTCACTGTCGCTCTCTGCAGCATATTAGTATGCATAAAAGCGCTCCTCCAGCTTGGTAGGGTTGAGCATGGTCTGGAATCACTGGGGATAAGTAACAAGGAAGCTTGGGTTAGCACAGCTCAGGTCTAGGGTCTCAGCCGGAGATTGGATCTGCCGAGTCTGGATCTACTCTGTGGGTGTGTGGGTGTGAGACAGGAGAAATATCAGAGCAGGCACACAAACACATGCTCACCGTCCTCTGCCAAACCTCTTCTTCTCAGTCTCTAACAATGGCATCCATGTACAGATCCTGGCAGCAGAGCAGAAGGAAGCAAAGGAACACCTGTTACCTTAGTGGCTTAGAACCAGGTTGGGAAATGCTGGGTAACCAAGGTTCATCACGTCCGACACAATCACTGGAAAAGAGATCTGCAGCATGGAAATTAAACAGAATAGCAAGGAGAAATCTTGTATTAGGAACAAAAGAAGCAGCCTTTTCTGTCCAGTTCACTATGGACAGTATACTCCTTCACCTACTCTGTCTCAATCTGCTAGGAGTGGACTGGAAAACAAGGAGATGAAGAGGATCAGAAGGAGCACAGGGAGTGGTAAAATGAATCAATCAATAATGCTCTTCCAGGTCAGCCTGTTCCCTTCTGTCTCTCTACTGTGTTTTCCTATTATAGCTAAAACTGAAATTGCACAATCTGTTTTCAGGCTTCCTCCGTGGTTATGCACTTAACCTGCACTTTTGGCAAAAATTATTTTGTATAGTATCAATAAAGATTTGACTCGTTTTGGTGCTGAATAAACCATTTTAAGGGTTAATTTAAAGAAAGCATTAATTTAGCATTTATTGTTCTCTAATGCTACACAGATGTGACCAGATGGAGTTTATATGCCTATTTGCATACATGGTCTGGCCCTAGAAGTAAATAAGCTGGTGAGTTTTTTGGTGAGCTCTTGAATAAATGGATGAGGTTGGCTCTGATTGGCCAGTTTACAGTGAGGCACCGCAGTAATTACACATAAACAACATGTGAAAACAGACAGGAAAATGAAATTACCCTTTGTGTAAATAAGCTCAGTGCCCCTCTCTCCTGTCCCTTCAGTGATAAACGCTGAGTGAAGCTTTATATTATCCCAGGGTTTAAAAACTGCCCAGAATAAAACGTCCAGACTAACAGTTTTCTATTAAAGTTGTCGAAGATGGGAGATGAAGTTGGCTTCCTATTCAGCAGCTTGTTTTGCAAATTTTCCATTTCACCTTAAACGTTTTATTAAGAAGCTGGTTAATAGGAAGTCAACTTGTGCTCAACTGTGCTCATAGACAGTTTGGTTACTTAGAAGGGCTGACATGGGCTCCGCTATGTCTGAAATGATAGATTTGTCCTCAGAGGGTAATGTAAATGTCTAGGATTTTGGAATCGTTTTCCGGAGACGTGTTTAAGGTTCATGGCTTGTCAGCTCTATGTACTAAGCTCTCCTTATTCAACTACACTGTTGTAAAAACAGCTTTTCAATCTGTGGCATCTTTAAGAATGTAAAAGAACCATTTATGCATCCAAATGTTTGTTTAAGTGTTCATACTAATATTTACAACTTTTGGCTTTACTAAAAGTGTAATTGGCTGATTTGAAATGCTCTGATGCAACATCGAAAAACATAAATGAAAATAAATATCTTCTGAATGAACCTGAACTGTTAGCAAAATGGAAATATTCTATTCTAGTCTTTTAAATGCTAAAAGTCCAAACTCACCAGCCACAGCATTTTTCAGTCCTTCTATGCCAGATTGCTACTAATGAATGTAAAGATGGGAAATTCTGAACACCAAGGAGAAAAAAGGGAAGAAACATTGGAAGAGCCACAATACGGAAATGTTGGTTTGAAGATTAGGGATGGTAGATGTTTTTTCTTGATAGTAATGATGTCTTTAAAAAGTAAGAAGACAAAATAAAGAAGAAGAAGGACTAAAAATTTAAAGAGAATAAAAACCAGTAATTAAACATTAAGGAAAGGCCTTTTAACAGCAGGTGATTTTCTGGACCATAAATTAAATGTAGGAACATCTATAGATATGAGACACTAAGGATTTGGCCACTGCCAGAGCTCATATGACAGCATCCCAAAGGCTTGACGTGGCTGTACACCCTACAAAACCTAAAGAACCACTCAGCATCCCATCACACACCCTTTAAGAAACGATTTCGAGGAATGAGGTGACAGCTGTATGTGTATGTAGCTGTGATTGAAAATTCATAAAGAGGATGGAGTTTCTGCACTAGCATCGAATCCCTCTGTGCCACTAGTGGGACTATCTGTACTAGCACACAGTGACATGGTGCAATGACATTCAGATTCGCTGGTTTCTGCCTGTCTCTCTCAACCTCTCCCGATCCCTCCCATTCTGGTGTCCTGTTAATTGATTTCTTTGTGACAGGAGGTTGTTCTTTCTCCACATGGCCCCTGTGTAAATGTACTGATGTACTATTTTGCACTGAATTTGAAATCAGCATGAATAAATCCACACCAGTGGAGCACACTATTGCCTCTGTATCTGTATGTCTCTCTTTCTCTCTGTCCCCCTCCCTCTATCACTTCCACCCCGTAGTGCTGTTGTAGTAATGTCTTCCTAATTACCACATCAAGCTTGTGTGTGTGCAATGAACATCCCTCTCTGCTTTCTGTTCCACAAACAAAGATTGATGGGAGACTCTCGGTGCTGTGCACAATTTGTGAATGCTGCCTTTATTGCTTTGATCATCATAATCAGCGCTTTGACTCACCCCACGGCCACAGACAGCTGTTGGTTCATTGTCAGCTAATGCTGTGTATTAATGTGGCCATAGCAGAGGGGATATTGATAATGAAGGCAGAGTATATAACCGCATCGCTGAAATTCTGTCTCCCAGAAGGCCCTGCAGGTGGGAAATGACTGCTCTTTTCTTTGTTTAACTACATCATTTAGCATGCATGGTTTTGTGCTACAGTCTTAATGTTGCATTGCAGTTTTGGTTCTTGTTTGCCTGTCTGTTCGTCTTATCTCATAAAGTCTAGCTTCCCTCTTTGTTAGAATAGGATTTTTTTTTGTATGCTATTTGTGAGCATCAAATGAAATTCACCACACTGATAAGTTTATCACTCAGTGACTGGGAAAAAATATTTTGTTTCTGCCAATTATATTATATTATATTATATTATATTATATTATATTATATTATATTATATTATATTATATTATATTATATTATATTATATTATATTATATTATATTAAAGAGCCCATAAAACACACTGATTCTGCACCATTCTCTGATGTTTACATAGAAGGTTTATGACTATGGTCAGGGTGAAAATGCCCAGATGCGGTTTTACACAGCCATTTACAACCCTATGATTTGTTCCCTGGAATGAAATGAGCTGTTTCCCAATTTAGTAAGTTTATGATAAATTGATTAGATTTGCTCTTTTTACAGTGAAGCACTGCAATTATCATACAGAAGAACATGTCATAATAGACAGGCAGGAAATTAAAATGGACCTCTGTGTAATAAGTCATCAGCCCATTCAGTTAGCTAGGCTACCATCAGTTACTTGGCCTGCTAGTAGGTAACGTTTTTCTACACTAGCTGCTTGCTTTTGATCTTGACACACACTATAAAATAAAATTGTTAACTTACTGATTTTATTTACGATAAACTGACATTAACTGTCAAATAAAAACTGGATAAAATCAGACCGCATGGCTGCTGATATTTTATCTGTTAGGTATATTATGAGCCACTGTGTTTAACTGATGACACTATGTTTCCAAAAATATTCCACAAATATTTGAGACCAAAAACATCTATCAAATGTATTAAATGCATTACATGTATTAAATGTTACTTTTGATAAAAAATGTTATCAAGTTATCACTTTTGGCTTTGTCTGCCATTGCTCTGTTAAATAAAAGAGACATTTCTTGCTGATGTTTGACCATGAATGCTTGCCCTTTCTCATTTGATTAATTGAATCACAGCATTTTAGGGACGGCATGTATTAGGCTATTCAATAATTCATAGTTCTTGAAATGCCTGGAGTGCCATTATCGCAAACCTCACAGTGGAATAGGATCCTTATCAATCCAGCATTTGTTCTACAAGGTTAATATCTAGGCCCGGTGTCTTTTTCATTGTACAAGGAATTTCATCCAACATGTCATTGTAAGAGAAGTACGAGTAAAGAGCACAGAGAGTCTGATCCTGCTCTGAGAATTGCACAGTTCTAAGGCTTCACTGAATTGAATGAATGCAAGCAGTGGTCAAAATTGTAGACCATACTCTTCTTTATCATACGCTGCAGACTGCAAGTCTGTTAGTTCAAAAATGAGTTTGAAAGGCCTTTTTGAGGACTCAAAATCTATTACTCTCTCCTGGGGAAGAAGGAAGCTCTCCAAAGCGCAAGGACAAATTCACACCTTGAATTGCCTTTTGTAATTTATGGTTTCTTTGTTTCTTCTCACTACAGGTTGTCTAGGACAGAGTTAAACATGTGCAGGCACTGAACAAGAGGAAGGAGAGGTAGCAGACGGCACCATGGGGGACGGAGGAGCCCTGCGCACGGAAGGGAATGCCCTGCTCAAGGCTGTGTTCCAGGGCAAGCTTCGACTTGCGCGTCTGCTGCTGGAGGGTGGAGCATACATCAACGAGGGCAATGAGCGAGGGGAGACGCCCATAGTGGCTGCCTGCCTGGCAGGGTATGATGATCCGCACACTCGTCAGAAAATGGTGCGGTATCTACTAGAGAAAGGTGCTGACCCGAACATCCCTGATAAATCAGGCAGGACCGCCTTGATGCATGCATGTGCGGAGCGTGCAGGCAAAGACGTGGTGTCATTGTTGCTGGAGAACGGAGCAGACCCGAGTCTTAAAGACTACTCTGGGTCCTCAGCTCTGATGCATGCCATCAACAGAGGTGACAGGGAAACCCTGCAGGTCCTTCTAGATGCCTGCAAAGCCAAAGGCAAGGAGGTGATCATCATTACTACAGATACCTCCCCCTCTGGCACCAAAAAAACAAAGCAGTACCTGAATTCTCCACCATCTCCGGGGGTGGTGGACAAAATCTCGCCAGCCTGCATGTCTCCGTCAGAAGTTGAGATACGCACCTCAAGCTCGCCCGCTGGAGAGGAGGAGGATGGCATCTTTAGTTTTGCTCTCACCTCTGCCCTACCACTACCTTCCAACAGGTCGACAGGTGAAAGGAGACCACCACCTCGTAAACTTCTCAAAAGGCTGAACTCAGAGCCATGGGGCTTGGTGGCTCCAAGTGTACTGGCTGAGAGAGGGGAGCGAGTAGAGGGCGACCTAGCAGAGGAGGAGAAGGTTACATCTGAGATGAATGGCCTGTCAATCTCCGGTCCAGGCAGGCCCATGCTCTCGCGCAGACACAGCATTGAGACACATGATCCCTGTTCCCCAAAGCTGATTGATCGCTCCTGCTCCGAAGACTGTGCAGCAGTATGTGGCTCCTCCTGGGCTGATAAAGTCCAGCAGCATCAGTCGTTGTACCGCAGGAACACAGCACCTGAGTCACATGAGAACGCCAGCCACCCTCCCGGGGGCACCCGCACTTTGGCTCATCCTAAACTCACCCGTATGGAGCACTACGAGTCAGATACACATCTATGCCCTGAGTCCATTCCTGGATCTCCAGACTCTGGCCGTGTGTCTGTGGAGCGACGCAAGTACAATGCTTCCCCATTGTCATTGCTCACCAGCTCCTCCCGAGAATCACTGGAGAGCATCCCAAATTCAGTATCTCCCATCACCATGAGGAGGAGGCCCCCAGGCCTGCTGGAGCGCAGAGGCTCGGGCACGCTCCTCTTGGACCATATCTCGCATACAAGGCCTGGATTCCTTCCACCACTTAATGTCAACCCCCAGCGGCCCATACCAGACATCCGGGCCAATGGAAAACCCACCTCACCTGTGCACTCCAGCACCAAGATCCTGTTACCTGTAGCCCCTTCATCACCAAAGCGTGGACTGGACAAGATGAAGAAGAAGCTGTTGAGGAGGCACTCCATGCAGACAGAGCAGATGAAGCAGCTCTCCACCTTTCAGGAGATCCTGGCAGAAAAAGTCATGGAAGTCAATGGAGACTGAAGCTACTGGGAGAGTGAGAGATATATGGCCTATACAGAGAAAGAGATCATGGCTCAAAAATCCATAACCAATAATCTAAAAAAGACAATTCAAATTATAATACTAATGCCTAAAATCAATAACAGTAAATAGCCAACAACTAGCTTATTCAAATGACATGCTAATCCATACGGCTACAAGCTTTCATTCAATGCTTGCCATATTAGCTCCTTTAAATGTACACCATTTTTATTTATTATTGGTTTCTCATTTTTGATAACTGGTTCTTATTATTTTTCACTTTCCAGACATGAAAAGTAACATATTGTGCAAAAGTCAGAGACTATCCTTGTTATTTTAATGTCCAGTTATATCATTTCCAGTCCAAATGGCCATCATATATGTTATTAATTTTCAGGAGATCTTTCTGAGGCGATTAGATTTAAGATGATGCACTTAAGTGGATTAATGCAATTAAGGGAAAGGCAAAGGACACTCAGTGGAAGAAAACCAAGAGTTTAAAGCTTAAAAAATTATTAAAAGAAGATTCAAAACAGCTGTGCAAGAGCTGCTAGACAATCCAAACTGCTGCCATCAGACAAACAGAACAGTGTGTTGAAAACAGCGATATATAAGATCTTTAAAACATTCAACTCAAATTAGCAACAGAATGTAAAGAAATAGACGTGTTGCCAGTATGTCAATGACGTCTTTGAATCACGTTGCAGAGATATCTACGAATGTTAGCATGTTAACCAGCTAGCCCCAGCTCGTTTTTTCTCGTCATACCACTTTGCACCTTAAGAGGTGATAGTGAGTCACTGTCTGCCTTCAGTCCAACAGGATGAAGAGAACGAAGAAGTCTCTATGGCTTGTCCATCATGTTGAAGGTTCTGTTCTCAGTTAGATAATTTAGCAACACATACCCAGTGAAAAGAAGAGCAAATGGATCAATGTCAGAAGCTCTTAGCAAGGAAACACTGCTGCCTGCTCTTGGCAAGAAACTACGTCGAATGCAGTTTGATGCCAAGCCTACAATGTTTCTTAAATGCTGGTAGGAACTAAACTGGGAGCAAGAGGGACTGTGCATTTTCTGGTGATGTTTTTGCCCCTTATTGTCAGTATAATTTAGACCGGGTGCGTCATCTTACAAAATGCTTCTTTAAAACTTTTGTCATTGAGGGGGAGGAAAAAATCGAGCTCTGCTCTTACTGCAGATCCACATCCTTTTTTGTTCACCCTTCTACTGTGAGAGGAACTCAACGCTGTGGGTTTAAAAGGATGTGAAGAGAATGTGGACAAAAACAAAGAAACTCAACAAATCAAACAATAAAGCTGCTGGTGTTCTCAGCATGATGGACTGACCGCTTCAGAGTCTTTGGAGGAGTGTAAAAATGAAAGCAAGATTCCTGAAAAAATAGGAAGCTGTAACGTAGGCAAAGGGTGGAGACACTACACACTGAATAATATATACTTCTGTGTTCTGGCCTTTTTGACTGGAATGGAATGAAGGGTGGTCTCTGATTTCCACACAGTATTCTAGTTCCAACAAAACAGTAGGGCGGTTAATGCTGCTTGCAGAGTGATACAGTGTGTCCTTACAAAAGCAGCACTAGCAAGTCACAGAGGAACATAAGTATACGTATTCCTTCTAGGTGTAGCATTCAGCTTTATGTCTGATGCACTTTTCACTCAGAATGACAGTTTACTTCCTCCTCCTACAAGATGGTTTTAAGGCTTGACCATTTCTGCTTATTTGCTAAGAGTAAACAACAAAACAAAAGCTAAATTCCACTAATTGACCCAACTGCACACTGTAAAGCTGGTGGAGAACGGACGCTGTATGTATGGTTTTGAATTTTTAAAAAAAAGTGCAATTCTCAACTCAATCCCAAAGAAATTCCATGAAACCCATTCATGTTTACTGTACCAAAATGGGAGAGAAGGCATGGAGAACCTGAATGTGAAGGACACGGCTGCTGTGCCTTGTGTGCAGAAGAGGCAGAGTGCACATGTAGATAATGTACAGATTTCACAGGCAGCAAAACAACAATTTGTGTTTCAAGTATTTCGTGTGCAATATTCCGTGCTGCAAGATCTCTGGTTTCATATTATCGTGGTGAACGTTGGGTGATCATTATATTTGCAGCACGAAAAAAAGCAATCTGCACTTCTGGGGAACATTGTGGCGTGCTGAACAACAGAGTCACTGAAGGGGAACAGCAGAGTTTACCCTTGCAGAGAGAAAATACACTCATTTGAAATTAAATTAGTTTCAGTGTAGTGTTTGTCAGTGTATAGAGAGAGAAACATATATACAAATAAACAAATAGTTTAACAAAGCTTAAAATGTGGTCTTGCTTCTGTTTGATTAAAGTTCTATTCAAGTGCTTTTAGTTAGCCTATGTTTATTTATTTCTGTGGATACAGCTATGTGTACTTAAACATGGGGAAAAAAGCAGAGTAATATTTTTCTATGCCTGTGTGATGGGACTCGTCATTTGTTTCCAGCATTTCAAACCAGAATGCACATTATTTTTGTTTGTAGTTCATGGGGTGGAAATTGTCCCTCTGTGGTTTTGCCAAGAGACCATCTTCCTGATGCTTGAAGGAGAAAAAGGGAACATAAATGTCAGTCATGTACTTGAATGAAGGTCATTTCCCTACAGAGAGGTGTGTGATCAGCCATTTGAACAGTAACACTTTGAAGGCCATCTCTTTAAAACGTATGAAGGGACACTTTGCTTTGTCATTTGAACGCCATCTAGTTGCCAACATCCCATTCATTTCTTAATATGTGGTGTCTCATCGCTCATGTAGGTCTTTCCCGACGCTCCACAGAGCAGTGAGTAGTTGCACTGAGTTTCTGTTTCTGAGTATCTTTCTAACAGAGAACACAACAACCTGTTGTACAAAAAAAGAAAGAAAAAAAAAACCTCCCAGTGAACTTGTATTGAATTGTGCTCAGGTATGTCTGACCAGACCCAAAAAGCAAAGGGTCTCCAGTTGTTTTAGTTGCAGTACTCAGAAGCCATGTGTCATGGCGTGCTGCTAAGTTGTGTGGGTGATAGGAATAGCATTACTGCACATCCAAGTGTCTTACTATGCGTGTATCAAAGGGATAGCAGTTACAGTTATCAACATCTAGTTTAACTGACTCAATATTTATCGTATTTTTTGTATGTTTGGTGTGGTACACTGGTTTAAAAAATGTACTGAACTCAATACGTAATCTTTAAAAAAAAAATTAGACTTTTGTGTTAGCAGTAATTGGGTGGCAGGCTGTAGTGTCTGTGTAGCACTCTGCACAAGACGATGGGAAGTTGTCTCTTATTCATATGAGACATTTATGGTGCTTTGAATAAAGGCATGACTAAACCAATATCACTGTCTCCTATGGAGTTATTTATCTTCATGTTACCTCAGCAGGCTCCACTGTAAAATGTCACCGAGATTACTCCAGCTGAGAGGGAGAAAATCCCCCAAAATTTATGAAGAAGAGGAGATTTGGGGCCGGGAGTGGGGGTGGGGGCGGCTTTTATGTCTCAAAGATCATCCCACACCATCACAGACTCTATCACAGCTCTAGAGAGCTTTATCTATCCTCTGTTTGTCAACGCAGCAGATCACTCGACCTCCTGCTTTCCTCATCAAGAGTGTGAGACTCAAAGCCCTCTGTTTTACGTGCACACACAGTGGGGCTGCACACCAACGTTGACTCAAGTGCCTTTTGCATTCTGGGTATGGAGTGGTTGAGAAACCGTTTTCAAAGTATAGCGGTATCAGGCCCATATAAGGAAGTGTGGGCCTAAGCTGTTTTTCCGTATGAGAAAAGGCAAGTCGCTGCCATCATGCTGTTTTAAACAAAAATACTTCGAGGCTGTTAGTTTTTCTTCAGTGGTGGACGAAGTACACAAACATGTACTTGAGCTAAAATAAATACACACAATATGAAATATTCCTCCAGTGAAAATACAAATAGAAGTTCCTCCACCGGAGTAAAAGTACTGAAATATTTACCTTCAAATGTACTTAAGTATGGAGAGTAACAGGAGCATGATTTATTATGGCTCTAATGTCCTATTATCATTTCTGGAACAGGACTCTTAATCAGCTCAGTGTAGGTGAAGAGATGCTAGTGTCTCTCGGCCCACACATCTTTTAATAGAAGGTCATTAATTAGTCTGACACTGACGTCTATTCAAATGATCCTAAGCACAAAACACAGAAGGAGAACAGGTTCCATTAGCTAGAACTAAACAAGATTTATTTTCAACTTAATTACAGAAATTTACATATTAAAGTTGAATAAGAACTGCTTTAAACAGGTTCAAATGAGTTTTCCTTTACTGTAGTGCATGTGTTCCTCTTTGTTCAGAAACAGCCCAAACAGATTTACTATAAAAGGAAATAGTGTTTGTAAAAATGCAGAGAAAGACACTCGCCTTTCATTAGTGCATGTGCACATATTCCTATATTGTGGTCTATTTACCCACAAAATCAGGAACAATGTTTATCAGTTACTAACCCCACCCTGGTTTACATACCTTTGTCCAGGTGGACCTTGATGTAGTTCAGGGCTGGAATGGACATTTCCATGGAAGTCACAAATCCAGAAATAAACATGTTTCATTTTGACATGTTATGCTTATTTGAGTGCATAACCTGAAATGAACTACAAATTTGCATTAAGTGAGCTATTAGACTTGTTAAAGTACAAAATCATCCAAAATGGAAATACTTTAGTAAAGTACAGATACACAGAAAAACTACTGAAATACAGTAACTAATTACATTCACTTCATAGCTGTCCACCACTGTTAGTCTTTCAGGTATGAGATCGTTATGTAGTCAAAAGACAAATGATGCTACACACATGCTGTGAGCATGCTAACACTCCAGCACAGTGAAATGATGTTAAAAATAAGTTTATTTACTTTTTATTACATAACACTATTATATAACAGCACCCACATGGCTACTACTGCCAAACCACACAAAACAAGGAGATGTCATTCAGAGTGTTTTGATGTGAAGTGATACACTGTAGAGAAGCTTACTCTCATTTCCTAACAGTGGTGGAAATGGGGTCACAAGGTCTACACGATGTTACTATCTAGAACAACCATGTGTCGAGTTTCTATATTCAATGCTGATTATGATAAGTGGTAAAACTGAAACGAATACATTTTCTTTGGGTAGTAATTTGCCTGACATGTTTCAAGTACTCCTCCATCACAAATGGATTTTACTTAGAGTTACGCAATATCTGAAGTTTGGAGGCGGGGGCATGCCTTACTCCCTTCTTCTAATATAACACCCTATAAAATCATATCTTCACCTTCCATTTCTGTGACAGTTTTCACAGTCCCCCACTGCCAGTCCATCTCCTTCCTGTTCCTCGGCCCTTTGGCAGTCCTATCATAAGTAGAGTTGGTCTGATGTTCTACCTCCAAGAAGCCATCCAAAACTCTAGCCCAAGTTTTCTCTCCTCTCTCTCAATCAGCCTTCCCTTAAATTATCACCAAAGCTCCAAACATTTTAGACCAAATCTTAAAACTATCATAAAGCAGTGTCTCAATGCCTGTTACAATTTCATGTTATGCGAAAAAGCTTTTAAAGGCACCACACTATGCTATGGATGTCTCGTTCCTATTTACTGCTGTAAATGATTGTGACTTCTAGTTGCTAGAATGGTGTGTTGCACATCAAACCACTTTAAATGATGTTGTTTACAGCTTAATCATTTATTCATGCTGGAATCTGAAGAAAATAAAATGTCACTGGAATTCCAAACTAAATATGTTTACTGGCATATATGGGTTATTTAGTTGAGGATGAGAGATTGCATGTAGCAATATCTGGATTTAACTTTAAGGAGCTTGTCATTTTGGTTCAGAGCAAAAACTAAACATAGTGGTTTAGCAATATTAGTGTTTAACAGGGCTCCATAAAAACAACTACAACACTCAGGCCTGGATTTCATTGTATGGACATGTCAGCAACTACAAACTGATGGCATGAGCTCAGAGGTCTGTTACAACCCTTTTACACACTCATCATCACAAGAATAGTGACACAAGTAGTTGCAAGCATATGGAATCAACCAACAGGAATAGAATTTGATGGGTAGATTTGAGATTGTAAGACATGCAAATGATTTAGGTTTCACTTTTAGCTGGGCATGGCAACATGTCAGCGTCATCTTTACTGACGAGTCCACCATTTGTCTTGTCTTGTCTTCAGGTGTGGAGGGACTGAGGTCAGCGGCAAGATGAACAGTTCGTTTTCACATGACACACATCCAGAAGGCCTGGTGTCCCCCTACCCTCAGGAACCTCTACAACTCCATGCCAAAATGTCTGCCAGGTTGCCATAGCAAACATGGGGGGCCACGTGCCATACTAAGAGGCACTACCTCTGTATGTGTAGCTCATATCAGTCTTTATTTTTTTTCATCTTTTATTGTTCCTGGTAAACTTTATCTTCCTTTCCAATAGCGTTGAAATCTGACACCTCCTTTTTCTTCCTTTATTCTTTTGACAATGAGTGTATATTCAGTTTTAGCATTATTCGAGCCATTAAATAATGCAATAAAATAGACAACAATAAATCACTAATAGAAAGCGGTAAAATAAAATGATATGTTCTCATACATTTAATGAGAAATGACAGTTACTGAAAATTGACAGTTTCCTACAGAAATGATAGACAATTAGATATGATTGATAATTAGTGACATGACTGACAGTAAATCAGAAAGTAAAGGTCATTTAATGAGAAATAATATGTTTTAGATAATTACTAATAATTAAAAGAAATAATTATTAGTTTAAATTTGAACTAAAACACAATAGTCATTCTAGTAAGACTGAGAAACCGTACAAAGTGGTAGTCAATATAATACAAAACAGAATTATTATTATTATTATTATTATTATTATTATTATTATTGGTTTGGTCCCTATTGATCAGTTTATTGAGTGTATTGTCAGATGGTTCTTATGGCAGGGCCTATTGCGCTGTACTGTGCCCTCTTCTGGACAGTCTGGTTACTGCACACATACTGTAGAAAGGTGATTATCCAGTGTTAATGTAAGACTGAGCAGCCCTTGAGGTGTGCAGACTGTGATGGAAAGTGATAGAGGAAGGTGAACCATTTAATGTGCAGTTCTGAAACACAATAATCAGCATGACTAGATTTAAGGTTGATCTAAGGGCTGTATCCCAAACATCAGGATAAGGATTCACTGGCAGAATTCTCTGTACTCATATATCGGAGTCTCACATTCACCTCACGCTCTAGACTGCTTATCATTTATTCTATGTGTTCCCTTCATCACTGTCCACTACTCTTATAACTGTGTGATATTTCTCTGGCCACAGCCCATCATGGACACGGGATGAATGAGAATATCTAACTTCAAACATCCCCCAAGGAATGCAGGGGAAATTTCCAGTTAGGGAACTGGATTTGTCCGAATTTCCTAAACCGACTGAAGTGAAATTTATTCTCAGCTGTGATGGAAGAAAACTCCCACCCTCTCTGTTCGTTCAAAGCACAGAAGTGGTGAAGTGTTTTACCACTGAGCTGCTTTAGATCAAAGATCTCAAAGAAAGAAGAGAAAAAAAACACTTCTGTCGATCATTCAAAGAACATAGTACCCCACATTTACTTTCACAAGAGGCAGGTAACATTTGAAATAGAGTTCAGTGAAGAATCTCACCTGTTTATAGTGTTTAAAAACAAACAAAAACAGAGGGAATAGATTCTCTTCTACAGAGAAGAGAAATACATCTGGCCTTGTACTTCTCTCATACCATATTAATATACACTGGAAAGCAACAGATACTGACGCAAAGCATAACCTCTTCAGTCAAGTAGTTTGAAAGACATTCAGAGGATTGAAACTGTGTTACTCTCTGACCCAAGTTGCAGCAAATAAACATTTAACGATAAATAGATTACAACTAAAACAAGAACTAGAGTATATTCAATGTAATAAACAAGAAACATAACATAGACGAGCAAGACATGCGATAAAATAGAATAAGAGCCCTGAGATAAACATAGCGAGACAGTCAGACACTGAAGACAGTAGGGTGATAAAGTGACATGTGCACTTGCAGAATTAAGATGTAGGATTACAGTGGTATGACAGTGCCAGTATAAACACTACTGCAAACTGAAAATGAAGGCTGTTTTAAAGTGATGAGAGCAAAGCAGCTCTCGAATAAGTCACGGTTTGGTATTAATGGGGGAGGGGGTCAGGGTGCCGAGTTTGGGTGGATGTGCAGAGGGCAGAAGGGGGAGGGGGGATAGAGCAGGGAAGAGTTTACTGTCCTGAAAGCCTGGTGGACAGAGCTGTCCTTTAGCCGGCTGGTCCTAGCTCCTAGACTCTGCAGTCTCCTTCCTGTTGGCAGCAGAATGAAAAAGCTGCTTTGATCTTTGATCTTCTCAGCTGCTTTCACAGTGCGCCTGGGCTCCTGCTGCAGGATGCTGTGCAGGCACCGGACCACACAGCGATACAGCTAGTCTAGTCGGGATGCTTCGGTGGGCACTCTGTAGAAGTGGCTCACCTGTAGTTTGTCTCAGCGATGTTGCTGATGAGACCCACTACAGTTGTGTCATCCACAAACTTGATAAAGAAGTTGGAGGAGTGTGACGGTGTACAGTTGTGGGTCAGCAGAGTAAACAGAAGGGGGCTCAACATACATCTGTAGGGGGCTCCCCGTGTTCAGAGTGATGGTGCTGGACATTCTACTCTCGACCCATACTACTTGTGGTCCTCCAGTCAGTTGCACAATGATGTGTTGAACCCCAGCCTGTCCGGTTAAAATACCATAACCTCCAAACTGATTTAAACCACAGTTTGGATGCAGTACACCTATTAGTAATATGTATAAGGAGAACTCTGCATTTAGTCTATGCTATATTTTGATGAAGCTAAATACTAGCACACACACCTCCTTGGATCAACACGGTCTCCCCATTTCAACAGATCTGCTCTGTAGTTATACAATTACAATTACTGTAGTCCATCTGTTTCTCTTCTTTCTTTGTGAGCACCCTTTTACCCTGTTCTTCAAGGGCCAGGACCCCCACACAGCAGGTGCTATGTAGGTAGGGGATCATTCTCAGCACTGCAGTGACTGCAGTTAGTGTGTTGTGCTGATGTGAATAGATCAGACACAGCAGTGCTGCTGCAGTGTTCAAACATCTCACTGTAACTGCTGGACTGAGAATCGTCCACCAACCAAACCTATCCAGCCAGCAGCATCCTGTGGGCAGCCTAAAAAACGAGATGCCTAAAAGCTGACTTTACATCTACAAGGTGGACCAGCAATGTAGTAGTGTCTAGTAGAGTGGACAGCAAGTGGACACAGCGTTTAAACACTCCAGCAGCACTGCTGTGTCCAATCTGGAGTTATCTAGTAAATCTATTACCAGGCAGAGACAACCAGTAAACCCATTGCCTCCTCATTAGGGCGATATCATTTGTGTAAACTCGGAGCTTCAACAACTTGGGGGCCAAACGCTTTAGATTTTTCAGTTTGTTTTCTTTTAAAACACATTAAATTAATTAATTAATTTAATGTGTCTTTTGTTATTAAAGTGTTATTTTGTAATCCAGACAAATCCGATGACTTTAAAGGGCTGCATGCGTTCGCTGTATGAATAATCTGAGCATCAGAGTACTTCCTTAAGTTAGGAAGCCATCGAATATCAGTCTATTGCATTCAGAATACATGGCATGTCCAACATCACAAAAGAATGGCAGTCAAGGTGCCTCACACTGCTATGTAAGGACCATAATGCTTCTGATACCTTCAGTATGACCCTGAATCTGGAGCTCCATCAGTAATTTCTGTATAAAACGTCAACCAGCAAATTTTCAGCAATCTTCTTGGGCTGGTAACACGTCAACCAGCAAATCGTAATCGTAGATTCGAAAAATGTTTCCATATCTTGTTAATAAATTATATACGGATTTCCTGTAATGCGGTATCTGGGTATAATGTTCTGTGTTTTTTGTCTGGTCATCCCCTCTCCTTCCTTTAAGTTTGGAAGGCCATCGAATATCTTTTCTTTGCCCTTTCCTTAAATACAATAGGTCAACATCACAAAGAACCAGTCAGGTGCTCACACTCGACAGGCTGTACTCAACTTGTTTTTCCTTTTTCAGTTTTTGCTTCGTTCTGATACCTTTTTTTATGACCCGGATGAATCTCGAGCTCCTATTCAGTTTTTTCTGTTTCTAAACTAGCAAGTTCAGAAAATCACACGGTATTTTAGCATAACTTGTTTACTAGCAAGCTGGTATTTCTGGGGGATTTTCAGCGTATTAGGTGACCAGGCCGAAATCCTACGGGACAAGACCAGCACTAGGCAAGCACTAGCAATATGGGATTTTGAGCGTTAGCAGCAGCTAGTTCTAAACAGTGTATACAGTAATAACAGCTCTGAGTTAAGTGAGAGGTAACTGGCCATGTGACTGTATTAGCATACTACACTGTAGGTCAGAACTTGTTACTGTACTGTATACTACACACAGGGGGCAGTATGCAGTGTAGTAATATGCTATTTAGAATACAGCCATAAAAATGATATAGCGCCACTTGCTGCCAAAACACAGCAACTTACCCTCCTTAATTTTGGAATTTTGTGACTACTGCATACTGCCCCCTGTGTGTAGCATACAGTCCAGACAGAAGGCCAAAACGCAGAAACTTGCCCTCCTTAATTTTGTGTGGGACAAACGCAAATATTTTCAATGTTGGGAAGAATCCTCAAAGATAAAGTCATTTTGGAGAATTTCTACTGGCCCATTTCTATTGGTCCCAACAGTCAATACCAACAGTAATTTTTTTCTTTTGACAGGGACATTATGCTCTAAAGTTTGAGGTTCTGAAATTGCTCTTGATCAGAAAAAGGTTCCACTTGGTAGAAAACACAGAACTGTTTTGGCAGAAAGATTAAACCTTCAGAAATGAAATACTTAGAACAAGTTCTAGTATTTAGCACCTTAAAGCTCTTTAAAGCCAGCTTTACAATGACCAGGGTCTGGCTCTGATCATGAATTCTATCTATGGGTTGGCTCCATCGTGCAGTTACTCCGTCCTGGACTAATCAGACTGGATCTAATAGACGTTCTAAGCTCCTTTCCCTGTTAGTTCTGTCTTCTGTCAACATAAACATGACCCTGTATAATAACCTTATTTTAAGCCACCAGCAATGAAGAAGTGGAGATGGAAGTAGTTAATACATACCACCCTGCGTATGGAATCAGATCTTGCAGGAGCTGAAGAAGCAGATAACACATTAAAACAGCAATTACAAAGTCATCGCTGATGCATTTCCTTTATTTGTCTTTATTGTAAGCTTATTTATTGAAATTATATGGAGCAACATTTGTCCTGCAAGAAAACAAGTCTATTTTCTCCATTCTGCTCAGTCTCCACATTCATCTCACTATCCATAATGAGCAGAGCACGTTGCTTTTGTAATGAGAACTCATACAAAAGAAAGCGTGGAGCAAGACCTAGTTGTAGCCCTGGGGGTCAACGGATCCTAAATGGCCATTTCCAGAGAACAAACGTCAAAGCACTGAGAGCATCTCCAACTGTCAGAGAGCGTTCTCCAACTGTCTGCGCCTTCCTCAATCCCACAAACATACAATTCAAATGTACAACAACTTAACGTACAAAGGGTGGTGTTTTAACTTAAAACGGGATCAACTTCAACACAGACAATTCAGTGAAATATTGTGGCCAAGTAAGTCTTCAGATCAGTTCGATGACAGAAGGACCCAGGTGTATGAAGCACATATCACATAGTACAACCCATACAGAGGGGACAAAAATATATTTGAGAATGAATCAAAAAAAGAAAAATTGTAAATCTCATACATTGTGTGTAGTACTTACACAGGGATCACATGACAAAATGACACTCACAATATCAATGGCTTTTGGTTTCTTCTATACAATGTACAAATGTGTTGATTTCATGTTTTGAGCCCCAAAGGCCAAAGAGGCATATTTACAATACAATGTCTTCCATGCAAATAAGTATTTTTAATACCTGTTATAAGTTTAATATTCATAAAACCTTGACCAGTAAAGTAAGATACAGGGGGCATTACTGACAAAATGACTTAAATTTCTAGCATTTTTTTCAGGTATTTTGTAAGAACGTTTTTTTTTTTTTTTTAAATCAGCTTCAGAAATACAAATAATTTTTTTCCCATTTTTTTTCAGTCAACAAATGCACCTTGGGGCACATGGCAGTTTAAAATAAGAAAAGCAAAAGTTTTCCTGGTAGCATACTATATTGTACATATTTAACAAAAGGAAATGAGAGAAATATCTTTAGAAAGAAATCTGGATAGGTATTTGACCATCATGATGCAAGGGCAAAGCAAAGTGTGAAATTTGAATCAAATAAATAAAACTGACTCCTTCCCTGTGTCTTTCAATATTGCACTGGTCTCTTAAAGGGGCTGTGCATGAGAAACTCCTCCGTTCGGGCAGCCACACGATGAAGAGAGGAAAATCTGACAAACAGCACCTTTAAAATTCAAAATACTTACCATCTAAAAGTGATCAGTTCACTTCTACATTATTTGAGGTCAAAAGGTGGACCGTCATCGACTTCATTTAATCTGATGAGAAACAGGACTGACTCATAGCGATCACTGTAAAACGAGCCATACACGACCAAATGATCTTACATAAAGTGCGTGCATGTGTGTGACGGAAGGATGCGTGTGAGTCACTGACTGGCAGCTCAGAGGTCTCCGAGACCCGGCTTATCCATGCTGGTTGAAAAAGAAGAAGGGAAAGGAAAAGAAAACACGCAGAAACTGAAAAAGCCCTAAAATGATGCTGCCAGCTGTTTCCACGAGAACCTTCACAGACCAGAACATTTACAAAAAGCCATCCAGTCTTCAGGAAATGGTGATTAGGTATTGCAGAGTCAGCTAAAAGTAGCCATGAAAACAAAAGCTCTCCATGTAAAGTGATATAATAAGGCTTCTTCATTTAAATTCCATCCCCTTAAAAACACTGATATTTGCTTTCAGGAAAAAAAAAGGAAACAACGATGTCCATTTCAATTCATTCAATTCATATTTACAAAAGTTTCAATGCACAAAGCCCAGGAGATTCCCTCCCTCTCTCTCTCTGCACATGACCACCAAATTCACGCACACACACATTCGAATAAACACAGCCGAAATCAAAAACACGTCCCAACTGAAAAGCGCACAAATGTACAAAACACGTCCACATGTGGAGTGGTGGCGGTGGTGGTGGTGGTGGTGTGGAGGAGACCAAAAGGGGAACGCAGTGTTGAGGAGAGTTTGCATACTTGCGGAGAGTGACTGGAGTCTCAGCACTTACAGTCACTGATTGTGTTACACAGAAAGATTAGCTGGTTAAGCAGACTGACAGGCACTGCATGCAACAGGGGACAGAGGAGTGTGAGTGTGTGTGCATGTGTGTGCACATGCGAGAGAGAGAAAGAAAGAAAGAAAGAAAGAAAGAAAGTAAGTGAGAAAGAGAAAGAGAGAGATGTTTGAGTGCATTTGTATATGTGTTGGGGTTAGGTGTGCGGGTGAAAGCTGCTTATTTCTGTCCAGTAATGGACTGAGATATAGAACGAGGGGGGATCATGTCCAGCAGGTACTCGCGCTGTCTGTCTGCTAAACTCGACGACTTATGACCTCCAACGGTGCCGGGACTCAGGTATGCAATGTTCACTCCTATAGACAGACATACAGATAGACAGACAGATAGAAAAAGAGAGGGAGTTGGGAGCGAGAGAGAAGGGTAGATAGAGAAAAGAATGTGACAAGAGAGAAACAGAGGAGAGAAAGAAGGAGAAAGGGATGAAGGAAAAGAAGGGTCAGGAATGTGTAAATAGAGATTGAAATAGAGAGGGTAAAACAGAAGTAGACAGACAGGTAGACAGATATAGGTAGACAGACAGACAGATAGATAGATAAGAAGAAAGGCAGATAGAGAGGGAAGGGAAAAAAAGAAAGAATACATTCTTATTATTATTATTATTATTATTATTATTATTATCATCATCACCATCATCAAGCATTAAGCATTTGCTTTTTGTACTTGTATTTCTGCCAGCATGTAAACAAATGGTTTCCCTTATAAAGGCTCAATTAACACACTCATGCATGATGATAAGGGTCAGCAAGCCTGAGATTCAGCTTCCCAAAAGCTATAACCCAATTTACCTCTTCCAGAAAAATCAGCAGCAGCTTATTGTTTAATGTAATTACATAACTCGAGAGACCGGCTTGTGCTGGCCAGTCCTTTGTGTAGGCATCTGCACCGTGAGGACTATGTGACTGAGGTGTGCGAATACAAACCACACGAGCACACCCACCAGGGATGCTGTATAGCTGATGTCGCCTGTCGTGCTGTGCCCGGCTGCTGGAGCTGGAGCAGTGTTTGCTGGTCATGCCCATGATGGCAGTGGGCAGAGCGAGCTGGGAGGCCTGGGCAAAGTTGGACAGCACACCCCGGGCTGACCCGGAGCCTGCAGAATTTGCACTGTGCTGCACAGATGCCTGAGACTGAGCAGCCTGCGACTGGGACGCCTGCGAGGCAATACACACAAACACGCACAAGTGTTGCTATGTGTCTTACCTTCTTGTTCAGAAAACACATAGATTAGGTAGACCAGATATTAATGAAAAAATTAATAATCAGAGCTTACGCAAACATCATTCTTTAACTATGGTCTTTTTTAATGTAGGTACTTATGTTGTATAACTTTAATCCATGCTTCAATGTGCATATTTATACCTGTCTGATGGTGTGGTGCCTGATCATGGACTCAGCTTTGCTCACGCTGGCTGCAGACACTGTGGGACTGGTGGACAGGGCAGCTTGCTGCTGCAACCGCTGCTCAATCTCCTATAACACACACACACAAACACAGCCACAACAAACATATATAAATGCATCATGCCATCTGCTTTCAGATCAACACCTTGCCTCATCACCATCTCTTATATAAAAGGTCTACATATTGTATACAGTGATGAGCTTAAGTTGACCAGGGTCTTTTCCATCATCACCTGTTCTTGCTGCAGAGCCTTCACAAAGGCATTCTTCAGCCTGTTTGTGTGCTCAGCTTTTAGAGCTTTCTTCTGATTGGATGTCATGCATGTCTCGCAGAGGATGCGCCCACCCTTCTCCTGCTTCCAGTGAGGGGTGAAGTCAGTCTTACACTGAGCGCAAGCAAAGGGTTCCAAATGACCCAGTGACCCACGCAGCTTACCTACACACATAGACAGTCATTTCAGTCATCAGTCATTTTTATGCAGGGTATCATCCTAACACAGACACATAGACCAGAATCTCTGTTCAAAACCTGTCCAGCTCAAACTGTGAAACAGTGAGCTACATACATATCCATCCATAGAGCTGTTTATTTTGGGATACAGGTCTGTAAACGGTAAACATGTGAATATATGTAATAAGGCAGGAATAAGAATCTAACTTTCCAGCGTTAGAACAGGGTCAGTATCCCATGCATTTGGACCATTACAGTTATACAACAATCCTAACCCTCACCCTGGCTGTCGAGGACACACTGTACCACCTCCTCCAGGCCCAGCAGGTAGATAAATTCAGAGTTGGCAGCTGAGGGCAGGAAGTGGAGGAGGGGTGCTGGCGGCTTGGGTGGTGGGATCTCCAGCAGCGTTTTCTCCAGCTGTTTGCGAAGGGCCAGTTTAGCTGCAGCCTGACTGCTAGCTACATCCTGCAGAGAGGTGGTGCTAGCACTGGCCAGTGAGGATGAACCTACAGTGCCCGCCATACTGGCTACGCCCACCGCCGGCATGTGTGCCAGGTTCATGTAGATAGAGGAGCTGGAGCGCTGTGGCACAGACACCTGCTGACTAGATGCCTGTAAAGGATGAATACGTTAAAGATGTTAACCAGTGTCTGAAGTGCAAAACATTTTGCTTACAGCAGAATTGTGTTAAATAAATAAATAAATAAATAAATAAATAAATAGGCAGACAGACAGACTAGCTATGACTATGTAACACACACAAACACACTAATATGTTTGCATAGTAACCCAACCTATTTATAAGGATTTTCTTACAGTTCCTGTGTCATCATCTTATTCTTCAGCAGTTCAGTATCCATGTCTTTAAAGGGGAATTTCACCCTAATTTAAACTACTCCTAAATGCATAAACTTGCATAACTAAATAAATCAATAAAGATGCAGAAAGTCATTTGGAGTGTTTTGATGTGACATGCTCCGTTTTTGATACAAGTGGAGGTGACCGGAACCAGATCGTATTACCTCTAAAAGCATGACAACAAGATATTACATGGAATGGTCAGGAAATGTCTGAGAGATTGTTTCATGTTGTTTGCTGGTGCATGGCGTCAGATAAAAATGTAGTAATTTGAACTGAAAAAGAAAAGTTAACCACAGCATTTACTTTTGTATCCTACAAAATTAATAATTGGGTTTCTTGGGCTATTATTTAAATGTATTTATCACTAAAACTTGGACACCATTATTAGACTAGCTGATTAATCAAAACCTAGCTGGAAAAGAATTTGCAGCTTAATTTTTATATATGAGAGGTTTACAGAATACATTAAACCATTTTATTTTTATAAACAAGGAAAATGTAGTCTTCAGTGTAACAGGGCTCTTTATAACACACACACAAACACACACACACGCGCACGCACACACCTGCTGGTAACCGACAGCACTGCTGATGTTGGCTGTGGGAGTGCGCATGCTGCTGGGTTTGGGCTGCAATCTGTGGCCCTGCAGCTGCCCTGGACTTGGAGCAACCACACGCTGTGGCATCATCATCTGGGGCACAGAGGCGCTGGCTGCAGACCGGATCACACTCTGACCCTGAGGAGAGAAATGAGCTCAGAACACTGTAGAAGCTGGGTGCACATTGGTGACTTAGGGCTGCAGTTTTATGTGTAGCCACAAGATGGCAGTCACATACTGTGCATTTCTGCCGAGGATTCAGAGACATCACTAAATTACTGTATCAGAAAACCCGCCCTGTATTACTGTCACTGGCCACTTTTCAAAGTCCAGCTATCTTATAGGTACATTACAGGAGACAAAATGTGACACTTTATTTAAATAAACAAGTAGAACATGCTTTTGCCCATTTTCTCATATTCCTATAGCAACATCATCTTCAAAATTCAAGATTCATGGTGAAGACTTATTTCACCTTTGTTATGGATTACAGAGCTGCATGTACTGTTCCCATATTTTATACCTATTTTACTTTGAGGAACCCTCTTGGTACCTGTTGCCTTGTACAGCTTAAAACTGTGGGGTTAGTTTTAATATAGCGTTACAAATAAGCAACCCAAGCACAAGAATCAGAGGCCAGATTCTCCAACCGAAGAACAGGAACAACTAAACATACTGGAATCATACTAATCATGCCAGATAAACAGTACATATTTCAATTTTCCAATGCTTATACAGGGGCACTTATTTTGCCAAGTATCACAAAGCTAGTCACAGTTACTGCCTGTGTATGAAGTTTCATCAAGGTGAAGCAACATGAAAATGTACTGAATTATTTGCTTCTGCTTCGATTAACCAGACTTTGGGAAAAGTTGCTATCCTGATCTGTAACAACTTTCCCTGTTAGCAGGTTGTCTGTAAGGATTGTACTTGTGCCACTTTTGGCTGAATTGTTCACAAACAGTAGTGCTGAAAACAAAGATCACATTTTATTGTTATTTATTAGTTATATAATACATATAATTTATTAATTATATTTTTGTAGCAAAGATGTGAAGTTTTTTGTAAATACAAATAAATAACCTTGCCTAAAAAATAATAGCAAAACCAAAATGTGTTCTCTGCGTGCATTTGTTTGCATGATCAATGCGTCACATTTCCTTCATTGATCATTAGTGATTTCTGACCACAGCTGACCACTGACCAGTTATTACTAAAGCTGCCCTGTAATGAAGGGATGAATGATGGCTAAACTGTACAGGGCAACACATGAACTGCGGAGTGGCCAGTGTGTTTGTGTCGTTGACACAGAGGGTCTTGTGAGTTTTTGACTGGTGAATGTGTCTGTCCTGACCTGTGCAGCACGGAGGTTCTGGGGGTCCGTGCTGTGATGTCTGTGACTTGCGCCAGCGGGCAGCTTGCTGCTGACATGAGAGCTGTGGGCTGAAGGGTGGACAGAGGAAGAACTGCTCTGGACCACAGACACCTGAGAGAGAGAGAGAAAGAGAGAAAAAGAGAGAAAAAGAGAGAGACAGAGAGAGAGAGAGACAGAGAGACAGACAGACAGACAGAGAGAGAGACAGTGAGAGAGAGAGAGAGAAAGAGAGGGAGAGACTCAGAGACAGAGAGAGAAAGACAGAAGCAGAGAGAGAGAGAGAGAGAGAGAGCGAGAGAGACACAGACAGAGAGACAGAGACAGAGAGACACAGAGAGAGAGAGAGAGAGAGAGACAGAGAGAGAGAGAGAGAGAGAGAGAGAGAAAGAGAGACAGAGAGAGAGAGACAGAGAGAGAGAGAGAGTAGAGAAATCACTTGTGAGAGACAGAGACAGAGAGAGAGTTTTGACAGAGAGACAGGACAGTGAGAGAGAGAGAATGAGCTGGGTTATCTTCAAATGACTCTAACTTACACTCAAGATTAGAATCACCCGTTATCAAGCTTTTGTACCGAACTGACAGACTAAGTTTCCACAGGCACCACTGTAACATTCGCCCGCCTCACCGCTTGGCAGATTACTAATGAGGTCCCTCCAAACACGGCTTGAAAGTTTACATAGTCATTGGTTAAATATCCATAGCACTGCGTCACATTAACTAAAGATAGATGTTCAATATAGTTAACAAGTATAAACAACGTCTACATGTACATCCAGCTGTCAAGCAAAGGGCTAATTCTCCCACCACCAGAGCACAGGAATTATATGTGGTTCAATTCAGAAAAGCCAGGAGACAATGGGGGCAGTATGTGCACAGCGATATAATTTGCATTTGAAATCGTTTTTCATATCACACTTAATTATTGGAATTAGCAACAGAAAAACAGCACATTCCCAGAGGAGTAATAAGCATAAGTGCAATACGCAGATAACATGGAGAGCAGGACAATGTACCCCTAAATACTTATAATTTCAGACTTTGATGGATTAAAATCCAGGGTGCTTTTCCTTTAATCATTAAGCATTTATTATGGTTATGAAATGTTTTAATATTTGATCATTAAAACCACGAATGCAAAAAAAGCCACCCTAAAATTCACACTCATCAGTCAACTCTGGAAAGTACTTGGGTTTCAGTGCTAATTTGGTGAATGCCCACCCTGATAATATTACATGTTGTATTAATGGAACATTCTATATGACTGATCTTCAGCCGGTTATATTGTTTATACATGCCAGATCCCAATTCCATAAAGTTTAATGTAATTGCCAATGTCTGTACCTGGTTCATTTCATCAGCAGTCAATGGACCCTGTTCTGTAATAGATGTAGACTATACTTCTATGACAGAAGCGGTTAATATTGAACAGTTTGGGGCTTGCTTGTTCAATATTTCATCATTTAGTTTGAACGGACATATGCAGCTGCCATAACACTACAGTTGCTATGCTTTAAAGTATATGCAAATGCCGTTTCTCCAAACTGGGGAAATTCATAATATCCAAAATTCTACACATCCCTGAGCTGTGAATTTGACAGAATAAAAGTGCTCCCTGAGGCAAACTATTGCAAATAGAAGACAGACAGACAGACTGCAATAGAGACAGAGAAACAGAGTGAAAGAAAGTTACCTTGTGGGAGAGATTCTCCTTCTGTAGCTGAGACTGTCTGAGTTTCTTCAGCAGAACCAGACGAGCCTCCTCCAGCCTCAGCTCCTCTCTCAAAGCCTTAATCACACGCTGACGCTCAGCTACACTTTTCCCCTAATACACACACGCACACGCACACGCACACGCACACGCACACGCACACGCACACGCACACACGTTATCATACGTATATGGTAATAAAACGGACAATGAATGTAGATACAAAAGAGGTGTACCTTTGGCCAGTTGGTGTATTTTTAAATACACACCCACACGTCTTACTATATGTGTAAGGTCATCCATAGGTTTCTAACAATCTTCGTATTACTGTATCTAATTAATACTACACTTTTACTAAAACTACAACATTTCTAGAAAAAGTTGAAAAATCTCATACTGTCCTATACTTAGACATGTGCTCTATAGTTATTGTCCAATACTTAGACATTAGACATGTCCTACACATGTGGTCCTCATAAATCTAATCACAAAAGTAGCACAGTATAGACACATAAGACTGTCACAGGATCAGGTTCAGATCACCTTTTTTAATTGCCTCTTTCATTTAAATGTGTCAGTCATAAAGCATTTCGCAGCCCATCTTGTTTGCTGCACTGTGCTAAACTGTACATGCTTTCATGTAATTGTGCTGTGGCCAAATCCAGCTTGCTGATTTGTTTTGCTGTCACTCAAGTGTGCACTTAGGATCAAATAGGTTGCAAGTCAGATGTTACAGGAATTATCTAATGTTTCCATTGTCTGTTTTGTATATGTTAAAAAAGTAGCAGCTTGGTAACGCTTAGCTAGAGCACAAAGCCAGTTGTTATGATGAGTATGATTCCCCATCACTTTATATTGTCAAAATGAATGGTTGTATAAAATCTTATGTCCCATGTGTATTATAGCCATAACAATCTCAAATTTAAAAAAAGAAAAGAAAAGAAAATAAATTTACAGACACACACCTGCATTTAAATACAGACCCTTTTACTTCTTTACCTTGAACATGTCCAGATTTACAGGCTTCACTCGCTCCTCTCTGCCCGCTCCTTTAGGACTGGACGCCTCGTTATCAGACAGGACGATCACATCAGGTGAGGGAGTGAGTCGTTCTTTATCTACAACACTGTCATCACAAATAAGACATATGCCCTTATATTTTTATGCCCCACATACATAACTTTTTACAACAACCATTATAATATATATTATTATAACCATTAAATATAGAACGTATAATCCAATAGGCCTCAAATTTACCCGTTTCATGTAACAAGAGATGAAGGGGAAACTCATTACAGTAGTCAGAATCCATCACCAAATAGTTCATCAGTTCTTCAAAAAGAACCATGCTGATGTGGTCATGTTCCTCTTTTTAAAGAGGTTTAGGAAGGATTTTAACGTATCCAGTTCACCTTGTCGTAATTGTGCTTCAGAGCTTCAGAGCTAGAAAGTCCTAACCACTTTTCACTTTAGAAAGTAATTATAAAGTGATTTAAAGTGAAACAGAAATTTAAATAAGAATCTCAGCTTCATCCGTATTTCCACAATATTTCGTAATATTTTGTTCCTTGTTCCGTCTCTAATCTTCATCTATCGTAGGTCTGGACCAGAGTATTCGGGTACTCAGATATTTGTTCATTGTAGGTATTCGTTTTTTTCTTGCTTCTTTAATAAAGGCCATCTACAAGAGACACGTTGTCAGCACATTCTGTACTATAATTTATGTTTTTTTATTGCACTGTTAAAATATACCATCTCAACTCCTCATTGTGCTTACACACATCACGCTTCAGTTCAGGCTGGCCGAGGTAAGAGAAACAAAATAATCACAGAACCTGTAAACAGTTTCACAGTCGCTCCCTTGTTTATTCAGGCACCATTGTGAATAAAAAGGGTCTAAATTCTTTCCACTCCAGGCCACTTGTTAACACGTCCAGGTCCAAACTTCTACCAAGCCACTGAGGGTCCTCTTATTTTTAGCATTATGCTGTTCTGCCTTTTTCCCCAACTTCCAATTTTATGCTTTTCCAATTTTTTACTTCACAGGTTTTTAAACCTGTTGTTGTGCAGGACCAGTACATTATAATCATGCAGCCAAATTGTCTCTATATTACAGAAAACAAAAATATTCAAACTTTTGAACAATTTTTCCATCAATCGTTGGAACAGGAGAAACTTTAAGAGTGAAAATCTGCATTCAATATCGCTAATGTAATTAGTGATTTATATACAGGATATACATGTATAGATTTATAGGATAGTTTAAAGGACTGAGGCACATAATGCAAGCAAGTCCTGAATTTTAACCGGTTTAATTCCCATACAGATTATATAGTTAACTTGTTTAAAATTAAGAAGAAAAGCAGATAAATAAAACTGCAGGGTTCTGATATCTGTGTTGGCCCACACTGTTACATCAGTACATACTGACTCCGGAAGTGTCTCTCACCTCCTCTTGGCGCTCATATCCACTGGCTCGTCGTTTACGTTCTCCTTGCCGCCGCGGCCTATCAGTGAGTGGGCAATGGCAGGTGCTCTCAGGCTGCCATTCAGCTTCTCCTCATAGGCAGCATATCCCAGGGTTGCATGACTGCTGCCCCCTGTGCCCCGAAGGTCTGCCAGTGCCCCGGAGCCGCCCTCTAGACCACCCAGGTCCTTACGCTTCAGCAGAGCCAGCATCTTCAGTCGCTCCATGGCCTCGTGGCCCTCCACCTTCATCCTCTTGGGTAAAACATCATCCTGAACCCGACTGCGCTCCTCTGCCGGCTCCAAGCCACGCTTCAGCAGGTTCAGCCGCAGTGCCTCCTCACTCATACGATCCATCTTGGATGAGAATACACAGACACGAACAGGAGAACACACAGTCAAAAACTTTTGACATTGCCAAAAACATAGTGCGAGGCTTTTTAGTTGATTTCAGAACTACATCATTTCATTTCCATCTTCAATAAAAGAAGACTAACGTGTAACAAATTGAATTAGAAGCAGCCGTATGGAAATGTAATAGATTTCAGAAAACAGCTTGTTTCATCACTCCCTTGATACACACTGTGATTTAGAAAAGCGAGTCTTATACTGCTGAAAATATGTGGTGTACAGGGCAAATTCCTCACAGTAATATCTTCTGGCTCCTGGCGTAATGAAATCATTTTTTTTTCTCATCGAGACACAATATATATTTTATTCTTCATAAACAATAAAAATGTAAACAAACAAATCCCAGCTTAAAAGTTTAGAGTTTTTCTAGATAATTTTATGCTTCCCTGAATCTGCCCCGTCAGTTTTACACACTGTACAATACTGCTCATACATCTGCACTTATTCTTGGTTCCCTACAGAAAATGTAAAGTGAATGTTCCATAAGAACCCCAGAAGGCAAAATGAATTTCAATAGATATGGTATGTATGATATACAAGTGTACCTTCATACAGTTACATATAATTACATACACTGACCAGCCCCTTCGTTAAGCATACTTCTTTGTATCTACACTCACTGTCTGTTTATGAGCTCCACTTACCATATAGCTGTACTTTGTAGTACTACAGACTGAAGTGTCAATCCGTTTCTCTATACACATTGTTAACCCCCTTTCACCCTGTTCATTAAAGGTCAGGGCAGATATGATCTGGGTGAGCACCCTGTGACCACTGAAGAAGGACCAACACAAACTCTGCAGCTGCAGGTGAGCCATGATTTCTGTACAAGGTGGACGAGCATCGTAGGAGTGTCTAATGGAGTGGACAGTGAGTGGACACCGGTGTTTAAACACTCCAGCAGCACGGCTGTGTCTGATCCACACATATCAGTGCAACACACAGCAGCACACCACCACCAAGTCAGTGCCGTGTTGAGAATAATCTGCCTTCCAAGTAATACCTACTCTGTGGTGGTCCTGATCATTGATTAGCAGAGTTAATGTGGATTTAAAAATATGCAACAAATCATATGAACTACAGTCTGTAGGGCTGATAAAAATGGACAAAGAGTGTAGAAACAAATAGGTGTGGTTAATGAAGTGGCTAATCAGTGTATATACTGCAGTCTATAATCTCAAAGCCTCATGAGGTAGTAGGATAGTAATAGCTCTGCATTTTATTTTCTGTGGAACATTTCTCTTATTGGTCACCCTCTATCAAATATCCCTCCATCTGGACTGAGGAAGAATCATTCCAAAATCATGGAAGAACGAACAGGAAAGCTGGTAATTTAGCTAAGATCTGTCTGCGGAGGTAAAGTTACCTCAGAATTACAGCAGCATTAAAGCCTGAACAGTCATTTCTTCTGTCTGCTACTGATATAGTGACAGAAGCTGTCATTTCTACACTGAAACCCCTAGAGACTGTCTACACCAGTGCACTCAGATTTGTTACTGGTGACATGTCCCTTTATTCCTCACTGCTGGAACCTCACCAGAAACTGATCTGGTATTCCCATTTTGCAGTTCACATCCAGTTTGGTAAAAAAGTCCTGAGATATGGTCTGCTAGCCCAGCATTCGCTGGGTGGAAGGCAAGAAACACCCTGGACATATTCCATATACTGGACATATATTCCGTCAACAATGGTAAGGATTAAGGACAGAGGGACCGCTAAGCTCGGGCTGAATTGCAATGTATGGCTACTATGAAAAAAGGTTAAAAGAAACTACAGCTAAAGAAACACGTGTCATGGCTATTTTATGGAAAAGAATCTGTATTAGGAATAGAACCATGTTTATTCACAAAAAAATAAATAAATAAAATAAAGAAAACATTGTGGCACTGTGGCTAAACGTTGTCACATATATCCAGAAACTTGTCCAATCAAAATCAAAGCTGTTGCAGCTGTTATTTGCATTCTCAGGTCACAGGGGACTAACTTCTTTACACAGAGATTATCTGAGCTACTTTCTCTCAAGTTAATATGAGAGCACTTACATATTTAAAAACTGCATTCTGAAAACTGTTTGAATTCTATAAGCCGTTTTAGAGTAATTGGAGACAGAGTAATCAATGATCTAATATAAAGGTTGCCTCTGACTCCTTCTTATTGCTGGAACATAGCTAACATAGTGTCCTGGCTGCTGCTGCTCCACTTTGGTTCTGAAACCACACATACAAACGGATCCTACAACCTGGTCACCAATGATAGCCTCTATCTGGACATGACAGTGTTACCTGGCTTTGAAGGAAGAACAGATGTGAGCCACATGACGGACAGAAAGATAAAAATGGCTGGGTGGATGAATAATTCAAATTATAGCGAAAACTCCCTGTGGAGCAAAATCACTCATTTCTATTTCACATGACCACATGTGAACTTTTCTGGCATCTCCTTCACACTGGAGTGCTTCTAGAGGCAGTGAGTTACTTCTGAAAGACTGCTCACTGATCTACAGATTCTGAGACCGAATTACAGGAAGAGTCTGGTTAAAAATCTAATTTACTCAATTTTCTTCTTACACGGCTCATACCAAATAAAGCAAAATGTTTTTGGTGTTTTTGACTTTGCACCAGAGGTTAGTATAGTTAACACATTGTGAAGGCTATAGTAATTAGCTCTATGCGATCTGCATTCCTAAATCATCAAACACTGACTTCAAACTGTGTGGAGCTGTTAAGTAATCTCTAAGAAACTTTCTCATGTTTGACATTTTAGGCCTCAAGATGACTTCTCTTACGACCGGCACAGTTGTGTCCAGTGCAAAGTAAACTTCATGCTGTCTTTCTGTAGTCGGCACCATGCCCATATTAAGACGTCTATTAGGAAACTGAAATTGCTACATGCAAGCCAACACTGCTGTGAACTGACTGACATCATATGACTGCCTACATCACAAAAATACCAAAAACAAAACAAGCTTGACTGTAGCATGCAAGAAGCATTACCCATATTTCGACTGCTGAACGGCTTTGTTATTCAGAGGATCCAGTGACACTTGGGAAGAAATGTACACAAAGACAAAAATCATGAGCTTTGTTTACCTCAGGACATTCAAAAAGCACCATTTTTTTTTCTTCATATAGAAAATCTGCTTAGATATTGAGGTCTTAGGGTTGTAAGGGAATATTAAATATCGCAATATTATATTTTGCGACTCTACACTGATTCTCAAAAATACAGCATCCACTTTTAATCCGTTGAGTTTACAATAAAAGATTTGTGGTAGACAGTTGTTCGCTGTGTGTAGCATTTAAACCCCCAATCATTAGACGTTCTTCACTGTCAGACGCTTCTACTTCACTGTAAACATGTAGAGTAAGGGGACACAGCAAGCATTAACAAATATGAATATATGGTTTTACTATATAATATCAATATATAACTCATATATATAATCTATGAAATAATTATATAATATATATCAATACACTACCTACACATACATACACAAAACATACATATTTCTAGTGGTAGCCATTCCCATGTCTGGCTTGTAAATAAAGTATTATATAAAAAATAATATATATATATAGCTTGTTTATATTTAATATTTATTATAATATATATACACACACACACACACACACACACACACACACACACACACACACATACATACATACATACATACATACAGTATAACAGTGTAAACTGGAAAACTATTACTGTAAATGGCAGATGAACTGGAAAGAATGTCCGCTGTACAGTGTAAAAGAAAGAAGCAATTCACAGCAAAAGTAACCAATGAGAGCCGCCTTGTATGTGTGTATGTGCACAACACATCCATCCTCTGAAATGAAACCGAGTCCAAAACCATCCCGCCTCTTCATCGTCTTTTGAAATATGCATTCACTGCTTCGCTCAAGCCAAACTCAACTCACTCTCCCTCTCAACCAATCAGGTTACTACTTTCCTTCTACACAACTGTTTGCACACACGTGTGTGCACACATACACACACAGCTCTGGGCTCTCTGCCAGTCGGCATAGTCTTCACACGCCTTCAGCAGCTCTGGCACTGCAAAGAAAAGGAGGTGCTAAGATGGAGGGATGGTAAATGACAGGATCAGACATACAACAAGCACACTCCTGCACACGCAGCCACCTTCCATCACACCAGGACTCATTTTAAACCAACATCACCATCCAGGTATATTCATACCCAAGCCACCTGAATGAGTAACACCTACAGAGAGTCGTGTGTAAAATGTGCAGTGATGCACAAATCTGATGTATATGGTGTATCAGCACCAATATTACTCTTATCCAATGGATTGCATAGCCAATCCCGTCTCTCTGGCAATGTCATGACAACATTACAATACCGCAATATTATAAGCCTTCTAGAGGATTCTTATTTTAAAAAGTCAAATGTCTGTTAAATACTCATAAAAATATTAGTGCAAAATGGATTTAGTGTTGTGCAATATGGGGAATTTGTCTGTGCAAAGGGGCAATATGTATGATTATTAGTTGAAAACATCCCAACACGACCACAGACATTACTCTCTGCTATAATCTATATTCAGCAGCAAACAAAAGACCTGATATAAATAGAAGCAAAACAAGAGTTAACTTTGGTGCTGATTTCCACCACTGGAGACGTTCTTGCTGAGCAAAGGGATGAAGTCTGATGCTGAACTTCTCTTCTACACTGGTAAGAACTGAAGAGGGAGGAGGCATTTTGCCCCACTGCCTGGTGTGTGAATGTAGCAGATAGGCAATAGCATCTTTATCATCTTACAAATAGCTCCTTTTAAAATAAAGAACAATTCTTAACATGTAGTAAACATGACTAGGGATGAGCAATGTGGCAAAAATATTACATAATATTTTATGTTTTAATACTAGTTTTCTGACATGTTAAAGAATTGGAACAAAGATGATGCTCCATTTAAATACTCAACCAATGGTTTTTATTCAATGTTTCACAACCTGCAGTTCATCAGGACTAATAAATAGGGATGCAATGCCACTGAAACGTTCCTGTCAAAAACGTCACTTCTGTGTTTTCTTAAAAAAAAAAAGGCCAATTTTTTTTTTTTGAGTGAATAAATAAATGCAAAACTAAAAGATTAAACAGGCCTGGAGCAAAGAATCAAACCCAAGACTTTGCAAATCATCTTTATGCTAATGAAAATGAGAAATAGTGCTTACAAAAATGTTGTTTTTTGCCTTTTTACTTAAAAGTGAAAAGGCTGGCTGTTTGGAAGGCTTCAATTCGGGGCATCACTTACAAGCCAAGGACATTGCAATACTTCAAAGATAATTCACAAAAAATTATAAGCATCAAGTTTTTCTGAGGTTTGATTAGTTGGAACAGAGAAAACGTGCACTGGTAAATAGTACAGGACTTGCATTTCACATCCTGTTAAAACAGCAATTATACTTTCTTTGTAATGAAACATGCAGTTGGTTCGGGTTCAAGTACTGACGATATTCATGACGTACTCAGAAAGGTTAATGTGATGTAATAGGACAATAATGGGTGCATTGTGTCTGTTCCAACATACCACTTAGGAGAATATCTAAATATCACGATACTTACATTGTAAAAATGTGATTAGCAGGATTATAACTTTGTCACATTGCTCAATACTGAGTCTAATCTACTGTATATGATGTGACTATGAAATGCAAAAGACATTTGGTGTCAGACGGGTATGTGGTTCCGGCCGATAACCTGAATTCAGAAAAACTTGGAAGAGAGGAGGGATAAGAGAGAGACGCCCAGCACGACAAAGCCTTAACAGCCTGAATCACTTTACTAGGGAAGCGCCACACAAAGAAACATCTACACAGAAAGTCATGCCAGTGCGTGTGCATGTATGTGTGTGTGGATCCTTTGTTAGCACAAACCACCCCCTCCCTTCGCATGCACTCACACACTCACTTTCTGCTCTCTTGCTCTTTTTCTGTCATGTTAGGGCTTTCACATGCACAAACCCACACATGCACTCCTACACTCACACACACCTACATGTACACAGATCTGCTACATACAAAATGCCACCAAAGCAGAAAAGCTCCAGCTTCCGTGTCATTGACACACACACACACACACACACACACACACACACACACGTGTAACGATACCTCCTCCCGCCCCTCCCCCATCCCACAATCCTCTCTGTATCCGCCTGCCAATCAAAAGGGCTCACGCTACTTTACTGGGCAGTCTGGACTCAACAAATCCAGCCCCCACCTCACACACACTTCACAGCAGTCTTACAGAAGTGCACACAGACACACACACCGCCTCCAGCTATAACCAGCAATGTTTCCAAATAAGCCGTTAGTGATCTGATGAAACTGTAGTTGCCTCTGTCCAATTCATTTATTCACATGACAGGAAATAATGTGAATGTGGAAAAAAACACGCTCTGTTGAATTTCTCTGCCAGAATCTGTGGTGGTTAATTCTGGGATGCCTCTGAAAGAAACTAGAAGCTCTTCAAAGCTTTATTCAATC
>JAMWET010003091.1:407500-431462 GCA_024036415.1 Prochilodus magdalenae
ACAGTCTCTCTGCTTCTCTCTTCTTACCATGCAAGTTTAGCAACAAACTGTATCTCATTAGGGTAGAGATATACTTGCTGTTAACTGATTGTTCACATATGCATGATGGCTGCCTTGCTTATCCTATATCTATCTGGTGCGTCGGCTGTGCACTTCCTCAGTAACTAATGCTTCAAGTACACAAGGTCCACTACGCACAAAAACACCAGGGGCAGTGCAGACACTCAGCGTCAAACCAGCGGAAAGTTGGAGAGAAGGTCTGCATGATTGTGTCCGCAATTACCCACATCTGTATGCTCTGTCCTTGCCATTGCACTCTGACAAATATGTTTTGTCAGAACTGACGGGATATCAGTATTATTTTAAAACTCGATATGGAAACAAATCAGAGACCGTCATGTTCGTGCAAAGTGGAAAACGCTGGACAAACAGAGAGGTCTGCCCTCTAGAGGAAGCCTCCAGTAACACATTTAGCACATAGATAAGTACTGAACATGCCGTCTATGTGAACGCACGGCAAAACAACAAGTATATCTGTATCTTAACTTGCAGAGTCTCTTCGCAGGGGAAAAAAGCAACGCCAGTGTTAACTCTTCTTTTGCCTGTCGTGGGATCAGCACCGGTATCTTTGTAGACCTGAATGTTGAATGCAGACTGCCAATTTACAAGCTATGGTGTTACCGGGTTAAAGTGAATAACAGAATTAAAAAAAACCCAAAAAAAACTGTGACCATTTGAAAACTGCCCTTTCTAAAACTCTGATTTCGATATATAACAAACATTTATCTGTTTAGTTTAACACACACACACACAGTGAGTGGGCAGGGCAGGGCTCAGGCAGAGGTCAACTTAGTCCCATAGTGCTCCTTTAAGCTGAGTTATTATGTAACAAAGCAGCTCATGCCATGGCTGAAGGGAAAAAATCCACATCATACTGCACAAGTACAGGAGAGAACAGCAAGTCACAGCTGAAGAGAGTGAAGAGCGAAAACCTCTACAGTACCCCCGCCCGCCCCTGAGGACCCACTCCTATTCAGACAATTCTGCTCATTCAGATCCTGCGAAACACAACAAGAGCCTGGAACCCGCCGATGCTCCTCAAAACACTTCGTACATTCATTAACCTTTAACGCTGATAGTCAAGAGCCACACACGCTCTGCATGGGTGCCATTTCAGAAGCACACGCTGGAGGGTGAGCAAAAACAAAAAGCGCAAGGTGGGCACAGTTACAGATACAGACATACTGCATTTTCTCTCTTCTACTGTATAAGCCACATGCATCACTGGCCGAGTAGGAAAAAGCCACAACGTCATGTATATCGACATCAATTCTGAATCAAACCCAATCACTAAGGGGAAAGGGTGAGGTGGGGGTCAGGAGGGTGTAATCTAATCACATCTTGCAATAGGAATATGAATGGAGATCAAATTATACAACAAAAAATAAATAAATAAGAGAGACCAGTCACCAAACCATACTGGATCTGGCAAGCGCACCAGAGCCTCCAACTGCCCTCATCACCATTTACCAACCCGCACCCACACCCACACAAGACATGCACAAAGTATTATCTGTTAATAAGTATTTCGATATTTCAATAGCAATACTGCCATAAGGCTTCAATATGCAAATGAACCTTGTAACTAACATTGCTCATCTTAGTGAGCATCCTGATCAGGTCTGGATGACTTTGTGTGTGTGTGTGTGTGTGTGTGTGGTGATGAATCAAAGCTTTCAAATGATCCAGTAAGCATTTAAACATGTGTGAGGTAGCAGCACTGACTCAAGCTACTGCCAGTTCATGAGTACCTTGGGACTCCAGTCTGTTTGCTCTGGCTTGAGGACACATTTTCAAGTAGACAACAAAGCACTTCTGTCAGTTAGGGTTGGGCAATATAATGGTGTTTGCATGATCGTTATCGTGATAAACTATGTCAGAACAATGTTAATAAACACCCACACTAGATATGCACAAACTATTATCAGTTAATTAAATTTTCAATAACAAGATTGCCACAAGGCTTCAATATGCAAATGAACCTTGTAACTAATCATCCTCTCTTAGTGAGCTGTGAGCATCCTGACCAGGTCACGTTTCCAAGAAGATAAAGCAATATGGTCAAATAGGGGTGGGCAATATCACCATGTTTAGCATTACCAAGATGAACTGTGTCATAATAACCTTTACTGAGAACATGGCGGAAGTCACCAGTTCTCTAAGAACATTGACCAACATGCATGTCATTACACAGAGAGCATAATTAGTCCAGCTTAATTAGATCTGAAGCAGTGCTGTATTTTAAACACTTAATAGGAATCATTATAAAAAAATAATAAAAACAGTTGTTAAAGCGATACAGCGGTTCACTGATGTTTTAATATAGTTACAGGGCTTCCTCTTTAAAGAAGCGGGTTTATCTTTTAAGTTGAGGAAACTGTATACATGATGGCACAGCAAGAAACAGGTCCTGCTACACAGACCACCTGGTATCTACGGTCACCTTTTTAAATGGATGATAACATAACTACAGTGACATACCATGCTGAAAGCAAATATCTCCAGGTGAAAGAGGAATTATTCCCTCCACTTTCTCAGAGGTACAGCCCATTAATGGCAGGGTAAATCACACATGGGTGTACAAGAATATAGAGAGAAAGACAACGTGGTCAGTCACGGCTTTAAATTTTGGTCACAGTATTCAGTAGTGAGCATTAAAACTTTAATATACAGTAACGGGTGGTTATAAAGCACTTCTGAAACTTCCCACCTGGAGTGCTAAGTGGTGAGCTACTAAAAACGTGCTACGGCAGGACACTTCTTTCTACATCTTCCACTACTATAGACTATAGTGCCACCACCTTATTCAAACTGTCATTTCTACGTAACGACGCAAAAGGCACTCTCTACAGCCAATGTGTGGTTTGTCAGTTCTGGGGTACTATGGCAACACTGACTTTCTATGGCAGCCTCCATCTGGAAGATGTCCTGCGCCTATGTAGATATGCAGGGCTCATTTTATGCTAATGAAATCAGATTTTTGGTAGTTACAGGTAAGTATACACCAATAATAGTATAGGTTTGTATACTACACTATAGGTAGTGTATGCTAAGAATGTGTCGGACTGCCTTGCTATTCGGAAGAAAGATAGAGGTTTTTTTAAAAAAATTTAAAAATTATGGGCAATATCTATTAAGCTACATATACAGAAATGTCTCTCGGTATGATTTTGGGCTGCCATGTTTGCTAATACAACATGCCAGACATCTTGGTGTGGAGTTGTAGAGGTTCCTAATGGGTTCCACCATTGCAGTTTTGGCGGCATTAATGTGGTGTTAAGGGTAGACAACGTAACAGTCTACATGCAGGTAGTTCTGCGTCATTCGCCTGTCTGCCAATGGTGCTGCCAGTAACAGGATGACTCATGGAGGGCATCACTGCTCTTTGAACTTATGCAGTTGTGGCTGTTGTGTCTGTTAGGTACAGCGATAAAGCCAGTCCTTGCTTACATCACATGCACGGCTAAGCGTGAAACATGAATCATTCTCATGTCTCTCTAAGTCAAACCAAGTTTCGGCCCTGTCTGATTCCTTCTGGGTGCCACTATTTGAGCAAGTTTTTTTTGGAAACACTGCTTCGTTAACAGTACAGTCATAAACCAAAAAAATTTTGTAAATGTACATCCCTGTTTCATATGTATTCCAGGGTATATGAAGACTGCAACATAAATTAGCATAATCACAATCTGGTACTTTGGTGATATTGTGCTGCACTAACCCACACACATACACTCACAATGACAGAAGACTGACAGCCAAGAGAATAGACAGGCTGCTAATTTGTGTAGAGAGGAGTCCAAAGCCAGTCTTCCACAGGCTGGAGTGGAGGATCTTGCCATCGCTCTCTCACACGTACACCTCTCTCTGCTGTTGCCTACATCTGAGCAGGCAGACTTCCCCAGTGAGCATCTCACCTGGGGGCGAAGCACAGAGAAAGACACTAAACAGATTTTTGCATGAAGACGGGGAAGATGCTGAGGGTTGACCAAATTACAGAAGAGAAGAAGGAAACGGCCACAGAAAAGCAGGCTGAAACCGGATTACCATCATGAGCGAGAGAGAGAGACGCTCGTCACGCAGCTTTGCGCGTCTCTCTCTCAGTACTACAACACTTAAGCACAGGTCTTCATCAAACAAGGCAACAACTCCGGCCCAGGGGTTGCCATGGCAACCGGTACATCTATTTTTAGACAGTACCACTAATCAATTTAATTTCTGCGGTAGCCCAAGGCAAACACGGAGGGACTGGCCTTGGACAGAGAGAGCCAGAGAGCCAGAGAGATGAACGGAGAGGAAGACGAGAGCGAGATGAAGAAAGCTAGAGCTAGGAAAGGGTTAAACTGAATGAAGAGAATTCCCTGAAACAAAAGCGGAGGTTTCTGTCCGAGGCTCAGAGACGCAGGGTGCTGCGGACGCCTCGGAGGCCGCAGGCGAAGGCCAAGGCGCTTGCCTGCAAACACATGACACCTAAACAGATGGACTGGAGAGAGTGCATATTCGGGCTACGCAACACAAAACGTTCAGGAATTTCTATTCAGATATCGGCAGAAAGCTTCAGTCTGCAGACGAGGCCCCTGATCAATCGCTAAATGGTGTATGGTGTCTTGTAACCATCCTATAAAACCTTCGAGGCCCCAGATAAGTTTCCCCAGATGAGTGTGGATGTAATTTTAGCCTAAATAATTCAGACCAATCTTTAATCAAGACATGTCAAGGATTTACAAACATGGCTTTACCTGTAAGATCTTTCACAGCTACACATATGAATTCCAGCTTTAACACACAACCTCTAGTGTGAGGTGTGTGACAAGCGCTAAAAAGTCAAACGCCAAAAAGACAAAACTTCTAGACTGTCAGACTTGTAGTTCATCAGCATATCATCAGAAAAGACATTATCTCTAAAACGGCAACCTTACAGGACAGTGTAGAAATGTTATTAGCCTCAATACACAATTTACTTTCAATGCAAATTAATGTAAGGAGATTTTATTCAAAGCAATTTTTGAGCACATCTATTGAAATTTTCACACCATGTAAAGGATCACCTCATGGAGAAAACTTTACATTTTAAACTTTTTAATTTTAAACTCCCTGTGCCATTTTCACATGTTAAACTTCCTGTCCCAGTATCTGTTATGATCATATGATCATATTTTTGAGGATTATTTTGTTAGAGAGAGGAGCAGCAGGTAAGTTGTTTAGAGTTTTTATTGTTTCTAGGAAGAACGAATTTGTGCAGTTTATAATTTCAGCTCTATGGAACCATTTGAGCATTTCTAAAGAAGACCCAATATGCTCATTTTCAGTGTTCATAATTTTATTTTTGGGGTCTACTAGAACCGAATTATATGCTTTACTCTTCTCAAAACACAAAATCTTTCATACTGTACTTCTGTACTAAGCCTCTGCCTGAAACGCCCTGTTAGAGCTCCTGTGTCTTAAGTCCCACCTCCTGATGACCACTGTATAATCTGATTAACCACCCACCATGTTCTGTCTGGTCCCACCACTCTTCCTGAAAGTTAAGTAGAAAAAAGTTGGTAGATCCACCTTTGTGAGCTAGACAGGAGCGGGATGTTTCAGAGTGGGGAAAGTTTTTAGGTTTTTTTTTATTTTAGCTCTCTTAGCACTGTGCAAGGAGCTTCCAGGTACACAGACTACAGCTTGTGTGATGAGATGACATCACCCTGTAACAGAGAAAAGGGTTAAACAAGGTTTTCCAGCTGTTTTTCAGACCCTGTCATATGTCTCTGCGTATTAACACCATACAAACACCCTCAAAAACTTGGTACGCCTTACTGTTAGGAGAGAAACGCTAAATCAACTTTCTGCTGATGGAGATATAATAACAGCAGTACACAATTCATTTACATCCTCAAAACACTCATCCATCATCAAGTTTCGACTCCGCTTTCTTTCAATACTTCTTCAATGCCCTTCTAAACGCAAGATTCATCTGCCAAACTTGACCCGCAGACCTCACTATGGGCAGCCCAGCTCCACTGCCCAGGTCAGGACAAAACCAGTTTCGGCACCAATCCGGGCTACAAAAGGTGCTTGATAGATCTCTCTGGCAATGTTTGTGTGCAACAGCCTTAGGAAGCGTTGTCATTATGGTGTGTAGCCGCGCATTAGGCAGGCCACTGTGGACCAGGGCTCCAAAATGGGCCTCCTGTTTTCGATTAAGCGTGCGAGAGAGCGAGAGGGATTAGGACTGATCCCAGACACTAGAGGGGCGGGGGTGAAGAGGGTCATATGATCAACTGTAAGTTTACACTTGAGGACTGCGTGTGTGCGTGTGCACGCGCATGCACGGTAGAGGTGGAACAGCTGTATGTGTCCTGCAAGAGCAATGATCAAATGTGGCACATTCCAATGACATGAGAGACTCTGGCTTTAAACCCTGGTTAAAGTAGGCAGAGGGAGAAAGGGAGAAAAGGGGAAGGGGGGGGGTGGAGGAAGAAAGAGCGAGAGAAATCCCTGCTGTCACTACGCTGCTTGTGTTCCTGTTCCTTTAAGACCCGCCATTCACTAGTCTTTGTCTTTTCATACCCATAGTGCCAAGCAGAGTCAAAAATGCACGGTCCAGTTCAGGCCGGTTTCTAACCTCAGGACACGGAATTATCCCTCGACATAGCCATTAGTGGTGAGGACGTCACATACACAAGCGCACGCAAATGCAAAAACACACTCTCATACACATCTGTGTGGATTAGGTGTAGAGCAAAGAAAAAGTCATGTGGAGCGGGCACTTTAAGGAAAAACCTCAGAGCTAAACTTTAGCCCTCAGGGCAACACACAGTTTAGACAGCAGCCTGGGCTTCAAGAAAAACTAAATAAAAAACTACTACAGTCTGATATATTGAAAAGGATAAGTGGTTTTGATTTATAATTCATTTTAAAACCAGTACACAGCCAAAACATCTAAACAACACTAAATCTAAGACTTCAAGACAACCATCAAAAACCTCAAAGCACTTCACATCTAGTTCCAAGCATAATGGCACCTTAGGTTACACGTTTGCTGATGTCAGTCAAAGACATATATAAGCCAGATCCTATAAATCAATCGATCAATCTATTGATCATTCAGCATTCAGGAATTGTGAAGTGTAGTTCCTTCCTATAAACACATGTCCGTTTCACCTGGAGCTTAACAAGGACCCTTGTGTACAACATGCTATGCATAGCATACTTTTATAAGGAGGAGTGTTTTTCAAGCCAGCATGTGAGGGTTATTCGACTGGGTTATGTATTGTATAATGGGGCAAGCATTCACATAATAAGATTATCCTGCAAGCTCCTCTCGTAGTCACCAAGTTCACCTCGAGCATTAGATTCACCGTGCTACAATCACACCAATACATATCTCTCTAGCATTGTGCAACAAAGCGCTTTTCAAATACATCAGCCTTTGTTCCAGGCACTGCCACCTGATACAGAAGATTGATCCAAATGAAAAAAAAAAAAAAAGAATCAACTCAGCCAGTGCACCATATCAGCAAGCATCTTTAAAAACTCAACTTTTGGCCCACATATGGGTTACTAGTAGAAATGAGTTTGGTACAAGCATTTAACTGTTCTTACAATTCTACAGCACTTTTTCAGAATCTGCTTTAAATCATGGCCACTCACACAAGGATTTTACTGTGAAACAAGTCCCTAACACCTAACACAGCCAGTCTGACTAATCCCTGAATTGTGTAGCAGAGATTGTGCCCTTCACCTGCTCCAAACATGGAATGTAATACTGGTGTTTTAGAAGGTGAAGATTTGACTATTCAAATATTCCCACCAACATACATAACATTATGACTTCTATAGGTCCATTTTGGGGGTATACTTTATCATGAGTGCTCACACCAACAAGGTCAAAACAAATGAAGAGCCCAGAGTTTGGCCGATTCCCTAAGTCTTGTAGAAGCAGAGACTGGGCTCTTAACTTGCTCTTAACTACTGCCTGTAGTGTTTTACTGGAGTTAAACCAGGTGGTTAAAGATTCAACCATTAAAATGTTTTTCCAAAAACACAAAATAATTCCAAAATGATTTCTCTGTTAAAGACTCAACCATCCAATTATTCCTACCAACATACACAACAGTACGATTTCTTTATGTCCATTTTTGAGGACCTGCTCTACCGTGAGAGCTCACACCAGCAAGGTCAGAACAAATGAACAGAACAGAGTTTAAAGATTGCAGCCAGCTTGAAGACAGACTGATACTGAGCGAGTGAATATCGTACTGGTCAGTTTCAAGAATCTCACATCAACAAGGGCTGACTAAATAAAGAGAACCATGTATGGCCGATTCCTTAAGTCTTGTATAAGCAGCATGCCTAAGTAGAGACTGGGTTTGCCGTGTAATACTGTAGTTATATCAGGTGGTTGAAGACTTAATTGTCCAAATACAGTATTCCTGCCAACATACATAGTGTTATGACTTCTTTCTGTCCATGTCAGAAAACCTTGTGTGCCCACACCAAGGAAGCTTATAGCAAGAGAGACCCGTCTCTTCATTCTGTGGTGTTAAATATTCAACCGTACAATCATTCCTACCAACACACACAATCATTTCCCTTCATATTCCTTGGAATCTTATTCTTTGATCTTTCTCCATAGTTAAGATAACAGTGCAAGCCAAAAACATGTCAAGAGGGTTCTATGAAAGCCGCCAGACTTGGAGGAACATCAGATGCACATCTCCAGTTCTCTGTATTAACTGAGGGAAGTCTGTACGATGCATGCTGAGATTTACCCACCACCAGGAAGATGAAGTGTAGTAAGTGCTTGGCAGTAGTAGTAAGACTCAGATGGGTCTGCTGACTGTAAAAAACTCCAAATCCAGCCTACTGAATCCTCCTCCTTTCCCCAGGGCTCCAAGCCTTTGGCCAGAATTCAGCCTCACATCTAGACCAGCGCACACCTAACAGCACGAAAACGGACAAACAAGAAGGAGGAAAACAGCAAACTGAAGTCAGAGTAAAGTGTCAAAGTGCTGCTAGTCGCCGTAAAACCGTGTTAAAATCCGTGCCAGGCCACTTTCTGCCCGCCTGCCTCCTTCTTCCACGATCAACCCCACCATCACCATCGCAGTGATAAATAGGACATTACAAGGTAGCCATTTGCATGCTCTCGAAACAAGTTGAGGGTGAACACGTCTCCACTTACGTAAATGGCTGATGGTGTGATCTCTCTATTTCATCCCACAGCGCTGCTGAGCCGTGAGGTCTGCCATCCACAACTTAACGGCGACGCACATCGCAGCAAATCAAAGTTAAATTCACGAATACAGTCGCTCCCGGTTCGCCAGAAATACGAATTTACGCACGCAGAGCGCCGCTGGCCCGTGTTTACAGCGGGGCTACTGTACTTGCGCAGCAGGGAGAAGGCTTTTTCCCCCCCTAACCAATCTGGGTTTAACCCCAAGAGACTGACGGAGAAACAATACAGCCCGATCTGAGCGCAGCACAGGATCAAAATCACTCGAGAGCCAGAAATCTGATAGTGGACATAAGAAAAAACTTGCTACCCCGAAAAGAAGCGTGCAAAATAATCCATATCACATATTACCATATTTGCATAAGTAGGCTGATCGAGCCTGTCTACTTCAGCGGGATTGTCAACACCCCTCCATGCCATCTTTTAAGTAACTCTACAGGAAATAAAACACCATCTCACTGTATGGAAATATCCAGTTACGACGAGCTGTCGTGCCCTAGCGTAAGTGTTATCACGCCTTTCCGTCCGTCACTCTCTGGAAACAGTCTTCCTAATCATCATTTCTTTATTCGTTCTTTATTTTTCTGTGCTGGGGTCGCCTTTACTCTGCCACTCTGCACGGGCCGCGACTGCATCCTCGGTCTCACCTTCCTCGCCTTCAGCCCGCAGGTTCCTCTCGCTCGGGTTGTGTGTGGGGATGCTGAGACGCTGCCGTTACCTCCGGCCACTCGCAGTCCCAGGCACCGGCGAGCCGCGCGGACTCTCCGATTGGCCCCCGCCGAGCGCCAGGCCCCACCCACCCCGTCGCCGATTGGCTGGAGTCGATGACGCGCTCACGTCCCTGTTTGTTGTCGTCTCGGAGCGGAGGGGGGAGGAGACAGGCGGAGGGTGGCGGAGGAAAGATGTGAATGGGGCTGGAGTAGTTGAAGGGAGAGTGGGCTAGCCGTGGGTTTAGGACCCCTGACCAACGCCTGAGCACAGGTCAGCCTCACAAGGTTAGTGCTTCAGTACGAGCGGGTCTGCCGAGTTTCACAAGAAACCCCTGTGAAGTGCGGGAGGGGGGTCCAGGGGTGGCACAAGGTAAAGCTTTGCTATTGACCCTTATGATTTAGTTTGGAAAGTGCATTAAAACCAGAGAACCGCTTTATGAAGGAGCATGTAACCATAGTTAAACTAACAAAACTGCTCATCGCACATGATCCATTTATGGAAAAATGGCTTGCTTCCATGTATTTAGTTTGGAGCAATATAGGAATTGTGGGATTGTGTAGCAACTGGGAACAGCTTGCTGGAAACTAGCATTAAAGAGAAATATAATACTTTGTTACAGGGTTACAAATGCAGTTACAAAGAAATTTCAGTCTAAGATCATAACACTCCTAACACATACCAACATTCTGCTCTTTCAATAGATACATCATTAAATGTGCTTGAAAGATAAATGAAAATGAAATCAAAGATGATAACTGGACAAAAATGAAATACAATAAAAATATTTAGGAAATGGGCTCTTTAAGAGGACCATCAGTTGAACTATACAAACAGTGCACGTTTTGGGCCCCATTTTCTGCAATCCACCGCTTTTCACAAATCTCCTGAATTACACAACTACAACACTCAACAGGAAACATTAAAAGAGATCACGGGTGGTGCTGTAAATAACACCTTCATTACAACACAAGGAATTAACTAAGCAACGTGTTTAAAGAAAAAAAGGCCCTTTATTTTAAAATAGTTAGCCATAAGGAATACCAGACACCAGAGTGACACAGAGTAAACAGCAACAGAATGAAAGATGGATAGGACATATTTACAGCGAAGACGACCTGACATCAGTACTACACAGCTATGGGAACACCTCTAGAAGAAGTAGTTAGAAAACAAAAACACTGCATGACGTCTACTAAATGTTTAACTACCAGTGTGCAACAGCACTGCCAAACAACTTTACACCAAGCTAAAAAGGAGTTGCATAATCGCTGAACAGCTATACAACTAGGGCTGCAGAACTCAAAACCTGTTGATTAGCAGCTGAGATGACTGTAGTGGCTGTAAAGCGTGGGTGTCTGAGCTGACTGCACACGCAGTTAAGCTGCCCATCATACATCAACATCTAAGCCATTAGGAACACCACCACAGTTGTGGGCTGGTTAGAAAAGCAGAGACTACCATAGTGAGAGTCCCACTGGAGTGTGTATGTAGCTTTGGAGTACACCTCTGCTAAGTGGTGCGAAAATACACTGATATTCCTGGACTGTAGCATTATATAGACCAAGTGGAGTGTTCTGTTTAAGTGCCAACCATCAATAATGCATAAAAGGCAACCAGGCCTATAAAAAGGAAATGGAGTGATACAATGAAACAACAATATTAATACTTTACATAAGTTACACATAGAGGAACAGTACAGTAACAATTAGATGTTCAACACTCAGATTACAAAAACACCAATACATAGGATTGTCCTTTTGATACAGTATAATGCCTTTTAGAATATACTTAATATCTGCTTTATTCTTATAAAAGATGGATAAAATTGATTGTTTAGTGTCAAAAGAGATCCAAGCCGGGGATTTTATACATACCCCATCCAATCTTCTTATCTTATGCCATTAGAAAATTAAATGGTTGGATCAGTGTCCAAGTAGCGCATAACCATAAAAAGACAAAAAGGCAACTCAAATGTTGCTTCCATTTTTCATACATTTGCTACACTAATTTCCCTTGCTTTTACCCAGTTATTAACCTCATACCCTAATAAAGTGCACTTCCCATTATATATGAAATAACATTTAGCTATAATTGTACTGTAGTTGTGTTATAGTTATTGTAGTTTATTGTGGTTTTTGAGTAAAATGTTGTGTATAGTGTTGATTGACCTGACTGTGACTGTTCCACATCACTTTTTAAAGAATTTCTTATTGAGGAGAAAGATGAGGAGATTGACGTTCACTTTGGCCTTATCAAACATCTTCATCACTGCAACACCTTCATACTGGAGCTGCAGCAAGTCCTGCACAAACACACATTGCAATCGGTCATCAGTATGAAAGTAACAGTGTTTCTCAATACAGTCGAAAACACCACTCAATATGCTGACTGCAAGAAATCTCCACATAACGTTTCAAGCTAAGAGCGAGTTCTTATCTGGTGGTTAACCGTCAAAAGAACACAAATTGGATAAACAGTATTTTGTGAACTACTCTGGTAATTACCTGATATTTCAAAGGGAATCGCTCCATGTCCACTCCCAAAAATCTAGCCTTAACCAGGAAGGTGCCTCCCTCTTCACTGGGTATAATGTCAAAGATCACGTTCTTAAACCTGCACACAGGACAGACGGATGAACAGAAAGAAAAAGGTGGATAGATACATAAATTTAACAAGTGCTCAGGATCTTGGATCTTGAGGGCAGCACTCCCACTGTAAGAGTGTGCTCATCTAGGTTTAGAGATCAACTGGTCAAGATTTTGGCTTTCTCTGGGACCTCTGATTTTAAATCATCCAGACAGAGACTTACTGTGTAATGGGCAGGTCCTCGATCTCCAGCAGGACTCCCTTTTCGTGGAGCCGTGCAGCAGTGTAGGTGAGAGTGGGCTGTTTGCTCTTCTTCCCTTTACTGTCCGCTGCCTTCTTACCATTCACCTGACTGAGGGCCAGAGGATACACTATAATTAGCACAGTCCTCCTTTCCTTACAGTTTATCATCTGTTATACACTTCTCTGCTTGTGAATTGCCTGATTATGTGTGGGACAGCGCCTATGGTACCTGGCAGTAAGGTTGCGCAAGCAGGTGGAGATGTATTGGCTGTAATAGTCAACCTGCTCAGAGTGGAAGGAGCTCTTGCAGTGCAAGCTATCAAGCGTTTGCTTGAGCTTCACCAGCTCAGCCTGGCGTCTCTGCCGATACAGACGCTGGTGACGGATATCCTACAGAAAAAAGAAAACACAGTATGAAAAACACATTTAAATTTAGACATGTCAAATAGTAAAATTATTCATCTCAATTTCTCTCAACATCAACAAATTTATCATCATGACAGACAATTATCAAGAGACCCAGCCCAAACAAGACACAAATGTAAGACTCCACCAATGACTTCAAGCCATCCTGAACCAGATGCAGCACAACAGTGAGAAGGGCCTAATTTTACCTACAGGTTCAAATGCTTTTGTCCCTTGCAGATGTAATATTGAATTTTTTCAATAAATAAATGGTCAAATCCAAAAGTGTTTTCCCATTTGTATCTAATATTATGACTTAAAAAAAAGTTGTAAGTTAAATTTAAGCATCATTAAGCTATCAAAAGCTATGAATCCATTTATTTGTACTGGACATTGCCATTTAGGTTGATTTACACTATATTCTCAGAAAAACATGGAGACAGACAGGCGCTCTTTAGATTTTAGGAAAAAACGTTTGTGTATTTGTGAGGATATTTGGCAGCATACAGAGTGCACAGTGTCTTCAGCTAGACAAACTAATATGTTTATGCAACAGGGATATAAACCTTTCTTTTGAAAGGGAACATGAGCGTGTGTGTACCTTGGCGATCAGCTGCAGGATCTGAGTCTCAGAGTCTGGTGGGGTGAGCACTCCCAGAGCCTCCAGCCTCCTCAGGCTGCGCTGGATCTTACGTTTTTTCTCCTCCAATGTCAGGTTGCTGTCTGCGATCAGAGACTGGTTCCTCTTCATTTTTTCTGGGGTGCGGGCATCACGCTGTGCCCTGCGGTGCATCATCCAGCCATGCTGTACCTCCTAAACACACAAATACACACAAAATGTGTTTCTAGGCAATTCTGTCTTCTGCTCACCTGTGTGTTTTGGAAGTATGGAGGAAAAAGAAAGAGAGAAAGGAAGACATACTAAGGCAGAGTAGTAAGGCGAGTTCACTAAACGTGTTCTGTGTACCTGATCCTGTAAGACGGAGGACCGCAGAACCTCGCTTAGTGTGTCTCCAGGCTGAGCTCTGATCACATCAATTATGAGCTGTTTGGTGCTAGAAAACAAGATAGAAACAGCATAAAAATGATGCACTGTCAATTTTGAGTAATGTAAACATTAAACATTACAATTTGCAGCACGTCTCCTAAAGACAGACAGCACTGGCTGTCCCCTCAGAATTACCTGAGCAGAATGCCTCGGGCATCAGGTTTCTCATCTGAGCTTTTAAAGACGTCAAACTTGCTAGTTAGAGTCAGGGACACTTCCATCTTGTTGTACTGAGCCAAAGTCTGCTCCAGGTTGGAATCTGCCGAGCTGATAACTCCTTCTCCTGTTTACCATTCAAAAACAAAAACCCAAATCAAACTTCTCCAAACCACTTATTTTGAATGCAGTGGTTAATTCAGTTCTTTACATATCATAAATAAAAAGAATACATATAATTAATTTAAGGGAATATAAAAACTGCAGCGAAATGAACATTTTGAGGTGTTAAAAAAGGTTAAACTATTCTAAGAACAGAGGCATGAGAATAAGGGTAGGGTGGATATTTGGGGACAGACTGACCGACGAGGGCTTGGACAGAGGGCACCTTGCCCAGGTCCCTGAGCAGCACGAGGAGCGGGTCATTTTGTTCAGGACACAGCGCGTCCTGGTGCTCCAGCAGCAGCTATACCCACACACAGACGGACACTGACACTTACTCATTAAAAGCATCTTTTATGTTTTTACAAATAAGCTGTACAACTAACAAATATTAAGCAAACAACACAGCAGAGACAGATACATAGACAGACTGAATAACTATGTGAGAATAAAGAGTGAGTAGGAAAGTGCCACACCTTGTGCGTGTTGATGAGCTCGCCAATAGAAATGTAGATCACCGGCTTGTTGAGAATGACCATCTCTGAGTACTCATCAATGTTAAAACGCTCCTCCGGTTCAGGAACATCACACACTGCATGCAGGAACCTCCTGTAAGAAGGGTAGACATTTCATTCAGCATATACAGACACCAGGACCCCACTTAAATCATGCAAGTTATAATAGGAACATTTAATATGTGAACATAAAGTTTGGTAGCAAGGCCTTCACCTGAACTTGGCATGTGTGTGTGTGATGTAATCATTTAGAGCACGCAGGTGTGCAGAGTCTCCATGGAAGTGCTTGTGTGCTGCACTGTGCTGCAAGATTCGAGCAACAGAGCCAAGGGTTCTCCGCTGGTCTGGCAGAAGAGCAGAACCCACCCCAAAGTCTACCACATCGAAACCATCTGGAGCCACTACTGCTGGGTTCATGTAACGGTAGTACACCAGGTTGCCTACAATCTGACCACACCAACATCAATTAGGCACATTCACAAACATGAACAACCCACCAAACAAACAATTGCAGTAAGTTTACCAGAAGGGCAGGGGCTACTTACCTTGTACATTTCATCCTCACTGGCCTGAGGAAACTTCTCATGCAGGGAATCTCTCAGAACCTTAGCAGTGTAGCGCAACCCATACCTAAACAGATAGAGCCATGAGAACTGCCTCATCTCATTCTGAGCAATGCACTTCATCAGAAAGTTTTGGCTTCATCACTAGTCTAATGAGGCACAAAAATATTATTTTTCTTATTATTATCATCATCTTGTCTTGGAAAATAACATAGACTTCAAATCATACGATTTTTGTATTGCTGTATGTGTTTGTGAAAGCAATCTAGATTCAATGCCTTGCTTTGGAACATTGCGGTTATGTTTAAATATACATACGGAAGTTTATGGATGTTGCCGGTGATAGCATTGAGTACGCGGTCTGTCAGACTCTTCAGGTTAGTGATGGCGATGTTCAAACGTTGCTGTACCTCTGGATGGCTCAGAGCCTGCTCTGCACTCACTTCATATGGCAGGGAGCTGGGCATACAACAAATACACATACATACTAAGTATTTCATAAAAATCACAATGCACTGATGTTTACATCTTAAACATGGTGTCTCTACTATGTAAATACTAGCTGTGCATGATGTGAATCGGCAATTGATAATTGGCCAGTTTATTATTTCAATTTTGGATGATCCTTTTTGGGAGTTTTATTATGTATATAGAATAAAGCAGACAACTGCAATCATGCTGCATTTGAATGCTTTTGCTACACATATTTTAATATATGTATATCGTGCTAAAAGGCCAGTTACCACTTGTTTCCAATGTAGCACTTTAATTGATTTCATGTGGGCAACAATTTTTTATTAAACAATTTAAATAAATATTAGTTGGTATATCATATTCATCATATTTGGTTGGCCAAATAATTTTTATTACAACTCTAATAGATAACACTGTGCACACTGTGCTAGTGTGTTTCATAGAACTGACCAGTAAAGTATATTACAGGTTTCAAATAGTGCTATTTCAGTTTCAACAATCACATTGAAAGCGGTGCAGCTTGTCTTAGAAACAGTGATGTGGCATGAATTTATAATACACAGCTATACCAGCTGCGTTATAGCTAAAATTTCTTTAGTATTTTACCACATACATTGCATTAACAATTGTTGTTATATAATTAGTGAAACCACTGTGTACCACAAAGTGCAGTGAATAAGATGCACTAGATAAGATGGACTAGAGTTTGTAATTGTTAAATTACACAGTGCACCAATTTGGTTAGTGGAGCTGATAAAAATTGCCAATAAGTGTAGATACAAAGAGGTATACCTAATAAAATGGCCGAAGGAGGTATATTGTAGTTTAAGCTACGGATTTTAAATGCTAATTACAGAAACATAGCAATGTAAGAAATGAATTCGTCAGTTTTTTTGAAGTTCAAGTAGCCCACTTAGTGTAGGCTTAAAACAAACGGCTAACTTAAAAAGACACAAAGGAAACAACAATCAAAATCAGTGATAACTAATTACAACTGCCCTAGTGAATACATCATACTTGTGTCCCTTCTGTACCTGCGCCTGGTACTGACCTCTTGTGGCCGGTCTGGCTCTCAGTCTGGTTGATCCAGCTCTTATAGATGTCCACAGGATCTGTGCGAATGCTGAGTGTGCGGTCCTGCAGAACCTCACGGACTGCAGGCCCCAGGATGTCCCTCAGTGCATTCTGGCCACGAGCATGCCGATAGAAACTTACCAACATCTTAATCACTGTCGGGTTCCCTGTAACCACCTCCTGAGGCTGGTCCACCTTCAGTCTGTCAAATGTAACATAACTGTAAGTTATATAATAATAATAATAATAATAATAATAATAATAATAATAATAATAATAATAATAGCAGCAATAAATTTTCTTTGTGGTAGATGCAGTTTAACTGCTCTTTAATACTTCAAACAGACAATTCAACTTAATTATTTATCCAGCCACTTAATTGAATTAAGGCATTGCAGCAAGTTAATGCTAGGAAAGTAAATAGGATAGTAGGTGTATGTGTGTGAACTGTACTTGATCTCATGGCGCAGAGCCGCAGTAAAGAGCTGCAGCAGTAGGTAAGCCTCTCTACAGTCAGAGCCATAGTTAAACAGAGTGAAGATCACAGTTTCCATGAAACGTGTGCTCTTATTCTGTGGCATCAGGAAGATAAGCTGTGCCAGGTATGAAGGCTGGGTCTGAAAGCCATACAAATATTATTACTGCATTAAGTCAGGAGAGAAGCACAGTTATTAACACATCTGGTCAATGAATTATAGAAACAGTTAACACAGTTTAATGTAAAGTAGGCATATACCTAATTACGTTTTTTTTTAAAAACTTTTTAAACTAATGCAAATAACCGAGAGGGTACCTGTAGCAGGTAGAAAAGGTGCTGGTAGGCCTCCAGTTTCTCTCGGTTCTCTTTGCTCAAGGACTTCAAGCCTTTGTGCTTCTCTAGAGCCATCATGTCAGACAGCTCTTCCTTGTTTTTCTTGGTGAGTTTCTTATGGTGTGAAACCACCTCCTGCATCCCAAGAACCAGACCACACAGACTAGTCAAAGAAGTTATAGTAAACAAGACATACTGGAGCTCAAGTTACTTCGCAATATATATTTCCCACCCATTTGCATTTACTAAAATAAAAATAAATAAAAACAAACAAAGCTTTGCATTTTTATTTGTAGTAGATGTAACTGTCTTGAATACAGAAATATATGTATCTTTTAATTACTTAAATTCCTTGGATGTACCCCCCCCATCTCCATGACCAGTTTTTACTTTCATACTGTGCTTTGACTGTCTCAATTACTCCATTCATTACAAGCTTGGTTTTTTACCGTTTTTCTCCATTAGTTTCGTATACCTTTTTTGTTTCATCAAGCTGGCACACTAATCTTAATACAGTAAATCTTGTTTGGTATGCTGAGTAAGAATGTCAGCATTTTTCTAACCTGCAGTGTAACACGATTGCGGACCAATAAGCCAATTTTCAAGTCCATAAGGTCCAGGTCTGCCTCCAGCTGCCTGTTGGAGCGAATACTGCGCACCACCTCCTCTCGTAGGCGCAGCAGCTCCCCCTCCTGGCGAATATCATTATCCCCTAGCTCCAACAAGTGGGCAAACTTGCGCACTACAGACAGGGGTGGTGTGCTGGAGTGCACTGCACCCATAGTGTACCCACATAAACAAGTTAAAATGGCAAATAAATGAATACATAATAATAAGAACAGAAACTTTATACATACATATGCCAAATAATTACCAATATTTGTTTACAATACAACAAAAGGTAAAGGCCATACCTAGCATCCTATACTCTTCACGGGCTTTATTGGCTCTGAAGAAAGCTTGAATTTTTATAATGGCACCAACCTATGCAGATAAATACACCACACACCAGGATTATTATTTTCTCCCTGAACACAAGCTGAAGGCTAGTCCAAATAATGGGGTGAGACTTACATGTCTTTTGAAGTAACGCAGACGAGCAAGGTATTGTCTCCGAGCCAGCCACATCTTAACTGTAGCCTGGATCTAAAGGAGAGTCACCAACCACATTACTAACTCTTCCTGCACTGCAGACTTCTACGTACTTTAGAAAGACTCCTACCTTGACCACTGCTCTCCAGTTCTGGTAAAGGTACTGCAGTCTCTCCTTATAGGCCCTCTGCTGCAAATACCTCCGCCAGTGGGACTGGGGGGAGAGAGGGAGAAGAGAAAAAGAAAATAAAAATGCATCAGTCTTTTGGAACGGAATGTCTTTTACAGAACACCAGACTGTACAGCAAAAAATCACTGTTCGTCTCAAACAATACCCTTGAGTAGGCATTCATTGTTAGGCTTATAACAAACTGTGGTAGGCCTTCTTGCAGTACAGAAGGGGCCCGTTACCTGATAGTTAACAATGGCGGGACTTCAAGTAAAGTGGGTGTTAAGGAAATGCAGGCGTTCTGCAAGTTTTTGTCTGAGGAGGAAGCCACGCGCACGAGCCTGCAGCTGAAGGACTAACGGCTCACTTGCCTTCCACTGCACCTCCCTGCTATGGGCCAGAGTTACACTATTGCACACCGCCTGCAGTGGGACACATGATTAGGAAAGTGTAAACACAAACACAGTGACAGGGAATATCATCTTAAATCGCCTACCAAAGAGATTTATCAGAAAAAGAAACAAATATCTAAATGTTGCAAAACAATACGATCTGACAAAAGATGCCCTGACTATTAATGACTGCATAATGAATGTGTGTCCTAAAGACCTGGATCTCTTCATGGCAGAGGAAGATGTTGTTCTGGACAAAGCTCTGAGGTCTCTCCCAGAATCCCTCCAGCTTCTGGAGATGAAAGTAGTAAGAACTGCCATCTTGAGTCTTAGTCCTCAGCCATGGACTTTTGTTATCACCTGTTTAGACGCAGACAGAATAGCCTGGACAATACAATCAGTTGTGATTTCAGTGAGTCACAAGGCTCCAGTATGTTTATTAGGATACCCAAAGGAAGAGGGCATTCAGTGAGAGTCAAATTATGAATGTAAAATTTGACATTAAGTGTACAGGACAAATGCCAATTATATTATCAAGGATACTGGGACATTTTCATTATATTGTCAAAATAACTGCACACCTCAACTTTTAGATAACTGAGACTAAGACGTCAAGAACATGTTTAAACCTATTTTTGCACAACTACCAGTACCGTCACCTCTCTGTATAACAGTGCATGCTAATCCAAAGTATTTGCATTAAATAACTTTTTTTCAGCGATTCTCATGTCTAGTACAACCCAGAAACACTAAAGCAGATTAGCCTCGGCTTTATGATAGACCCCATTATCTGTAAATGTGAGGCAATCTTCATTGACACTATATTACCAATTCAAGTATCTCTTGCCTCACAAAAAAATATAAGGTGAACCATACTTTCGCCAATATTTACACATCTCTAGTGAGCTGAAAGAAATAGATTCTCATTGAAGATTTGTTCCTGTACAAAGTTGAATGGTGCTTAGACAACAAAAAATCACAAAAATCATCAGTAGAAAAATCTAATTTATTAACACCATGAGGCTGGGATTTGGTTTGTCACATCCAAAGTTATTAAAGTGGAAAAACAACTACAGGCTGATCCAACTTTGAATGTAAGGTCCTTAAAACAAGTCAAACATGAGGTCTCAGGTATTGTGTGTGGCCTCCACTTGCCTGCTAGGACCTTTACCCTTACACAACAAACGACAGAGGTGCAGTATTTAGCTATGATGGAGACCGTGGTGGCGGATGGTACTACTGACCCCGGATCTCCCCTCCCAGAACCCTGCCGACTAAAAGTATCCGCCAACCCCTTGACAGTATGCGGTTCCCTGTGAACGTGACGTAGAAACCTCATGTGTTAAACCTGCTTGTCATCTGGTGGAAGAGGCACAGTTCGTGGATCTACAGTTGGGCGAATTTGCCGACAATACTGGTTGTTTTCGTCTGGCAAATTAGTGCCAAGCGTCTGCACTGTGTTGGCTAGTGAGCTCCTGTGATCTGTGGACGTCGGACCCTCATACCTCCCTCATGTAGTCGGTTTTCTAACTTTCCGTTTGTGCAGACATATAGCACATTTGGTGGCCGCTGTGGATGGGATTTTGCGGGTTCTGGCAGTACTCCTCCTTGTTTCATTCCTTGCACTAAAGGCGGATCCCCGGTATTAGGTAGCTGTCCTGCAGCTGGGTTGTTGCCCTCCTAGGCCTCCTCAACGTCCTCCTGGTTTACTGCCTGTCTCCCTGTTTAGCGCCTCCAGGCTCTGGACACGCGCTGACAGACACAGCAAACCTTCTTGCCCACAGCTTCATTGACTGTGCCATCCTGGATGAGACATGGTCCCAACCCAATACCTGAGCCACTTTGTGGGGTTGTAGAGGTCTGCTCATGCTACCACGAGGGTGAAAGCACCACCAACAAATTCAAATAGTGATCCTAAAAGAACATCAGCCAAGAAAGCATATGGTGACGAGAAATGGTCTGTGGTCCCATACCCTGCAGAACCACTCCTATGTATTGAGTGTGTCTTGCTAAGCGCCAATAATTTCCACCTGTTGTCTGTTCTATTTCCACAACAGCACGTGAAATTGATTGTCAATCAGTGTTGCTTCCTAAGTGGACAGTTTGATTTCACAGACGTTTGATTTACTTGGAGTTATATTGTGTTGTTTAAGTGTTCCCTTTATTTTTTAGAGCAGTGTACATATATCACTATTGTGATCTATAATACTAACACTGACCCTCCAAGGCTTTTGCACGTAGCAAGGAAGCCAGTTCGATCTGATACCCATCCGCACATTCCGCCACCACACTCCGCAGTGCCACCTCTGGGAGACGCAGTACTCGCAGGGTCTGTGATGGCTTTCCTTCCTTCACTGCCTGATTGACAGCAGCCAGGCCCAGAGACACTGACAACATAAATCTTGCAGATAAACATCTTTGATCCATATTCAAAGCCATACAAAGAAATATTTGTGTTCATGCATATGGATGATCTGTCTAAATGAGTAATGTTTCAGTGTTGACGTGTATTTCTATGGGTATACTCACTCTTCAATGCTCTCTGAGTGTCCTGGTTGGCCAGTCTAACCCCCTCCTGAATGTCAGCTAACCACAGCTCTGCTGTAGGGTCCCGATTTAGCTAAAGGTAAATAAGACAAAAAAATTTTAATAAAAATAATATTCACCAATGCAAACATTCTATCTCCAAATTACTGCATACCACACCTCTGCTTTGCGCTTCTTGATACGGGTCAGAACTTCATGGTACCGTTTGCCGTTGTGTGGGACTACATCCATCAGGCCACTAGAGGGCAGCAGCAATGCAGACAAAGTTTTCTGCGGATCATTGCGACAGAGTGCCTGGTTAATTAGTCCTATAGTCAGGATCTCTACAGAAAAAGAAAAACACATCAGCTAAGTACAACAGCACATCAACAGAGTAAAATAAAATTAGTGTGAAGTGCAAAGTATTCACTCACGGTCATGCTCCTCCTGAGCTGCCACATTGACACTGTGTTGAAGCCCCACTAGCGCAACTCCGTTCCATGTTTCAGTGAGTGCCCTTATCCTGCCTGCCTTCTCCTCAGTGTCACACAACTCCTCAAAGTACCTGAGGTAAAGAGATTACGCAGTAAATTAATCTAATGTCCACATTGTCTTACAAACGTAATATTCTTATTTCACAGGTATATACCAGCCACAGTAGTTTGGTCTCGGCATAGGTGTTGTGAGACGTAATAAAAGTAAGGGCATTATGCCATTTTAACCAAAGCATAAAAAAAACTAAACACCTAAAAAAAATTAAAACATCTTTATTAATATGATAATTAATTGTCTGACCTTTGCATCAGCTAATCCTCGATGTCAGATTCGAGGCCCAGCACAGCAGGGCTGACCGGCATGAGGCACAACCCAAATGCTCCTACATCCTTAGCATCCAGCGTCCGACCTCTGGTTAATCAGAGCCACTGCCCTAGACAGCATTTAACGCCAAAACAGCCTCCTCCTGCATGCAGTTCACCACTATGCACAACACAGCTAACTCCAGGATGGATAATAACAAAATTCCGCTACAGTTTTTTTAGACTTAATCTAAAATAAGCACAATCAAATTAAATTAAAGCACGTGCACAATAATAAAAATAACTCCACTGAGAATACTGCCAATAACATTAAAAACTTTATAAACCTTCCCATTTACACTGTATGCACCGTCAACAATAAAACAATGAGGAATTAATTGAGAAAATGTATTTTATAAAAAATCCCACATTTATGTGATGCAATAAGTTAACTAAAAAACACACGTCAGTGTTGCATGTTCCTTGAGAGGTAGTTTGTATTCGGTGGCATTAAGCATCTTGCTCCATCGCCCTTCCCCTTTGGACTCAGCATTTCTCTAGAACTGCCTCAATTTCACATCATAACAGACATGAATAACTGAGGTAAGGAGTCTGATGCTGTACTAGCTTATAGATTGTTCTGGAAATAAAAGTATAAACACGAGAAAATCATAAATGCTGGGTGATTGTTAGAGGAGCGCATTTTTAACTGAAGGAAAGGATTAGCTGCTGTCAAGACAGCCAAATACAATGGACTACCCACCAGAAAGCATGCAAAAGCAACAATGTGTAAGCAAACATACACAGAACGACACATAACACAAGGCATTTTTAGGAGTTGGTTATAGCACTTCCACCCTCCACCTGTAGGTTCACTCAATAGCCAATGCATAGCGACATTTATCTGTAAAACAAACTATTCTTAAAACATAGGTACTTTTCTCTTTATACCCTTTTA
>JAMWET010003092.1:0-37379 GCA_024036415.1 Prochilodus magdalenae
GTAAAGAAGGACGTTTAGCTGAGATCTCCACCCATGTGTTGTTTCTCCTGAGTAGAGATTAAGACTGTATGACAGTATAGGCACGGTAAGCATGGGGTGAAACACACTTAGTACCAGCACAAACACATCAGAGCAACACTCGTTCATGACAAATACAGAATGTCCCGCGGGCTGATCAAGCCAATGGAAAAGCGTAGCCCCTGGGGTGAGACTAGCCATATAAGGCCCCTACCACACAAACACCTCCGCTGCACCTTTGTAGAGGGGTAGCCGGTATGGAGAAAGAGAAAGAGAAAGAGAAAGAGAAAGAGAAAGAGAAAGAAAAGAGAAAGCTAAGCTAAAGAAAGGAAAGAGGAAGCTAAGCAAAAGAAAAGAGAAAGCTAAGCAAAAGAAAAGAGGAAAGCTAAGGAAAAGAGAAAAGCAACAAGTGTAGAGTGTGTGGGTCACTCTCCACACAAAGATACACAAGTCCCCTTTCTGTTAAACCCTCTTCTGTTTGTTTGTGATTTTTATTAACTTCTCCTTTTGTTTTGAGAACGCAATCCTGGCGTCTCCTTTGTTTGTTTTTCCCGCCATTTCTCCCTCTCTTTCACAAAACCCTTCCTGACGTAGCTCACGTGTACTACCGCATAGCGCAGTGGTAGCACGTGGGGTTCTCACTACAAAGGTCGGGGGTTTGTTCCCCACCTAAACCAGTATCCCAAAACACTTCACACATAGTTTCACATGCATCCACATCCAGGAAGTCCGTTTGCTTGCAATTTAACACTTACATCGCCGCAAACGGATTCCTGTCCTGGGCTTGGGTCCACACCCTCAACAGCGCCGTGACAGGCCCAATCCTATTTCTTATTTTCACCCCTGCCTCTTATTTTCACCCCTGCCTCGTGTTTTCGAGAGTAACCCTCCGTCATGAAAGTTAGAGAGTTAGGAGGGGTAGTGGTTGAAATCTTCCCCCTATGAAACGGGACAGCCCTTTGAGGACTGGATATGCCATCAGATGGTCAACACTAGTTTGATCGTTCTGTTTCTAAGGGCTTCTTGACAGCTTTCCTCATAGTGTTAAGTGTATGTGGAGTGTTGGGGATTTGGACTGGAAATCCAGTAGAAGTACAGGAATGTTTAACTGCTGGAGTAAAGGGGTTTGGTCATCCAGTGACTAGAACGAGAGAACTCTATTTTAAAGACCCTATGTGAGCTAGGCAACATTTTACACAGCTGCTCTTTTGTTAATGGCCTTTGGTGGCCTGACTTAACTGAGGGATTGGAGATTAGACTGCTTAGAATAGCCTGCTGCCTCTAAACTGGTCTGTGCAGCTGTGCAGCCATGCAGCCACGTGTGTACCTGGCAGATGGTATAATGTAAATATGTGTTATATAATAAAAAGCTTTGCGCCTATTGCTTAAATAGATTGATGCATGAGTCAGGTGGTATATGTAAAAAAGCTACTTTATTATCAATTACTGTTACACTGTCTGACAGGGGAATCAACCCAGGATACTGTGGCACACCCACTACTCCATACCCGACTACTCTACTCTACCAGCCCTATTGGCCATAGCGTTAAGCAAGGAACCTTCTGGAAAACAGTGAACACACAGAACCTGCAATATGATAGACTTCAAACGTGTAAATATTTGGGACTGACAGCTTAAGGCTGGATATGTGTGCTTGGGGGGCTGTGTTGTGCTGGATAGTGGTGTAGTGTTAGCTAGGTTCTTACTTGATGCACACAGCTGCAACACAATGCATTGCCTGTTTGAACTTTGGGAACATTCTATAGCATAGTTTTTTGTTTTTTTTATAGAAATTATTTAGAATTCCTACTGAATGTTTTTCTACTGCCTTTTCTGGCATCTGAGTTTACCAGAACCAGCATCTACCACAAACACCTGGACAGATGGAAAATGATTAACCTCCTGAGACCCGGACTTGCTCGGTGTGCAATTTTAATTTCTCCCAGCTGTTTGTGATTAATAGGACCTAACAAGTATAAAACTAAACGTTGTCTTTGTATCATGGTGCAGAGAAGCAGAAATGTAATGTCCTCATATGAGGACGCTGGGGTCTCAGGAGGTTAATACTTACTGATGGAAAATATAGCAAGGCATCATACAATTTTGGGATTTTGGAACGTGTAATGAAACCTCAACATTCAAAGAGCTCAACACTGTTTACATGCAGACCTATCAGGAACACACACACATAATGAACACACACAATGTCAAATACTCAGTACTCATGTGATCCTCCATAGGCTCACAAACTACTCCACCCATGCGTATCAGAGCTGTACACAGTGTTATTAATATATATTATTTATTTCTACTCGCATCTCTTCATTTAATGCTGCTAATTATGTGCAATAATCTCACTGTTTATTATAATCAAGCACTTTCCAGTGTTAAGGTTACAGCTTCAGTGTTATGTTTACATTATATGTTACAGTGTGCAGTAATATTATCACTTGGAAACACAGCAGTATTATCTATAAGTGCAATATTTCTGTAAGTGCTGAGTATAATTTCTTAATTGTTACTTTTTTCTTCTATATTTATATTTATGTCTCGCTGCTGTTATGTTACTAGTATGTCACGTGTGTTTGCTCTGTGTTTATATTCGCACATTAGAGTTTGGAGAAAGGCAGTCTCCTTCAGCTATGCACTCCTGTTGTAAAGTCTGATTGACATTCCACTTGTGCTATAGAGTATTTTGTATGTGTCATCTACTACCCTCTCCTGGGCATGCACAGTACTGCACATGACTACAGCCATCCAGCTCTCCCTGGCTCCGCCCACTCTCTGCCACTACTTCCACCTGCAAGTCATTAAGGACTCATCAAGACTGCTACATATACCTCTTTATGTCAGGGGCTGCAAAATTTCTGTGTAGGCTACCTGAGTTCTGAGCTGTGCTTGCTTTGCTTCCTGGTTTAGTTATTAAGGACTAGTATTAGAAGGTCCCTAACAAAGCCAAGGTGCAGTTGCAACTCCTACAAATACAAAAAAACAAAAATCTACTGGAACATCCCTTAACTAATTAGGTTAATAGTAAAAATTAGAGCATTTTTGCAAAAAAAAAAAAAAATTCTGGCCTCATTGGAAAATGTGTAAACTAAACATGGTGGGGTTACATCTATCTACAAGTGTGTCCCTCTATCAACCATGGGACACCGCTTTAAAAAAAAATTGTGTTATATATATATATATATATATATATATATATATACACACACACTTTCATACCAGTCTTGGTTGCCAGCTGAACTCCTTTCTTTGGAGTAATAAACCTACTCCCCAAAACAGAGGCAGGGTCTGGAGCTTCCTAATTTCCATTACTACTGGGCATGTAATCTCCACAATTGTTTGTACTGGGTGAGTCCTGAGCCCCTTGTAGCTCATCCACCATGGGTTCACATCGAGACATCTTCCTCTCTATATCCACTACATGTAGGATATAACCCAGCTGTGACTGCCAGTGTCATGATGTATGGTTTAAATTAGAAAGCACAGAACACGCCTCTTCTGAAGAAAGCAACCTTCATCTTCAGATTCTGCATTTTGAAAATGGACGGATAGGGGCATATTGACTCGATACATATCTAAACAATGTTTATATAAACACTGTTTATTTCTTCTTCTCTGAATTGGCAACCTGCCAAGTACAATTTGCCTAAAAATATATTTCTTTTTTTTTTTTTTCAGATCAGTGTCGCACCTCCTGGTTCACTCTTGTTGTGCCTCCAAACTACATCTACCAGGAGTCATTGGTGCATGACATCAGTCACATGCCCCATAACCACCAATCAGGACTCGGTCTACAGATCAGGCTTCCCTAAACATTCATGACTCTCACCTGTTGTCCATTTGTCTGATGTTTGTCTCACACAGTCCTTTTTTTGGTTTGGGCTGGTTTGCACTCCTGGCTCTTGCCTGTCTTCTCACTTTTCCCGTTTACCTACTCTGTATATCTTGTTTCTGTCCTCATGGTTTTGACTTGGCCTGGTTTATATAACTAATAACTAATTTCTATTTCTGTTTTTTCTTGTTTTTAAGTAACCCACTGCATTGATTGATCATTTAGCTGGTTTCCAGCTAGTTCCACAAAATTGCCTGGCAATGCAGTGAGGGAATTTGACTTCCTAAACATAACACTAGTAAAGAGCTCCACAAGTTAAATAATTACATATAATAAGCCCACAACAAAGTTCAATTCAAATAGCTTTATTTACATGACTGCAGCCATCATCTATATGAAAAAGTTAAAACAATAAATAAATACATTAAAAATTATTAATAAAAAAACAAACATGAGATACATGTACAATAATGTGAAAATACAGAAGAGAAAATTACATTTAACAGTTAAGAACTTTAAACATGAAGAACTGGTTAGCTAGGACTCCCACAATTCCAAACACAATTCCGGATACACAAGTCCTTTGATTCAGTCTTAGCAAGTATGACAACAATAAAGTGACATCCCCCTCTATGGACAGCTGAGGGAATACGATAAACACCAGTACTGCTGAGGTTAATGAAGGATATGCCTCAGTAGATGGGTAGATCATTTTTGTGGCTTAGAAAAAGCTTCTTGTTCAAATACTTACAGATTAAATTACATTCCAGATTAAATTACATTCTATTATAATAACCGCTACACCCAATTTAAGGTGGGAAAACTCGAACAAGAAGTGCTATATATGAAGCTGACTTCAGCCTCGTAGTTCTTATTCTGGTAGTAATTTTGATATGGAAATATAAGCTGGCAAAATATCATACCCAGAGTTCAATGCACAGAACAGCCTTCTGCGTCTTCCAGCCACCGCCAAAACCAAGCTACTGTTTCAACGTATAAACACTATTCGTGAAATTCACTCTCTACAGCCAGGGTGGTGTTTATCTGTTCTGGGTACTATGGACATGGTGATGGTGGTGGTGGTGGTGGGCTCTGTTGGAAGCCGTCTCTAGGTGGATATTAAGAGCTCGTTCTAAGCGAACAAAACCACGAAGGATTTGTTGTTACAGGTATTTATACACAGATGAACACAGTTATGTTTCTGCTCCATTAATAAAACTACTTACTAGAGATACACCGTACTGTTCTTTGCCCTGCTCCGGATATGACGGAGAGGAGTTTTATATGGAGCTTAACCATACAGAATGTGAAATGAGGCATCTGTGGAGTATACAAGGGCTGCATGATTATTAGACTGCTTACCTCCCCATAACTCTCTCTACATGCTTTTCTCACAGATCCACTTTCTTCTATTAACACATTGCCTGTCATTCCATTTCTTATTATCGCTGTAAAGCTCAACACAGTCTTCTTTCCCACCGTTATTCGGTTCATCCGTATTCCAGTACCTGAAAGCCAGAGAGTGAAAAGTGATTTAACATCAGTACAGTACCCAGCATTCATTTCACAATCACATCATACAACCATATAGCCTTTTCACACTACCATATTTGACTCAGTGGACTTTCTCATAGTAGGAGAAACATTGAAATGGTGATGGCACTTCTGAATGATGATGTAAGAATGAAAGTCCTCTTTCTTTATAACATCTCAGATGCAGAGGAAGTGTTTATCATTGCCCTAAACTTCTCACAGCAGAGCAGCCCCGTGGTGGACGCCATGATATCAGACAATGCAATGGCTGCACAGGAGCCTGTGAAGCAATGTTGGCCAATCAGAAGTCTGGCTACGTCCCAAACCACCCACTAGCAAATGCCCAGTGCGGGATATGACAGTAACCTCCATAGCACATTCCCACACCTCTGTTCTTCAATACAGAGTAAGAGTAACCATATATTCATGTGTAGGCATGTAATGAGTCCTGTTGGGGATGCTACGCCCACGGTCACACCCAACTGCCTCATGTACACAAAGGAGATAATGCTGTACACTCAACATTACGAGCCAAAAGCTCCAAAAAGCTCAATTATTAATTACCTAAAATGGCATTTGTAGGTGGAGGAAAGGCCAATAACACAGAGAAGAAGCTATATGTGGACAGGAGTAGCTTGCTCATCTCTGAAAATGAAAACTGCTTTACCAACACTGGTGTGGAAGTTCTCTTTTGTTCTCATTTCATAGCTCTTTTAATAATAGTGAGATGAAATTTCTCAACTGGGGTTATAAGTTTGATGGAAACATGGAACTTCATTAACACAACACATGGAAGAGGACTCATGAGCATGCTGCCCTCAGGTACAGTGAGGAGGATGGTTAAGGTATGGTCGTAGATCAGTAATGCTTTGGGGCTGCTTTACCCCCAATGGTCCAGGGCCTCTTGTTAAAGCGTTGATGATAGAGTAAATGACATAATGAATTCCCTTACAAGCACAAACTCTGTCTGCCTTTGGGAGGACACTGAAACCTGGCTGTGGATGGGCCATCCAAAAAGATAATGACCCCAAACACACATCAAAATCCAGATGGACGTAAAGTTAAGCAAAGACCCAAAAGCAAGGAGCTGAAAATGTTCAGCATGAAGGAGTGCTTCAAGTCGTGTGAGGTGCCAATCATTTTGGACTAAATGAAGGCTAACGCTACAACAGAACACGGTATCATCACGTTCCATAACTGAAAGAATCCTGAGGATAGCTCCACCTCTTTCACTTTAACCAGTGTGTCTCTCCATGCAGTCTACACCAGATCTGAACATGGTGGTCCTCTTACATAAATGTCAGTGCTGAGCCATCCACCCATTTCCAGACCCCCTCGTTGGCACTGTCGGTCAGGCCGATCCAAATGTCACTGCTGTCGGTATTATTGCCGATGAATTCCTGGGAACACAGCATTGGTATATACTGATGAACAATGACAATCTCTCTCTCTCTCTCTCTCTCTCTCTCTCTCTCTCTCTCTCTCTCTCTCTCTCTCTCTCTCTCTCTCTCTCTCTCTCACCTGTTCTTCTTTGCTGTTTATGATCACCAGGTCTGCTCCTCTCTGGATACAGTCCTCTCTGCTCTCAGCCCAGGTCTTCTCCTCAGTAGAGATGTAGTAAACACTGGTGTTAAAGAACAAACAGCCCATCTTGTCCTGCGTATCTGTTCAAACCGAAAATGATATTATATCCATCTAATCTGCTTCCACTTGTTTATTAATGCAGTGAACACTGTAAACGGTAAAAGGTAACTGAACACAGTGCTTTTTAGCTAACTCAAGACACTACGTGGACGACTGCATTGGCATTCTAATTCTACAAGACTGCATGAGCCCCTGCACCTCCACTGTAGACCACATAGCCCCAAATCTGTTTTGTAAAATGTAGGCTACATTATTTTTCTTATGTGGGCTGATTTTGGCTCACACAGAACTTGCCAGTGCAGTTCCAGATCTTTGCCCGATGTGGCTCACGACCGCATGTTTCCTAGCCTCGTTGCTCAGCTCTGGACAAACCTGTGTTAACATGCTTATCAATAAACGTGCATGAATGAACCCAGGGGCCTAGAATTGGTATCAACATTAGTAGGAAATCAGTATCCCAGCCCTACCCTAGTCCCCTAATGCTGTATTAGCATATCAGTCCCCTCATCTTACAGCCAATCTATTACCAACAGTGATCAGGGGCCACATTATGGATCATATCACTTTCACCAAATGATAATGTTGTTACAAGCTTTCAGCCAGCCCTGTATGTGGGGGGGCTGTATATTGTCCACCTATATAAGTACTATGTTAAGTTACAATGATAAGATTTATCATTGTATCAGATTTGTGGCTGCCTCTAGAATATTGGGTTTTCATTGGTCAGCATGATGTATATGACTGACCAACCATACTGCAATGTGTAGGGTACAAACAGAAACAAACCACGGGTGGAAGCAAAGTGGTGGGTCATAAGCCTTTTTACTCCAGGGCTGACTGCAAGTGACATTAAATCCCCCCCCCCAAAGTACCATATCACTCAACAGTATACTGTATACACACAACAAGGTATCGGGTTGTTCACAGCTGTGGATAAATTACCGTCACTAGATTGGATCTCAAAGAATTTACTCACCTGAACCATTAAATTTCTTGCGAAGGCAGTTCGTCTCCTTCTGCAAAAGGTCCATCTGGCTTCTCAAGGTTGTGTAGTTGCTCTGCAGTTCTTTCCCTTTATTAGTTAGCTCTTCTTCTTTCAAAAGTAACTGTCCTCTCTCCGTAGTCAGGATGGTGTAGCTGGTGTGTAACTGCTCTTTCTCTATAGTCAGGTTGGTGTTATGGGCCTGTAACCAGTCTAACTCTCTAGTCAGGTTGGTGTTTCTGGTCTGTAGCCGGTCTCTCTCTATACTAAGTTTGGTGTATCTGGTGTGTATCTGGTCTCTTTCTATGGTGACGTTGTTGTAACTGGTCTGTAGTTGGTCTCTCTCTATAGTTAAGTTGGTGTATCTGGTCTGTAGCTGGTCTCTCTCTGTAAGAAGTTTAGCGTACCTGGTCTGTAGCTGGTCTTTGTCTATAGCAAGATTGTTGTAACTGGCCTGTAGCTGGTCTCTCTCTGTGGCGAGCTTGAACCACAGGAGTGTGGCAGCATGCAGCAGGAGAACACACAGCAGCCCTAAAAGCACTGCAGCCAGTCTGCTGACTCTGCCTCCGGAAGTGGTTTGTCCTGAAACTAAAAAAGAGATGCATAAATTTAGGAGCTGCAGCCATTCTAGAAAATGACCATGGGTAAAACCAGCTTATCATGAGTCGTATAGACATTTGGGTTTAGTGCAGGTGCGCTTCAAACTCTATGCTACACTATGCTAATGACCATTGCCCTAGTTTGCCCAAAGCCAGGCTGGGTAGACTGAAGGTTAAAGCCTTCAAGTGTCCTTGATGTTTTATGAGTGCATCTAGCACTGGTTCAAACCTAGCCTAATGAAGTGATGAGTGGGTGGATGTCAGTAAGGGTATGAATGAGTTTACTCCACCTGAGTTTTTAGATTCCTTGGTGTTTCTGGTCTCATGTATGTCAATGTCTTCATAGGAACCATTGTGGCCATCTGACACAGATCTGCTGTTTGCAACAACACCTGTAAAAAAATAAAAACCTATATATGGTTTCAAACTCTTCACTGAGACATTCAGTTAACTGATTTGGCAGTAATGTGAGAGCTAAGAGATCTAAGTCATAACCAAACGTAAGCCTGTTCTACATGTCAATCAGAGACAGGCAGTCTGCAGTAGTTTAATCAGACTGCCGAATAGTGGGTTTGAGGTTTTGCCATATGAAAGTGGTATACAGACTAAGCAAATATCACGTCAAATGAATAAAGAGACCTCAGAGGCATAAATCAAACAGAGGTTAAACAGTGCTGTGCTGTAATAAGACCTGTGTTGGTTCCGACTGTAAGAAGAACTGTAATCTAATGTTGAGGCATTCTTAAGGACTTTCAGAACTTGTGTTTATCTTGATGCTTTACTGTAGAATAAAAATGAAGACATCAAACTAAAACATAGCATGGAATTATGCAGTCCACCTTAAACAACATACAGAATGGACTTTTACGGGAGGATAAACCAGCTTTCTTACTCTCCAGTGGAGGCTGATAGAACCAGGTTTATTTCTAAGCAGGTGTAGAGAAGTTCTATTGGTCTCTCCATCATGAATATTCACTAAACTGAAAGGGGAACTAGTGGAAATCCCATTAAAAGACATTGAGGTGATGTAGACAACATCACAGTAATGCAGAAGGCAGTGTGAAATCTAAAGCTGTGTTCTACTCACCTGCATACTGTAGATCTGCTGTATGTGAATCTGAGGTTATGCTGTGATGGACAGCTTCATTCTGAATTGGCCTGTTCCTTTCTGAATCCACTGTAACAGGGTTTGCTAGGTCTTCGTCTGCATCATCTGCAACATAGGCTGCATTCACAAACACATTCTTGGTCATGGCCATTCTGCTGTGGGAGAAGTCTGAGTAGTGAATAAGCCTATATGACGCTGTCAGCTGTATAAATGCCTCCGAGTGTGGTGATAACACTGATGTGTGGTGGTGTGCGGTGATGCAGACAGTGGCAGGAAGTCTTACTGGAATGTATGAGACCTTCTCACATGTGCAGTCCTCTACAGTCTGCTGACTTTGCCTTCTGAAGTGTTTTGTCCTAAATCTGAGGCAGTTCTGTCGTTTTAGAAAAAAGCTGGACACGAGTTAGATCAGCTTATCATGAATCATCTAGGCCGAAGCGTCTAACCCTAAGCCTTCAAAAGTCCTTGATGTTCACGAGTAGATCAGGACGTTCAGGAGGCATGGGCTAGATTGATTTTGGTGGTGGGTTTAGAGGGGGTGTACTCTGCAATCCAACCCTGAAATGCTCAACAGGTTATCCAGTTACTGGTCACCATCAGAAAACATGGTGCTTCTCATGAATCCAGCCATTCAAATAAAGTGAGGGTTCAGACTATCGTCTAGCACTCATCCTAACATGCATAGTGTAATAAAATGATGAGTGGGGGAATGTCAGTAAGGGTATGAATGAGTTTACTGCACCTGAGTTTTCCTTCTCAGATTATTTGGTACTTCTGATCGTGTGAGTGTTCTGACCTGTGATGCTCTGGGGATTTTTTAGTTAAGGTGATGGTAAATTTGAACCACAGTGCCTACACTGAGCTGCTGGAACAAACAGGTTTCACCTGTTACCCATCATCCTACCGTGGAACATGCCGTACCATTCCTATCCCTGTATTCCAGGATGGCAATTTACATTTACATTTATGCCTGAGGCTCGTATCCAGAGCGACTTACAAGGGTATTCATATTACTGGTGGGCCAATGTAGTGTTAGGAGTCTTGCCCAAGGACTCTTATTGGTGTAGCACAGCATAGTTACCCATAAGGGGAATTGATACCCCATCTTCCAGATGGTGTGATACCTGACAAATAACTGCCAGCTACTGATCCCTGGTGGGTAGTGGTCTTATCCACTGAGCCACACCAACCAATTCACAAATTCACTGGGCTGAAAATGTGACTGCTTGGCATGACGGACACTAAGGATAATTTACAAATCTAGTCTGGCCCACAGAATCCCCAGATGTAAATCCTCCTGGAAATCTGTGGAGCTACCTGGAACAACCTGTAAAATGCCAGGGAAGGCATCCACCAAATCTGGCCCAGCTGCACAATTGATACCAGAGTGTTTGAACACTGATGTGGCCTACATCCAGAAACATGTCCAGTACAGATTCCATTCTTTTCTGGAGGCTTGCTTTCAGCTTTTTGAGGAAATCTGTAGGGATATATACTGTATATATTTCCATAGCTCTAAAGTTCAGTCGTAGAGGTGGTTGTATTTTCAGACACCAGCCCTCCAGGACTAAAACTCACAAACCCTGTTATAAAACATGTATGCTGACTATCATTCTACACAGCTGTCTTATCACTGGGTTGTCTTTAAGCCTCTGGTGGCCTGGTCTGAAATGTACGTTCTGGTTCAGTTGCTTATTAGAAGATTAGATTGCTTAGAATAGCCATATCTTATCTGTGTGGCCATGGGAGTGTCTCTGCAGATGGTAAATGCAAATATAATAATTAATAGCCCTGCCTTGTCTTGGTTGGATCTTGGTTGAGTATTTAAACCTGGGCCCAAATATCCAGACCTGGATTAATCACAGCCCGAGTATCTATAAACACTGTAATGTATAATGTCCACGTTTCCTGGAACAGCCTAGAAGAAATATTAAATACATGAATAATAAATAAATGATTTGAACTTTAATGAAGAGAAAGCTAAACATGCCTGAAGATCACAGATACTTAAAAGTTCCTTCTCGACTTCCTGCCATCACCTGCATCACCACACACCAGCACACATCAGTGTTATCTCCACACTCAGAGTCGTTTATAAAGCCCAGAGTGTCTGATGTGGACTTATTCATTACTCAGACTTCTATCAGGGAAAAACGAGATGATGGACAACGTGTATGAAAACACGGCGTATGTTCCAGACGGTTATGAGAATTCCTATAAGGCCAGCATAGATACTCGCAACACCGGAAGACCCCAACCGAACTGTGCTCCAGGAATTCCCCGGAGAAATATACACAATCAAAACGCAGCTGTTCATTACAGTAATGAGGAGAACGCAACCCCAACCTTTCATTCACCTGCTGCAGGAGGACCTCAGTGTACAGGTAAGAACCATAGGAAGCACCTAGCAACCACCTGGGATACCATAGCGAGCACCAATTCCAGGTCCTGGGTTTTCAAAATTTCACCACAATTAGTGAAAGTTGATGTTGTACCATCAACAGCATCTAATATAAACACTGAGAAGGCATGTGTAGGTTAACTGGAGGTCTGGATAGTAAAGACATGTGGCAATGTGGCAGCTTTCATCTGACTGAACTCTGTGAAAGGAGTGTAATACCGTACACTGAGAACCATATTCAAGTCAGATCAGTCCTCTTAGTTTCATATGTGACCATATGGATTCCCCCAGTGAAATATCTATGTGTGTCGTTTCAGGAACGAGCAGTGCAGGCGGCCGAAGCTATAAACGGACTGCAGTGTGTCTGGGGCTGCTGTGTGTTCTCCTTGGGGCCGCCATCGCCTTTCTGTGGTTCAGGGTTACTGCAGAGCTCCAGACCAATAGCACCAAGCTACAGAACACACTCTCTGCTGTAGGTAAGCAGACTTCAGTAACTCCAGAGCGATGCATTGACTTCAGAGTGAGCCAGAGCTGCTTTGGAACTTCTCTCAGGTTGGAGTTGCTTCTGTTAACCCCCTACGTTTTCGTTTCAGCCTCCAAGGCAAGTCTAAAACAAATGAAAGGAGTCCCATGTGTGAGGACTGTAGCGTCCCAGTTCTTTAAAAGACTTCACTAACAATTAAAAAATAAAACCCTCACTATTACACTTCAGGAGTTCACTGCCAAAGAGAAACGGTTCAGTGCACTTTCACTCTTGGATTACAAAGCATCTGTGTTTAGTTCTGATAAGAAGCCAACCTCCCATGTATCTCAGTTGGGCACCAACATCTCTTTCCAGTTAACTCTAGTTATGATTGGTTATTTCCAGGTCAAACTGTATTTTTATTTATTCATTTATGGATGAGCAGAAACTAGAAGGTGAGATTAGAGTCATTAGAGGTTTCAATCTATGGGATGACGATCAGGTGTGAGTGGGCACCCTGTTTCATTTAAAGTACAGAGATCTATCAAGGTCTGATCTGTGGAAGTGTATCATGGCATGAACAAAGGAGGCTTCTGAGGACTTCAGAAGGCTGGAGAAGACTACATCTCTAGAAGAGTTTGGACTCCACCATCCACAGACCTTCCATACTGTCTACAAATGGAGGAAATTCAAGACCGCTATTACCCTCCCCAGGAGTGGTCCACCAACAATCACACCAAGAGCAAGGCATGTGTTAGTCTGTGAGGTCCCAAACCTTGAACTAACTTCTAAGCAGCTAAAGTCCTTTCTCACATTGGCTAATGTTAATGTTAATGAGTCCACCATCAGGAGAACCCTAAACAACACTGATGGGCATAGCAGGGTTGCAAGGAGAGACCACCGCTCTCTAGAAATGAAGATTGCGGATGGGCAGCAGTGGGCTAACGATCACACAAGCCAGATGGCCACTGCAACAATGCATTTTGGACATCTGAGACCAACATAGATCTCTCTGGTGTGTTCTGTAGAGACACAACAAGCACCGTATGTTTTACTCTCTGAACAGAAACGTACAACCAGCAAGGATGGTCCTACTTCGGCGGCAAAGTCTATTACGTTGCTGCTGGAATGAAGACATGGACTGAGAGCAGACAAGACTGCATACAGAGAGGAGCAGATCTGATCATCGTAAACAGCCGAGAAGAGGAGGTATGTGGAGCGCGTGTGCTTGAGAGAGAGAGCAGCTGTTTCCCCACATTACTTTATCTACAGAATCATGTTCACAGGACTTCTTACTCACAACACTGGGAGAGGGTCGAGCTTGGATTGGTCTGTGCGACAGAGAATCAGAGGGGGTCTGGAAATGGGTGGATGGCTCAGAAGTGAGCACCGAGTAAGTGACTGAAATTCCTCCTCCTCACCTCACATGAAAACACACTGTGGTTAGAGAGACTACAAGTTGGAGATGACTCGGTGTCACTAGTTGTTCTACACAGTAGAGTATGTAAGTGATCTTAAAGACTCTACAGGCTTATATTAACGGGACCTGTCCTGATGTACCACTGTACTATATTTCTCCATATCTCCTCCTCTAATATATATTTAGTTGTGTAAAATATTCCAGCCCAGTGTAAAAGCTCTAGTTCTCTTTTTAGTTTAGTGAATATTCATGATGGACAGACCAATAGAAGGTCTGTTTAGAAAGCATTCATCATGGAGATTTTTTAAGGTGGACTAAATAATTCCCAGAGTGCTATTTTATAGTTTATAGTTCTTCACTTATTATCTAAACTGAAGCATTATGGGGAACATGAGTAGCCATGTATAACTTTTCACTGGTCATGTAAATAATACTAAACATAACTGAATCAGAAGGTAATGTTAATCAGGACCTGACTTTGCTTCTCTGGGTTACAGCTATTGGTGTCCAGGGGAACCGAATAACATAGACAATGAGGACTGCGGTGAGTTCTGGGGACAGACTGATAAGAAGTGCTGGAATGACAGACCATGCTCTTTGAAAGAAGGATGGGTTTGTGAGAAAAATGCGTTTTAGTGAGAAGCTGAAGACTTTCAGGAAATGCATTTCCTCACACAACGGGACAAACGTGATGGAGAATTTAAATAAACTTTATTTAATATGTCTTAAAGCTCTTCAGTGCAGGTCTAAGAAAGCATGACATCACATGACCACACAAGCAAGATGAGCATGTCCGTCAGAAGGGGTGGGAGTGGTAATCTTACCTGCTATTTTCTGCACGCCGTCAAGTCACATTATTATGACCACCAGCTAATATACAGAGTAACTGCCGTGTGCAGCGAGACAGGCTGGGAGTGACGGGGAACTAGGCCACAGAAAAGAGTCACATGACCGCACAAACTAGACAAGCATGTCTGTCAATAACTTCCTGGTAGGTTGTTACAGGTATCTGGAGTCATGCTGACTGCAGTGCACCCCACAGCTGCTGGAAGGTGTGTGGGGGAGGATCCATAGAGAGCGAACACGACGATCAAGGTGGTCCCAGAGGTGCACAACTGAATTCAAGTTTGGGGAATTAGGGAACTGGTGTAGTACTTGGAACCAATGGCGAACATTTCCAGTCATGTGACTAGCCATTGATATGCAAAGATGGATTCATACCCAAATGGGTTGAAAGTGCCTTCCTGAGAATCCTCCAAGAGCTACACACTCCTCTCTTCAAATACAGGAAGTGGTCTTCATAATGTGACTCGACTGTGTATTCCGTGGCTGTCCAAAGTGAAGGAAGTCTCTACAAAGTGGTAACTTTACAGGGGAGGGAAAACCTGATCTAATTTTAATGTGGGTCAGTGGAAGCAGATTTTGGGGCATTTCTGTTGGTCCATTCATCATGAAATCGTCATGCAGTGTTAATGACAGCTGCCGGGTTCAAACACAGCTTAAAGTTCAGTTTTCCACAAAAATGGAGAGACATGTTTGTTGTTGGACAGGGGCAATGCACTGTGCAGTCTAGCAGCATGCAGTACCATATGCAGTGCACTACAGTTACTCTCATGGGCCATGTGCTGTACTACAGGGCATGAATGTAGTTAGACTCTACCGCCATCAGAACCTGAACCAGTCAGATTATAAACAACCCCAAAACTGTGACCGGTTTATTATTTTCTGTGGTTATTAACATGCCTACATGAGTCAGATATATATATATATATATACAGAGCCCAGCTCCTGTTTTAAGCCCCCTTTGAAGAGGCACAGTGTGAATACTGAATGTTTATCACTGAAACACTTTATGGTAAATATGGAAGCTTCTCTTTCTCTAATCCTTTCATTTCTCTTCAGCTCTTACAGTCATGTACTGTAGTCTTTGCACAGCTTCAGAGGTTTCAAGCAATAAACACTCCATGAACCATCCGTCATGACTCATGTCAAATCATTTCGTCACACACATGCTACACCCATCATCAGAAGAGTAGCTGCACCCAGAAGGAAGTGTGGGACCCCAGTGCGGTTGGGAAGGAAGATAAAGGTCACCAGGAACGATAGATAATGATACGTTTACCGCAGTATGGAGGTTCCTAATGGTGTCCTGTGATAATCCATCCCATGCAGCTTGAATATCCTCACACAGTTCCTGCAGAGTGTGCGATAGGGGTGGAGGTGGAGTGACACCAGACCAAATGTTCACCATGGTGCTCACCTCGGTGCCTCCACACATAGATTTGTTGGTGGTCTCCACCAAGACAAAAGCAGGACTCGTCACTGAAGATGACACACTGCCTTTCTGAGTCTCTCTGTAACAGTATGGCACGTCACCACTGCAGTCTGTTATATATAATAGTTTTAATAATAGAAATAATTACAGTAAAGATCATGAAAAAAACATGAAACATAAATGGCACAACGCCAGCTGACTAAATTACATAACAAATCATCAAAATACAACAAATAGATACCATATAGGGCATAACACACGTGCAGCCTACAAGAATGACGTGTTACAAGCAATTAAATAAGTTTAAATCACTTTGATTGGAATAATAGTTAATAATAGGTTCTCTTTATAGTCTCCAAGACCTACCAAATGATCAGGTTACTGGACGTACCAATGGTTAGGTTTACTGGATGTACCAAATGGTCTGCTAACTCTTTGGTTTTAATAATAGTAATAATAATAATAATAATAATAATAATAATAATGGGTTACACTTCTATATAGCGCCTTTCACAAACCCAAGGACGCTTCACAAACACAAAAATAAACAAAACAAACAAACAAAAAAACAATAGTCATGAAGAATAAACATGTTCAGAGAAAAGAAGTTGTTAAGTGAGTTTTGAAGACGTTAGAGAGGGTGAGGTGCGTATAGATGAAGGTAGGAAGTTCCAGAGTGTGGGGGCAGAAACACTAAACGACCTGCCACCCATAGAGGAAAGCCTGGACCTAGGTACAGCTAGGAGACCAGAGTCAGAAGACCTTAGCTTACGTGATGGGACGTAAGGATGTAGGAGGGCTGACAGATAGGTGGGTGCTAGGCCGTGTAGGGCTTTAAAGTTCAGGAGGAGGATCTTATAGTGGATGCGCTCTGTAACTGGTAGCCAGTGTAGCTGAAGAAGGATGGGGTGATGTTTTTGAATATACTGTAGAGGGCGAAGGATTTTGGAGGGTAGACCATGGAACAGAGCATTGCAGTAATCTAGCCTAGATGTAATAAATGCATGAACCAGAGTCTCAGCATCTTTTGAAGTAAGCAGTGGGCGGAGCCTAGCAATATTGATGAAAAAAAGCAGACTTTGTCAGAGATGTAATCTGGGAAGCAAAACTGAGGCAGGGGTCAAACAGAACACCAAGGTTCCGCACAGTAGTGGACGGGGTGACTGGGGTGTCATTAACAACAAGCACACAGTCGGAGTAAGCAGAGACAGCTGTCTTAGTACCAACAATTATAAACTCAGTTTTTTTACCATTAAGCTTCAGAAAGTTAGTATTCTACTAGTTTGTTACTCCTGAATGCAGCGTGGCAGTGAGGAAGGTGGAAAAGGTTCAGTGGGTTTGAGGTAAATCTGAATATCATCAGCATAACAACGAAAACTGAGGCCATGAGAGCGAATAATATTACCAAGGGCTAGATATGATAAACAGCAGAGGACCCAGGACAGAACCCTGAGGGTGCTTTTAGTACCATTTGGGTGGGACCTTGCCGCCCATGGTCTCTGTAACTGTCTGGTCTACAGTAAAACTCTACTGTCTGTCTGTTCCTTTACACACCCTGTGCTGGTTGTTCTCCAAACCTACATCATTTTGCTATTACTGCTGATGCACTGTACCATAGAACATTTTCTACAATAAGCTACTGTAAGCTAAGATAACTGAGACTGCGTCTTAAACATTAGACTGAAGACTGAAGGACAGAAAGAAGGAAGGAAGACGGGATGTGTAGGAGGAGTGTATCTGAAAAGGTCTCTTTAATACAGTCTGTTTCTGAAACTCTACATACATCATCAGAACACACATCAATAACTATTTACACCAGACCAGTTCTAAACTCAGCGCTGGCTCACCTTCACTCACATGCAGTCGTTTACCTAATCACTCTCTTCTCACAGATCCAATACTGCAGAACATCACAGTTAGAATAATTCCAGTTCAGTTCAGGATCAGACCCATAACCAGTTACAGCACATTCATAACCGTATGGTTTTCCACGACTCCAGAACCTGAAAGACAGAATCAGAGTATGTAGTGTGTTGATCAGAGCAGTGAAGACGGAGAGTTACTGAAATTAGAATGTGTTTTTAAATTTAAACTTTAATTCCAGCAAAAACACATACAGATTATTATTATCACTGAATAATTAGCTCTTATTTATGGGCTGTTTTGTGTGATGGTGCTGCTACCACCGGTTTTATGGATCTGGCCCAGTAGCTACATCACCAGAGTTCAGTACTGTGGTCTCTTACCCAGTGTCTACAGCTGAGTCGTCCACCCATCTCCAGCTCCAGCCTCCTTCTGTGTAACTGTAACTCCCTTTAAGACCAATCCAAGCTGTCTGATCTCCTCTCAGTCTATTAATGAAGTCCTGTTGAAGTGAGATGATCACTATAACACACTACCAGATACACATGTTCACTAACACCCACACTGAACTGCAGCAGCAGCAGCACAGCACAGTCTAATCAGGGTCTGTTACAGCACTGGATCTACACGTCTGGGCTGAGTGTAGACTGCTTGTGTTCCAGTGACTCTAATTCTCGTCCAATGAGAGAAGAGAGGTTATAATCAGACACAGAGTCTCCACTGATCATCTTGAAGCTGCTCTGGTTGGGTTTGTAGAGGAGGAAGTCTCTCCAGGCTGCAGGCACTGATACTTAAAGAGCTCATATCATGTTCACCTGCTTTCATTAAGAGGGTCATGTAGTTTGTGAAGCTGCTCAAGTTTAAACCTGTACCTTCCCTCTCCAGCTCATACAGTCCATATATGGATATCAATATACAGCAGCCTGTTTACAGCAGTCTAGCCCCGCCCACTCACCCTGAAGCTATAAGGAGTGTTTCAGCCTGAACTGCTTTCTGAATCAGCTAATCAGAGCAGAGCTCATTTACATATATCAGTCTTAAAGGCACAGTAACAGCTTGTGTAAAGTGTTAGGGATGAAGAGAGGCTGGAGAATGCTCATGTTAAATTATTAACGTGTAGAGTGTAGAACATGAGCTGCTTAGTGAGATTCAGGCCCTATAATAATTATCTACCTCTTTATTACACAGATCAATCAACATACCAGCTGAACAGGAAGGTGTGAAGTTATGAAAGTGTCTTGCTGTTTTAAATATACCCCCACACGACCCTCACCTGTTCTCCTCTGCTGTTGATGATCACCAGGTCTGCTCCTCTCTCTGTGCAGTCCTGTCTGCTCTCTCTCCAGCTCTTCTTCTCAGTAGAGATGTAGTAAAGAGTGGAGTTGAAGTATCTCCATCCGAGTTGGTTAATGAATTTCTCTGTTGAGAGAGAATTATTAATGTTTATTCCAGTAAAAGTTATGTGGTAATTTTGATTAATCATTTATGGTTCTATAAGCCTCTATGTAAAGTTAAGTCAGTTATCAGAACCAGTTTAGGCAGCTGTGCTGTAGCCGTATGAACAGAACCCTACAGTACAGTGTTAACATGCATATATGATATACAGGAACAGCAGTGACCGGATATACCAGCAGCCATAGGCTCTTACTATGGGGGCACTGAAGGTGCATTGTGGGTAGGAGTTATACAGGTGCTGTTTAGTTTGAGTTACTCCAGATGTGCTGCAGCTGCAGAAGAAGGTTTGACGACTAACATGAATGGTACTACAGCTGTAAACTGATCCGAGTGTTAACCTGTTAACCCACAGACACGTTCAGTGGGAGACACTGGAGGAGGGTTTGATTCATTTAGGGACGTCCATCAAAACCCAGACGGACAGACCCCCATGTAATTTGTGAACAGTGATCCTGAGCGTTGCCGTGTTTCTCAGAGCTCTGCTGTGTTTCTCCGAGGCACCACCTGAGGAGCTTCAAAGGTGTTTCTATTACACCGCATGAGAAAACAGCTTCTTCCTGCCAGGAGCAGTTGGCTGTACACCGGGAGACATGGCGCCGGTTGTTAGGGGTAAGCTGAAGCTGTTAGCCGGCTGTAGATATTGTAGTGTAGTTATTCATACAGGGACTAAAGGTTTTCATCTGCAGGAGTCAGAAATAACCAAGGCTAATATTAAAGAGGCGTGTGAATTAGATCAGATTATGTCCGATGCTGTAGTTTCTTTTTTTGCTTGCACAGAAGGGTTGAGTCAGGAGACTAAAGGCTGGAGATGTTGGAGTAGTTTATTTTATTAGACCCTTGTCACAGGTTTTATACGCTGTTTAACCACCCCCTAAATAAAAAGGTCAACAAATGGTCAACTGTCTCCAAGTGGTGTTTGACCTATCACCTGTAGAACCCTGAGGGCAACTTTCCCCAGGGACTCCGTCCTGTCGTAAATGCATAGAGTTCTGTTCTGGTGATGACGCTGTTCCCCGCATGGTAAACATATACACACCTGTATACATACACACTTATACAAAGAACAATCCAACAATGCCATAATATGTGCTGGTGCTATTGCTGAAATCTACAGCAGGCCATGGTCACTGCTGGTTGTGCAGGTGGTGCTCAGAAGACCAACGTGGGCTTTGTAGATATCTGGTGTACTTTAGAGGCGAGGCTGGTTTTTAGAGTTGGGATGGTATGTTTGTACAGGATCTGGAAAAACTGTTATTTTAGATCTAGGTTAGCAATACTTCACAAAGTGTGTGTGTTACAAAGGGGTATGAGTACATTGTTCCATCCCATTCATTATTTATGGGAGGAAAAAGGGATACGAAAAGAAAGAGAAACAAACGAGTGCAGATCAATCCAATACTAATTTCCTGTGTATCCGATTTGGTGTCTCTAGGTCGAGCGGAAGGGGGTTAGTTTTTTGATCCTATTCATTCTCTATGGGAAAAAATTCTGGGACAGTTCCTTCCTACTCCGTGTATCTGATCAAAAAGCTGTATACAAGCACCTATCACACCAACATACCGGGGAATTGTAACAGAGTCTATATCTTAAACTGCGGGACAAGTTAGTCAGCGATGAAACAGCAGAAAAATAATAATAATAATAAGAAGAATATGAATCGAATGACAGTATAGTGGCCGACAAACAAAACGACAGTCAGAAAAATGTTACTGCACCTCCTGCCTTTGTACTACTCCTGCCACACCCAACATAAACCCCACCTATTCCCCATGTTTCTAGTGCAGGACAGACTAATAGAGCCCAGATTAAAAATATATATATATTATAAATAAATAAATATGCTACACCATGCTGTAAGAAGTGGCCTGAGTGCCAGTCTTACCCTAGCCACTAGGGGGCAGCAGCAAACTGGCAATCAGCTCTAACATCCTGCACCTGGTGAACTGGCTATTTAGACTCCTCAGGAAGCAGACTGAGCTCAGCTATCTCATCTAAATCCCACCCAGGTAGCTCGCCTGATAGAGCCCCTGAGTCTAAACCCACCAGGAGCTACCATTACACATGCAGGAGGTTTGAAACGTAAAACCTTTTACAGTACAGCTCTTAAAATATGATCCACCGTGTGGTCCCTTTACTCTGTAATAAATTCATGACTCCTGATTTTCAGTGGTAAGATCTGCTGAAGATCTGAAGACTATATGTAATGCTGCTGCCTCTCTATAATTTAAAACTCTGATTCATAATTATCTCCCACAGTGGAAAAGCTGGTGATGCTGAGTAGCAGGTTTTTATTTTAGATCATGATCTATTTAGTTCAGTACCTGTTACTCACACACTGGGTGGTGAAAGCTCCTGATGTCCTTCTCTATGGTAACGGCCTGATACCCAATTAAATTATTATACCTGCAGTGCAGGTAACAGACGAAGAGGAGGAAGCTATCTGACAGACCAGAGCATTGATCAGCTTTAGCCTCTCCATATCTGACAGTAAGTAGGATATCTGTACACTGTGACATCAGCCTCCACACACCCTCCTCACCTTCAGTTCATCAAAGGAAGCACGCTTGAACATCGTCCCAGAGACTGGAAAGATCCACCGCTAGGTTTATAACTGATACACTGTCAGTGTCACAAGAGCGTAACCATGGAATTGTGGCAGCTCTGAACTCTGAATTCACTGGACACCAGCTTCTTGCAGTGTTCCTGAGGAACCTTCATGGGCAAAGGCCTCCAGTAATAGTCTTGGGTTTGCGTGGTACAACTTCTTTCTTTAAACCCCACCACAGTCAGGGGATTGAAACGTCCACTCCAGAATCTCCCTGGATGACTTCTGAAATCAAGCCATGGTGAGGTATGTTTGGGATCATTGTCCTGTTGGAAGCTCCAATGATGTTCCAGGTTCAGCTACCTCACAGAAGACATGCAGTCCTCCAGATGTCCCACTGATACCAACTTCTACATCCACTTTGAGAACTCTGCTCAGGCCCAGTCCTCCAACACTGCCTTGCTCCCCATCACAGAGGAGCCACCACTCATACTAGCCACAGGTGGGGTGAGGAGAGCACTGTCGAGGGTCTCAAATCGTAAAGCTGTGGGTCCAGATGGCATTCCAGAGTGGATACTGAAAGCTTCTGCCAGCCATCTGGCCTCCACCTTCACATACATCTACAACCTTTCCCTGGCACAGTCTACTGTTCCTGTCTAGACACACCTGGAATAAGCAACACATTGTACAGCTGGATCATGGACTTCCTCACCCTGCCTCACACTCAGCACAGGATGTCCCCAAGGCTGTGTTCTCTTCCCAATGCAGTATACACTGTACACCCACGACTGCACCGCAACCCACAGTTCCAACATCTTTATCAATGTTGCCGATGACAACAATAATCAGTAACATCACCAACGGTGATGAGGGCTTGTACGGAGAAGAGGTCAAGCTCCTCACAGAGTGCTGTGTCAGCAACAACCTCTCCTTCACTGTCAGCAAAACCATAGAGCTGATCATTAACTTCAGGAGGGGGGGAAGAACACCGGGGGTAGGTTGGTGAAAAGGCTGAGCAAGAGGAAAGTTCCAAGATGAGGATCTTACCTGGACACTAAACACCTCTCACATTGTCAGGAAGGCCCAACAACGCCTCCACTTACTCTGAAGGCTGAGGAGAGTCAGTCTGTCACAGCAGCTCCTCTGCAACTTGGATAGAAAAGATCAACCGTGGAGAGCATCCTGACAAGCTACATCAGTGTGTGGTATGGACCACTCCTGCTGAGCACAAGGCACTGCAGACTGCACAGCACATCACTGCAGCTGCACTCCTACTCATACAGAACAATTATGACTACATGAAATATGAGATGTCTGAGGAAAGCAGTCAACATATCCTCAGACCCCAAACACCCCAGTCACCCCCATACCAATCTCTGCCATCCAGAAAGAGCTACCGGAACATCCAAACCAGAACCACCAGGTTAAGGAACAGTTTTTATCCTAGAGCTGTCACACTGGTCACACCGGCAGCACCTACCTGAACCTCACCACAACACTATAGACTGATACTGATCTAGCATGACTGCTGTAGTAGTCTGTAATGATTGCCTCTGCAGAAAGTTGGCAATCTAGGTGCTACCTCTGACCCTGCTCTGTCATTTTACACGGCCTATCACTTTATGGCTGAGCTGCTGTCATTCCCAATCACTTCACTTTGTGATAATCCCACTGACAGTGGACTTTGGAATATTTAGTAGGAATCCTATCCTATATCCTATCACGGTACCACGCTGGAATTCACTGAGCTACTGAGAACGACCCATTCTTTCACTAATGTGTGTAGAAGCAGTCTGCATGTCTAGGTGCTGGGTATTCTACACCTGTGACCATGGAAGTGATTGGAACACCTGAATTTAATCATTTGGATGGGTGATCCAAATGAACAGTTTTCTCACTTTTATGACCTAAAATGCAGTGAAATACTCAAACACTAATAAACACATTCCACACATTTATATTTTAGAAGCCTTTGCTGATAATTGGTGTGAGAGCTCACAGATAGGTGGTACTATAGCCCCAAAACACCACAGTGCAGGTTTGCTTTCTGCGTCCTGTCACTCCCCACTAGTAACTGTCCCTCTCAGACAGTAGATTCTATCATCTATATCATTTCAGCAGAGCAGCAGTTAGTCAGAATCAAGCCTGTACTGTTTGGAACTGTAGCTAATTGCTAAGCTAATGCTAGGTGAGGTGGTCAAGCTACAGATCCAAACACCACAGAACAGGGTTAATGTCATCTTTGTATCTTTTCACCTCCAGTAGCTTTACTTGAATCCCTCCTATTTGAATCGATATTATCCAAACTTGTGTTGGTGATTTTAGACAAGACAGAACTTAACATGTGGGGAGCTGAGGTGTTCTCTTGCTAGCTAAGCTAATGCTAACCAGCTCCTCTCTCCTGGTTAGCTGGTTTCCTTTATATAAACTGCTTTTCTGTAAAACTGTTTTGAGATATTAATTGTAAAAACAATATACAAATAAAAATTGATTGATGGATTATGTTGAGAGATCATGTTCATCCATCACTCACCCAGTTCAGAAAACTTCTTCTTGAATTCATCTCTGTCTTTCTGTAACTGGTCTCTCTCTTTGGCCAGGTTGGTGTAGCTGGTCTGTAACTGGTCTATATCTGTAGTCAGGTTGGTGTGACTGGTCTGTACGTTGTCTCTCTCAAGGGTCAACATGAACCATGGCACTGTGATTGCGGTCAGCAGGAGAACACACAGCAGCCCCAGACCCACTGCAGTCAGTCTGTATCTGCTCTCTATGGAGAAAACACACAGAGGTTCATGTGCTTTAGTCATAATCAATAATCAATACTCATGTTCTAATCACAGATAAACACTAACTAGGCCTCCCAGTGAGTTTACCCACAGTGGAAATACCTGGGCGTCCCCGTCACACTGCTGCTGTCATGATGGTCATCGTACAGTAGTCACTTGTTCTCATGCACTTCATTCTCATTCTGATACACTCCTAAAATCAGTGTGTCTGGCTGGGGAATGGGTTGTACTGAAGAGCTAAGTGACTAAACATGGCACTGTCATAGGACACCACCTTTGACATGAATCCTCTTGAGAATCTGTGGGACTACCTGGACTACTAGCTGTGATTGTTCCACCAGTTTAAAAGCTGTTCACTGTTATCCAACATTTTCCTCTCAGTTTCAGCCGCCATCGATTGTAGAGTGCCAACGAACTCAACACAGTGGTACAAAAACCCCATTAGTGTTTTGTTGGTGTAATTGCAGAGCTACGCAGACACACCAACACACTCACAAGGGTGGAGGACACTTGCGCAGGCTATAGTGTAGTTCCATTACAACAACTAGTGCTATAGAGCACACAGCATTGTAGCAACACTGAAATGTAGGTCCAACAGTGCCAGACAAGCTTTTAGGAGTTGTGATAAAAACAGGGTTAGCATTGTCAGGATGTTATCAAAACCTCCTAGAACCCTTTATCAGGTCTACTATGCTCAGCATAGAGACATACGTTGTGAACAGATTACTTAACGCTACTTGTTGGTGAGGTTGTGTGATCCTTGTTGAGACAGTGTAAACAGCAGCACCTTTTCACAGTGTTGTAGCCACGGTGTAAGAAAGTACAGTTCACGTGAAACAGTAAACGTTCAGACAGTGTCGTGTATTCGCTGAGCAGCCAGTTGATTCATTTAAGAGGATTTTGCATTGACCACCAGCGCAGAATCTGCAAACCTGCCAAAAGCTGATCTCCCAGAACACATCCCCTCAACACAATACACATCAATCTATGTACCATTAAGTACACCAGCGTTATCCTACCTCTCTCCTCCATGTCCAGGTTGGGTTCACCGTCTCCATCAGCATCTACACATTCATATACAACCACCACCATCTCGTCTGTGTGCAGCTCCTTAACCCAGATCAAATCCTCATTAACGCTCTGAGACATCTCTGATCTATAGAGCAGTCAGTAACACACGGAGCTACTGGGTGTCTGTCTGAACACTATGGGAGCGCTGCACTCTGTGGCTAGTTTGACTACTTTAGTGGTGTTAAAGAAGGAAGTGACCAAATATGAAGAGCTAGCTCTAAACAGACTTCCTGTGTGATGGCGGTGGTGTGAATACAGTGGAGCTCTCGTGCTCTTTCTCTAAGCTGGTTCTCACCCTCTTCATTTCCCTTCTGAGATATTATAATGAGATGAGAGTTTAGTTTTCTGTGTTACACCCACAAAGTGTGGTCACGTTTGTGTTTATATGTTTCTTATAGTTTATAAATTAAATTTATAATATACTTTATTATTAAATTTATAATAATAAAGTATATAATAAAATATAGATTATTAAATTTGGTTTAATGTAGTTAATTCTGCTATCTAATCCTCTCAATACACCTCTATTGCAAACCTCATAGAAGGCGAGCAGGCCTGCGATTCTCAGGTGCTACCAGTAGGGGGCAGCCTAGCGCTGACTGTGCTGTGGTTATCTATGGTGATCTAGAACTTTCCTCTCAGTCCAGAGAGGTGTTACTGAAAGCGGGACACGTCGTGTTTCTCATGATCTCTACCCTGTTTAATGTGTTAAACATTAAAATCATCTGAAGTGTTTCTAACAGCATATTGGTGCAGGTTTGTCTGTGTGTTGGCTTGTGCTTTGAGGAGAGGTCATTATTGTGTGGGGAAAGGCAGCTGCGCAGATCTGGAGTTGTAAAATGGCGGCCGTCCTGGATGTTTCTAATAGGTAACTGGGATTTAGTCGAGCTCCCAAACATGAAGGTACTGAGATTAGATCTGAGAGAATAACCATACCAGTAACCATAGTTACCTAACCTGCAGCCAGCAGATCCACATACACCTGGCATGAATGGTCAGCTGGCCAGTCTGAACAGAACAGTAACTCTGCAGGTGGGGTTTGCTTTATTTCTATTGAAATGGCAGAAAAAACTTCTTTTCAAAAAGTTAACACATCAGCGTTCATCACGCCATGCACTTAACTCTGTTCCTGAGTCCGATATAACACTGAACACTTTCACTGTGTTATACATTCATCTGAGGGGCCTTACTGTTATACACACACTGTCTGATGCCTGAGACGTTCATTCACAAACAGTTTTATTTAGTTATTCATTTCTATACAGGCATGATGCAGACAATGTAGAACTCGCTCACTCACACTCACTCTTACACTCAACACATAATCTAATCCCTCAACACATAATCTAATCACTCAACACATAATCTAATCCCTCAACACACAATCTAATCCCTCAACACATAATCTAATCACTCAACACATAATCTAATCCCTCAACACACAATCTAATCCCTGATCTTGTTTATTACACACAGATGTTCAAACTGCACTTCATAGTGAAGAAGCTGATACAAGTTATTACAAGATATAAAGCCCTGTTCTTATGAAAGGTACTTTTAGCGCCCCCTGTGGAGAATCTGCAGTGTGCTTGAGCCTGATACTGTAAGTAATGAAGTCAGTTTAAAACCTCCACAGTGAAAGAAGGACTTTACTAAAGGACCTAATTAAGAACATTCAGAATACAAATATTACTTCACACATTTTAGTAAAATCCATATGCTAGCGTTCTGTTTATTATTCATCATCGTTATCATGACATCAAATCAGATCCTTGATTCTTGAATTTAGCTGCCACACTATCATCACTCACATGCAGCAGTTTAGCTGAATACTCTCCTCTCACAGATCCAAACTAACTGATTTCCACAGGACTGCATGAGAAAATACTCATAGTAACCCGTAGTTACGTCACAATGTCCATAACGGTTCTGTTGTCCAGGTGTCCAGAACCTGAAACAGAATCAGAGTATCCTGTGGTTATCAGAGCAGTAAGCAGTGATGCTGTGTTCACATGTTTGCAGCAGGCAGACGATGGAGGTTCCATTCCTTTTTTAATGGAGGCGCAACAGAAAACTCACCTACCATTAGAGGAGCACAGAGCTCCTCCTGGCTTTTCCATTATTAACCCGAAGGCCTCCTCTCACAATAATTCTTTATCATCTGTAAAAATGTGACTGTCAACGTTTGTGTGGCTTCATGTGAATAGAATGGGGGTGTAGAATGGGGGTGTAGAATGGGGGTGTAGAATGGAGGTGTAGAATGGAGTTGTAGAATGATGTTTTTAATGTCAGCATGTAAACAGAGGATAAGGGTCAGTTCAGTGGTCTCTTACCAAGTCGCCACTGGTGAGTCGTCCACCCATATCCAATCTTTCTCTGTGTTTCTGTAAATCAGACCAATCCAAGCTGTCTGATCTCCTCTCAGTCTATTAATGAAGTCCTGTTGAAGTGAGAGGATCACTATAACACACTACCAGATACACATGTTCACTAACACCCACACTGAACTGCAGCAGCAGCAGCACACCACAGTCTAATCAGGGTCTGTTACCCCACTGGATCTACACGTCTGGGCTGAGTGTAGACTGCTTGTGTTTTACCAGTGACTCTAATTCTCGTCAATGAGAGAAGAGAGATTCTTTGGCAATCAGAGGACACGACACAGAGTCCACTGATCATCTTGAAGCTGCTCTGATGGGGGTTTGTAGAGGAGGAAGTCTCTCCAGGCTGCAGGGCACTGCACTGATACTTAAAGAGCTCATATCATGTTCACCTGCTTCTTTCATTAAGAGGTTCATGTAGTTTGTGAAGCTGCTCAAGTTTAAACCTGTACCTTCCCTCTCCAGCTCATACAGTCCATATATGGATATCAATATACAGAAACAGCCTGTTTACAGCAGTCTAGCCCCGCCCACTCACCCTGAAGCTATAAGGAGTGTTTCAGCCTAAACTGCTTTCTGAATCAGCCACAGCCAATCAGAGCAGAGCTCATTTACATACATCAGTCTTAAAGACACAGTGACAACTTGTTTAATTCTAAGATCAATTATTTACAGCTGTATTGGTAAATAAACACTTACATCTAAAAATGTAGCACTTCATGGATTTTGAGGTTTAGAGATTATTTAGGTCTTTATTAATAAATATACCAGATGAACAGGAAGGTGTGATGTTATAAAAGTATCTGTATTTTTTATTTACCCCCCACACGACCCTCACCTGTTCTTCTCGGCTGTTTATGATCACCAGGTCTGCTCCACTGTCTGTGCAATACTGTCTGCTCTCACTCCAGCTCCTCTTCTCAGTAGAGATGTAGTAAAGACTGGAGTTGAAGTATCTCCATCTGAGTTTGTTCATGTATGTCTCTGTTGAGAGAGAATTATTAATGTTTCAGTAGCCATTATGTGCTGTAAAAGTTACATTTTGCGGATTTTGATCAAACATTTATACTTTTATAAACATTTATGTAAAGGTGAATGAAGTGCTGCTGTGTTTCTCCGAGTGATACATTGTTGATTTAGCTTTTATAACAGACAGTGAGACGCTTATTCTCATCAGATCTTTGAGACACATTTGAAGGGGACAGTGGACGAAGACGCCATACAGCATGCTTCCCTCCCCGTCATGTTTCTCTTTTCCTCATTTGTGAGAAGTGTAAGTCAGTTTCTTGCCTGACAGAGAGGATTACACATTTAGAGGTGCACTAATGCTAAAGCTCCCCTCATTTACCTGGGAAAGCCCACCCCACTCAGCGAGGCACCCCAGGAGGAGTTGTATAGATGACTCTATTTTACAGCATGTGAAAACAGCTCCTCCTTTAGGGGCCGCCAGTAGCAGTAAGGTACCGGGAGCCGGGGTTCTGGTAGAGGAGGAAAGTCCGGGGTAATGGGGTAGTGAAGCTGTTAGCCAGCTGTAGATATTGTAGTATAGTAATTCATGTAGGGACTAATGGTTTCTATCTGCAGGAGTCAGAAATAACCAAGGCTAATATTAAAGAGGCGTGTGAATTAGATCAGATGAGGTCCGATGCCCTGATATGTTCTGGTGCTATTGCTGAAATCTACAGCAGGCTCTGTCACTTAACTGCTGGTTGTCCAGGTGGTGCTCAGAAAACCAACGTGGGCTTTGTAGATATCTGGTATACTTTAGAGGCGAGGCTGGTCTTTAGAGTCGGGATGGTGTGTTTGTACTGTTTGTACTGGATCTGGAAAATCTGTTATTCTAGATCTACAGAGAAGGTGGGGACATAAGAAGAATAGAGCACTGTGGGATTATCCAGTTCATCAAGTTCAACAACTCAACACTGCACAGCTCTCCGATGTGATGTTGAGTGTGAGAAGGTGTGGGATTGGTGAGTTCCAGACATGTGGTTATGACATCATCGGGAAGGGACCTCTAGGAGATGGAGTTTGGGAGCTCGGAAGCGGAGGGGAATCCCAGAAGCCTGACAGACACTTATCTGTTTAAAAGCTGTTGCTGCCCAAACCAGAAGATCAATCTGGTAGATCTTCTTCTGAGATCCTCCTCATCAATAACTGTTACCTAGGATCAGTGGGGACACAACCCCCAACCCCCACCCGCCCCTTACTCCCTCATCCAACAAATCTCCTAATATTAAAGTATACATACAAAACCATTTCTCCAAAAACCAGTACTCGAGAAGAAATAGAGTTTCTGACTTCTGAAGGAAGAATCTTCCTGATTCCAAAACAGGATTTATTCAGTATTGTTTCTCCCAAACAGTCTTCCTACGCTCTAGCCTTCTTAAAGCACAAAAATGAAAGAATATTATATATAAATAAAAGATGACCTACACAAACAAAACTACAGTCAGAACAATGTTACTCCACCTCCTGCCTTGTACTACTCCTGCCACACCCAGCATAAACCCCACTTATGCTCCATGTTTCTAGTGCAGGACAGACTAATGGAGCCCAGATAATCTATTTTTCTACTCAGAAAAAAACAAACAATTATGCTACACCATACTGTAAGGATCTTGCCATGCCAGTCTTACTCTAGCCACTAGGAGGCAGCAGCGAACTAGCAATTAGCCCTAACATCCTGCACCTGGTGAACTGGCTATTTAGACTCCTCAGGAAGCAGACTGGGCTCAACTCGTTGGATTGAGCCTCTGAGTTGTGTTCAGGAGCTACCGTTACACATGCAGGAGGTTTGGAATGTAAAACCTTTTACAGTACAGCTCTTAAAATATGATCCACCGTGTGGTCCCTTTACTCTGTAATAAATTCATGACTCCTGATTTCCAGTGGTAAGATCTGCTGAACATCTGAAGACTATATGTAATGCTGCTGCCTCTCTATAATTTAAAACTCTGATTCATAATTATCTCCCACAGTGGAAAAGCTGGTGATGCTGAGTAGCAGGTTTCATTTTAGATCTATTTAGTTCAGTACCTGTTACTCACACACTGGGTGGTGAAAGCTCCTGGTGTCCTTCTCTATGGTAACGGCCTGATACCCAATTAAATTATTATACCTGCAGTGCAGGTAACAGACGAAGAGGAGGAAGCTATCTGACAGACCAGAGCATTGATCAGCTTTAGCCTCTCCATATCTGACAGTAAGTAGGATATCTGTACACTGTGACATCAGCCTCCACACACCCTCCTCACCTTCAGTTCATCAAAGGAAGCACGCCTAAACATCGTCCCAGAGACTGGAAAGATCTACCGCTAGGTTTATAACTGATACACTGTCAGTGTCACAAGAGTGTAACCATGTGATCGTGGCGGCTCTGACCTCACACACATCTGAATATTTGTAACTCAGAATTCACTCAACACCAGCTTCTGGCAGCGTTCCTGAGGAATCATCATGGACAAAGGCCTCCAGTAATAGTCTTGGGTTCGCGTGCTACAACCGCTTTCTTCAAACCCCACCACAGTCAGGGGACTGAAACTCCCACTCCAGAATCTTCCTGGACTTCTTCAATCAAACGTCACAGGTATTTGATGTGTTAATTACAGGCACACCTAACACAGCTTATGAAGTCCTTAATTAAATCCTTCTGATTGAAAGGTGCCAAAAAAGGCCATAAGAGCAAAAACAAGGTGGGCTAAGCGAGGAGCGAACTGAGACTCAGATAACAGATGTCCTAACCAGGAACTGCTGTGTTTTCATTTTCACTGAAACCTGGCTTCACAGAGCATACCAGACACGCCTATCACGCTACAGGGGCTAACAGCCCACCGCACGGACCACAAGACCCTCTCGCTCTGACCAAGATGGTGGGCTGTGTGTGTTTGTGAACGACAGATGGTGCACCAACCCTGCGGGTGCGGTTGTTGCTCTCCTGATTTAGAGTTCATGGTGGTGAGATGCAGACCCTATTCGAGTCAGAGGACTGCTTTCAGTGTACTGTCTGGGAGATGTTTAAATCTGCAGCCCCCTCAGTCTCTCTGGTGGACAATAATGAATACGCAGCATCTGAATTCATCAGGAAGTGTGTGGATGATGTGACACAAACAAATCAAATTCACACTTCCAAACCAGAAACCATGGATGAACAGTTACGTTCTGCTCAAAGCACATGATGCAGCCTTCAAATCTGGCAACAGCGGGGAACACAACGCTGCTCAAGAGCTCATGTCAACACCAACACAGACCACAGGCGCATGTGTCAAGGGATCCAGGTGATCACTGATTACCAAAGTCAGTACCCCATTGACTACAGACGCCGCCCTACCAGCTGAACTGAACAACTTCTACGCTCACTTTGAAACCTCCGCTCATGCCCAGTCCTCCAACACTGCCTTGGAACTAAGGGGCCGAGCCCAACTCCTGAACAACAACCCCACACCATAATCCCCCCTCAACCAACTTTACACTTGGCACAGTGCGGTCAGACAAGTGCCGTCCTGGCAACTGCCAAACGCAGACTTTCCATTGGATGGCCAGACGGAGAAGCGTGATTCGTCACTCCAGATACACTGGTCTAGAGTCCAGTGGCAGCGTACTTTACACCACTGGATTCGACACTTTGCACTGAGCTTATATGAATAAAAATGATTGATTGATTGATGGATTATCTTGGCAGCTAAGCTAATGCTAACCAGCTCCTCTCTCCTGGTTAGCAGCACTTATAAATGGTTAGTATGATGGTCTGACATTGTTAATTATCTTCAGTGTGAACACAGCATAGAATGACAAATCATAAATGTGATAAACAGCATCAAACAGATACTGATCCAGTAACACGTCTAACATCAAGAGATCACGTTCACCGATCACTCACCCAGTTCAGAAAACTTCTTCTTGAGTTCATCTCTGTCTTTCTGTAGCTGGTCTCTCTCTACAGTCAGGTTGGTGTTGCTGGTCTGTAGCTGGTCTCTCTCTACAGTCAGGTTGGTGTTGCTGGTCTGTAGCTGGTCTCTCTCTACAGTCAGGTTGGTGTAACTGGTCTGTAACTGGTCTCTTTCTTCAGCCAGGTTGGTATAACTGGTCTGTAGCTGGTCTCTCTCTAGAGTGAACATCAACCACAGCACTGTGATGGCCGCCAGCAGGAGAACACACAGCAGCCCCAGACACACTGCAGCCGGTCCACAGCATCTGCTCCCTGCAGTGTAAAATTACAATTGGCCCACATTTACTTCTCTGAGGACTTTTATTACAGTGGTGTTTAATACAGAGTCTATAAATCAACATTAAACTTACACACAGAGAATATTTCCATCCAGTACAGCACCGAGTGAACCTGCTAGCTGTACTGTAACGGTGTAGACTGGTACATTAACACTAATATCTAAAAATGAATGTGTATTAGAGATTGTGTTTGGTTACCTGGATGTTGTGTTTGTTGGGTTGTCTTGGGGCTGGTGTCCTCTATCTTTGTAGTGGGCTCCTGAGCTCTAACAGCGTCGCTACTCTCATAGATATCCACCACCATCTCCACTCGCTCTCCTCTGTTCAGCTCCTCAGTGCTGATCACATCATAAACATTACCAGCCATCTCTAATCTGTTAAAGTCCCTCACTATCAGACCATTACTAGAGTTACTGTGTCCGTGTGAGAGCTCTGCTGCACAGCTACGCTCCTTAGCTTGTGTGGTTGATTATAAATCTGATGGCGTTAGTTAAGGAAGTGACTGTATTTATAGACCTATTCTTATATTTACTTCCTGTGTGTGGTATGTTGGTTTCTATGCTACTGTCTTTTGTAATGGGAGGTTCCCATCTCTTGATGTAGTAAATATATAGTAGTTTAATGTCTGTATCTACTCTGCATGTCTAACATGGTTTCTGAATATGGTATATGATGTAATGACATTACCACTTTGTTTCTAGGACTGATTGTTTTTAAAGTCACAGGTCACTAATCTGATTTCAGACAAGGTCATGGGTCGGTACATTTAACCACCACATGCACAGAATCAAAAAAGAGGTCAAACTTGAAGTTTAGGCCTCAAAGTTCTCTTTCAGCACGTTTACAATCATCACACTGATGTGTCGGGGAAGAGAACTAAAGCACAGCCCATGTTACCAAACGCTCTTACATGCTCGTCAGCACCACCTGGTATCTTGTAGGATACCCTAGTGGTGTTGCACTGCACATGAGCTCGGCCTGGTGTCCCCAGAGTTGCCACTCGGCTTGTCAGCGCCACTGCGTGCTTTTAGCTGCTGCCTATGATGCCAGAAAACCTAAACTGCTGACAGCATTCAGCCCCTCCCCCGGACAGGCCACAGCTTTCACTCTGGATACCTTAATCTGACTGTGTCTTAGAAACCCAAAGACGGCCAAGTCAACAAGGGAAGCGGTTCGGCCTACTTTACTGAACAGGCGGTCTCAAACAGTTCTAAACCAGGCACTATAGTTTCAGCACTAGAAGCTTGTTCAGGACCAGGAGTTACACTACATGTGCTTATGATAGACCTGCTCATTCAGTGTTCTAAAGTAGAGCTCTAGTACTCTAGAGAACTCGGTTCCTCTGCTCCACAACCCATTCCTGGGGGTCTTTATATCCCTCTAGCTGACACTTGGCATTGGGCAGGGTGACCCTAAACTCATGTGCTCCAGAACGTCCCGCTCGTTTGGTCAGCAGTTTTCTATGGGGGGTATACAAGCTGTGTCTGGGAATGTCTGAATACTTTTGGACAGTGGAGTGTATTATAATTACTGATGCATCTTAAAATAGGGAGCCTGTTTAATGCCTGATTACATCAGATCCCCGCACACAGTGTTTCTAATAGCAATCACAAAATTGTTGTGCCAATCAGTGAGTTAAGGTCACATGACTTGGTTCATGTGGGTGTTGTTTATATATGAGCTCATATTGTTTCCTAAACCAGTAAGATATTAGTTTCTATCCTGGGTTAAGTAAAGGTCATGCTGTAGAAACTGTCTTTATGTCAGTATGTATTTAACTACACCAAGTTCAAGTAGTCAGATTGTATTCCTCTGTTAGTAGCAGCCCTGTTGACGGTGTGTGGAAGCTCATATTGGCTAAAGTAACTGACGTTTGACCTACCTGCATCAAAACCACAGGAAGCACCAGAGGAAACATCACCATGACAACGCAGCCGAAATGCTACCCGCAAGTCTAAATCAGCTGCTCTACTCTCTTTGTTTCCTCTGACTGACAGGGCAACTGACCTGTACGAAGAGACGTCTGTAATGACCTCACATTCTGATCCAGAAGTGTGGAAATAAAAATATAAACTGATTTTATTACAGACATAAACTGAAATAGATTCAGTGCCAGTCCCAGCTTTTACACACTTCATAATAAACTGTACAGTAATCTGTTTATTAAATAGAAAGCAGGTCTTGATCATCCTAGGGGTTGTTGAGCATGTAGTGAGGGGCCACAGCCACTAGGAGGCCCCCTACAAGCACTCTCACTCACTCATCTTCTAAACCGTTTCATCTTTATGGGTCGTGGTGGGTGCATCCTGGACAGGCCCTGAACAGGCCACTGGTCCATCACAGGGCAGATACACACACACACACACACACACACACACACACACACACACGCACTTACACCTAATGGGCAATTTAGCATCTCCAGTTCACCGCATGTGTGTGGACTGTGGGAGGAAGTCAGAGCACCCGGAGGAAACCCTCACAGACACAAGGAGAACATGCCAACTGGACAAAATCTGAGGTCCTTCTTGGTGAGATGCGACCCACTGCCCCACAGTGCCACCTCTGGCCCCACCCCTTTTAATGTTATTATGGCCAATTAGAATACTGATGCTCCTCATGTCTTCATGTTCATGAGCAATCCTGAGCTGGAGGTTCACGTTTGTTGGTTAGAAGGGTTTGAGGCAGAGGTGGGAGTAAGTCACACGTGTGTAAGTCAAGTCGAGTCCCTGCTGTAAGTCAAGCAGGTCTCAAGCCAGGTCATATGGAGTTATGATGCTCTGACTCCAGTTTCCATAATTAAGTTAAAGTCAGGCCATAAAGAGCTGAATTATATTTCAGCATTAACAAATCCTGCTTCTCTTTGAGTGGGCCTTTCAGCTCACCTCCTGAAGGTGTTTCTCATACGACACTGCAGGAGTGTTTCCTGTTACAGTGCACAAACAACCAGATCCAAATAGTCCTGTGTAAAACTCACTACATACCAAATGAACACCTTAGTGTTATAAACATGTGTACACATCTGGACATCTGATTCTGAGTACACGGTCAGTGGTGTTAGAACAGTGGGATGGATGTTACTAATGTGTACAGTGAGCTTTAGAATCAGTTTAGGATCCGTTTCTGAGCTGGTCACTGGCGCCCTCTAGTGGATCATCATGGTGTGACACATATAAACACAGACTGTTTATACTGAATGAAGGTTCCTGAGACCATATGTGTTATACTCTAGTACCGCTGGGTCACAGCCCTGCAGGGTTTAATGTTCTACCTGATTAAATACCTGATCTGATGGATCAACCATTAGTAAGAGCTTTGTGGGTTGATATCAGCTTTAGAAGAGGGACATATCAGAAGCATGGGCTACCAGCAGCTGGGATTGTCTTAGATGGTCATGTGATCCTGAGCATGTAGGGATGTAGTTGGTCGTACTCATGTATTTTGCTATTACTATTTTCCACTTAGAACCCTGGTTCTGTTTTGGGTTCCTCGGTTGAACTATGTCTTTATCTATAACACTGATAGACGATGTTTTGGATGGCGGTAATGTGTGATTTCCATATTTATACACACCCACATCACAAACCTGGATTTGGATCTGTTGTAGGAGACCAAGCGGGTGTGTTTATGTAAGAGGTCTCCTCAGTGTACAGATCTATCTATGAAGCACATAGTGGCATTCTGTACAACCTGCATTCTAGACCTTACGCCATGAGCCGTACTTCGTGAAGGGACCATTATAGCTTCCTGTCCTCCTCTAACAGCTGCTTC
>JAMWET010003093.1:0-27500 GCA_024036415.1 Prochilodus magdalenae
AGTCTCTCGTCTCCACTGCTGGTTAAGGATCAAGTCTCGGGGTTCCGTCCTCCGTGATTTATAAAGCCTCCATTTGGGTGTTTAACGGTGGACTGTAATATTCCATGAGGTGGCTTAGATTTATAGTTTGGGTGGTCCTCACGTTTTATATCTACAGCACAGCATTTCAGAATAAACCATGTCGAAAATTCTGACTGCTACACTGATAGAACTTGGCATTACTCCTAGACTCAAAATAAAATTTACAAATTGCCATAGACTAGTGCATTTGTTCAGTATTTAAAATTCCGTGCTGATCGCTTACATTAAAGTATACGCCTATTTTTGGTTTTCATCCATGTTATAACTGATGAGCTCTGCTCTGAACTTCGGCTGACTCACAGCATATGCTCTTTTTGTGATTTGATCCGATGTGATTAAGAAGCTGTATAGGACCTTACCCATGCTCGCGTGACAATTATGGGTTCCTTTGAAAGTGTAACAAAAAGGGAAGAAAACTGTTGAGTTGGGTTGTTGCTTTCATTGTCCTATGCAAAATTTTTTGGGATCATAAAATATTACATAAGGTCAGGTTTGCCATACATCCTTGTTATTGACTTGTATACATTGCCTGTCAAATTGTAAAGACCAATCTTGGTACTATATGCTGACTGATGTTGTGGATGTCGGTTTTTAATGATGTTGCCTATTAAACACACACATGAAGAGTCCATATACAAAACACAGATGCTGTACTTCGTCATATGTTGAACACATCCGTTACCGTGAGGAAACATTAATTAGATTGTATTGCGTATCAGGGATGGGCATGTGAGAGTGTGTGTGAATGAGGACAAACACCAGTCTTTAGTCCTTTCTGATCTACATAACTCCCAAAGTGGCTGGAGTGTTCTTCGATATTGTTATTCACAAGTCTAAAGGTGTAGGCGGTGGCGGTAGATTGGAACGAGTGATTCAGGCATTAGCTGAGCAGAGACTTAGAAGAAAATGTTGAATGCAGGGAAATTGATTTACACAGACAAACATGACGTCTTCATGATGTTTAGCAGAAGTTCAGGTGATGTCTTTTCAGTTTCTCTTGATCCTGGAGACTGACACTGGCTCCTCTAGTCTGTACAGCACTCTATAAACTGCGCCTTGAGGTTACAAACCCAATGCCATGCATCAGCACGGCTGACCAGTCAGTAGGTAGGACCCCCCTCTCTAGAGACCACCAGAAGATAGGCTAGTTTGGGCTGGTTTGGAAGACTCCGAGCTGTAGATCAGTCATAATTAGCAAGTAACTTGGCACAAACTGAATGTGAAAATGGGACATTGGAAGGACAGAGTGGACTATATTAGATTTACTGACCAATGTCAGTGATGGAATGAAGCTGAACGCTAATAGATTGACAGTACCAAGGGTAGACATAATCAATAAGGAAGAGACAAGGTCAAAACGAACTGAACAATCCAATCAAAAGAATAACACAGAGTCAAAAACCAAAAGAACAATCCAGAGTCAAAATCCAAAAGAGCAATCCAGATTTAAAAACCAAAAGAGCAATCCAGAATCAAAGTCCAAAAGAACAATCCAGAATCAAAATCCAAAAGAACACTCCAGAATCAAAAACTAAAAGAACAATCCAGAATCAAAATCCAAAAGAACACTCCAGAATCAAAAACTAAAAGAACAATCCAGAATCAAAAACCAAAAGAGCAATCCAAACCAGCAATCAGACTAAACAGGGAAAAACAAAGGCAGAGATCAAAAAACAAGCAAAGATCATAAATGAGAGGAAACTAGAAACTACCCACTCTAAGTCATGTGAACCAAGTTGAAATACGATTGGCGAAGTACGAGACCGCGCAGAGGTGATAGTCTCACTGCTTGTCCTGGGAAAAGCCAAGTATCTCCAAACATGGCAATCTACTACAGTCAGAGAACAAAAACAAGTTTGATTTTAATGTGTAACGTCAATAAGAATAGAGCAATGGTTATAGGGACCTTTACACCCAGCAATTTTGGGCCATTTCTGTTGGTCCCTACTGACATTTCCCATTCTGAAATGTTCACACAATGTAAATAACAGCTCATGTGATCATGTGAAAATGGAGTAACACAAATTTCTTTGAACAGCAGTGATACAGTCACATGTGCAATGTAGTCAGTAGTCTGGGGAAGAAGGTGGGGAAAGCAGTTCACGATTGTCGGATTGTGAGCACGTGGGAATGACATGACCATGGCATGCATGATGGGAAATGTAGTCTGTGGAGTTGACTGAGGCAGGAGAAGAGCCCTGGCAGAAAAAGAGATTATAGGTTAGTTCTTCTATCTATTTCTAAATGCTCTCCTAAACCACTTACCCACGTTTACATAGTCCCATCGCCTTCTAACCAGGTGCGTCATCTGAGTGCAACCTTCTAATACGTGCCAAGGCACCCTCTTTTATAAGGAACCTCACTGAACTTATCTCGTACTATAAGCCATCACGTGAGCTTAGGTCTCAAAGTGCAGGTTCTCTATTAGTGCCTAGATTTAACAAAGTTACATCAGGGGGCAGAGCCTTTTCAGACAAGGCCCCCCAGCTTTGGAATAACCTACCAGTCAGCGTTCGGGACACAGCCTCAATCTTAAAGTCCGGGCTTAAAACCTACCAGTTCAGTCGAGCTTTTGGTAATTAGTGTGCCGATCTAGGGGTCCACTGACAGAGAGTGTTGGGTAAGCTGGGAGTGTTGGTGCTGTCGTCCCGCTGCTCTTCATGTTCACTTAGGTGTGTTGGCGGTGGCGCAGAGGGGCCCAGACTTCTCAGGGAGCCCTCGTGTGTGTGACCTTCTGGCTCTCCCTGTTAGTCCTGCTGAAAGAGCCAGGTCTGCTGGAGTCACTGCTGCACACTGTTAACACCATATAGTGTGTTCAGGTCTAACAGTCTGTCTGTTCTCTCTGTCTGAGCTGAACTGCTGCCCATCCTGTGCGGCCTGATGCTGGTGCTACATCTGCTCTGACTGGGAGCCACTGATGCCTTTAACCACCACGGAGCTCCTGGCTGTCCTGCACTGTGGAAGTTTGGCCTGTGTCCTGCTGACCCATCTGGTGACCCAGCAACATAACTACAGACCAATCAGACATTTATTATTCTACCATACAAACACTGAACGCTCCTGTCTTGTGCTGTCTTGTATCTGGTGTTGACCCGAGGAGGATGGGTTCCCCTTTTGAGTCTTGGTTCCTCTCAAGGCCTCTTCCTTCCTAACTAAGGGAGTTTCTCCTGGCCTCTGTGGCCCTTGACTTGCTCATTGGGAGCTCAGAGACCCAGTTCTTTGTAAAGCTGCTTTGTGACAACATCTGTTGTTAAAAGTGCTAATATAAATAAATGTTGACTTGTATTCATCTCCCAGTTTACACTGAGAGGTTTCTCATACTCTCACTGTGAAATGCATCGGCGTTTATCACCTCCTTCATCCTCCACTCTTATGCCTCTTACGTCTGCAGACATTCACACAGCATGGATCCAGCTGTGGTTTTGTGGCCGGATCTCGTTGGATGTGTGAGTGGTTCCCAGCCCTGATCCTGGACGATCCTCATCCCTGCGCTGTCCTGCCAAAACACACGCTCTTCAGCTCAGGAGCTCAGTCTTGTTAATTAGCAGATTAGCTGGATCAGGTGTGCTGGGAACAGTGCAAACACTAAGGCATGCACAGGGCAGGAGTCCTTCAGGACCAGGGCTGGGAACCACTGGCATATGGGGGACATCGTCCTTTCGCCTTGTTGTCTAGTCCATAGCAAAAAAGCTGCTATGAGAAGCTGATTTTCAGTCTGAAAATAGTTGTGTCAGTGTGAGGTGTAGTGTGAGGTTGTGTCAGTGTGAGGTTGTGTTTCAATGTGAGGTTATGTCAGTGTGAAGTTGTTTCACAATATGAGGTTGTGTCAGGGTGTGACAATATGAGGTTATGTCACTGTGAGGTTGTGTGTTAGTGTGAGGTTGTGTCCGTGTGAGGTTGTATGTCAGTGTGAGGTTGTGTCAGTATGAAGTGTGAGTATTAGGTTTCAGTGTGAGGTTGTGTGTCAGTGTGATGTTGTGTCCATGTGAGGTTGTATGTCAGTGTGAGGTTGTGCGTCAGTAAAGAAGTCAGTATGTGATTGTGTCGGTTGAGGTTGCTAGGTTGTGTCAATATGAGGTTGTGTCAAGATTGAGTTGTGTTCAATGTTCGTGTGGTGAGAGGCTTGTGTCAGTGTTAGTGCAATGATTGTTGTGTCAGTGTGCGAGTTTTGTGTCAGTATGAGGTTGTTTGTGTCAGGTTGTGTGTCAATATGAGGGTTGTGTCAGTGAGGTTGTGTGCCAGTGTTGAGGTGCAGTGTGAGGTTGTGTTAGTATGAGGTTGTGTCTGTGTAAGGTCGTATCAGTATGAGGCTGTGTGTCAGCGTGAGGTCATGTCAATATAAAGAAGTGTCAGTATGTGATTGTGTCGGTGTGAGGTTGTGTCAATATGAGGTTGTGTCAGTGCGAGGTTGTGTCAATATGAGGTTGTGTCAGTGTGAGGTTGTGTCAATATGAGGTTGTGTCAGTGCGAGGTTGTGTCAATATGAGGTTGTGTCAGTGTGAGGTTGTGTCAGTGTGAGGTTGTGTCAGTGTGAGGTTGTGTCAATATGAGCTTGTCTCAGTGTGAGATTGTTTGAATAGGAGCTTGTGTCAGTGCAAGATTTTTCAGTGTGAGGTTGTGTCAGTGCGAGGTTGTGTCAGTGTGAGGTTGTGTTAGTATGAGGTTGTGTCACCTTTATCTTCCATCCCAATAGCACTGCAATCCCAAGTTCTGGGCAATTTCTGTTGGTCCAATCATCATGAAATCTTCACACAGTGTAAACGGCATAAAAGTGAAAAACATGTTCTTCACTGGTGAGCCTTCTATGTGCATATGCATGCAGTCCGATCATTAGCCTTGGAAAATCTAGGAATCCGTCATTCGATTATCAGGTTGCTTTCCGCTTCTGGAACATAACCTCTGCTTCCCAAGCTCAGCCCCTAATGGCATTTGTCCCAGTGCAGTCCTTGTGCTTTGGGATTAGATTAACTCCATCCCCATGACTCTTCATCTCCACTCCCATCCCACCCCCCCCACCCGAAGGCCCGCATCTTCTCGACTGCTGCACGCTCGTAGGGTTGTTGGTATTTATAATCAGCTGTATGTATTTAATGAGTGGAGAATATTTCAGTTGTTTCTGTCCTCGAAAAAAAATGAGCTCATTTGTGCTCTTCCGAGTCACACTCAGTTAAACCTCATTCAGCTCATGCGACTCACGAGAACTTATATCCACTAAGACCATCCACTCTCACATGATGAAATGAATAACCACGGTTTCAGTGGTAATGTTCATGGTGACAATAGCGACTGCTCCAGTGATTATTATCTTTGAAACATTATCTCCAGCATGATGACAGACATTATTTACAATTGACTTAACAAACAAAGCCTAATAAAACATGACGACCGTCATTAACCCCCGTGCATCCGTCTTTAGATGTGAGTGTTAATTTGTTGGAATTACTGAAAGAAGATTAAGCTGCAGGCTAGCGCTAATGTGTTCAGTGTTTGCATTAAAAACCAAGTGGAAATAAAGTCACAAGATGGGAAAACTCGGCTGTCTTGGAAATAATACTCTGATAGTCATATTTTTTTGCACACAGTTATTCATCACAGGTTCGCCTTACGTTTATCTTAGTTCTGTACTGTAGAATAAAGGTGAGGACACCAAACTATAAACTAGCACCCATGGAATTATGCAGTCCACCGTAAACACCTCCAACCTGGAACCTGGAGGAAGAACCAGCTTTCTTTACCAGCACTGGAGCTGATAGAACAAGGTTTATTAAACTTCTGATTGGTAGTGTGTCGAAGAGATGCGGTAACCCGCTCCCTGCTCCCAGTTTGCCATGAGCTGTTCAATGTCCAATTTAACAAAGAAATGGTGCGTGGTGTTGCCAGGAAAGCAGTACCTTTCTAATCTCAGTACCTTGTGATTCACAAATAAAAAAAAAAAAGTTAAAGGTGTGTGGTTTTTCTTTATATATATATATATATATATATATGTACTAGAAATGTAATAATTTAAGTCTTTCTCTTTAAGCACACTATTGTTTTACCAAATTATTGTTTTTTGTGTGATTTATGTATATATATATATATAAACCTATATTTAGATGAAATTTTCAAATACTAGCTATTAAATTAGCTATATACTTATAATATATGAATTAGTGCTATTAAATACATACTAATTGTACTGAACTGTACTATTCTGAGACACAATTAAGAATCACTTTGATATACTATAATACTATATATATGTATGTATATATATATATATAGAAATATATATATATATATATTATATTCTATAAGTACATATTTTCACTTTTCCAGTACAATAAATGTACTTGTCATTTATATATATATATATATATATATATATATATATATATATATATATGTGTGTGTGTGTGTGTGTCTGTGTGTGTGTGTGTGTGTATCATCGCTGTCCAATGAAAAACATGTATCTCCATTTTTGTCCATTTTGAATTTTATGTATAATTTGTATAATTTACACTGTGTGAGATTTGCATGATGAATAGGCCCACAAAAATGTCCCAAAAGTGCTTGGAAAGACGTCTGGTTCCATTGACTTACCTTAAAATTGAATGAGGTTTTTGGCCTCTCCTGTAAAGTTGCCATTTTGGAGATACCTGTTTTTCTTTGGACAGCGACGATATATATATATATATATATATATAGCCGTCTTAGAATAATACAGTTCAGCACAGTTGGTATATTTAATAGCACTAATGAATATGTTTAGAATCCTCAGTTCATACTTAGTGTATGAAAATAGCTCACTCGCTGAACATTAATCATCAGTGCACAGAAACACACTTAGTGTACTTAAATAACTCCAGTGCGCTGGATTTTCTCCTGGGTCTACAGACAGCTCTCTTACTCGGCTCACTTCTGCTTCACTAATTCAGGTTAACTATCTGTCTATTATGGCTCCTGTTAGACAGTCGAGAAGAAGAGAAACCCAGGGTTGAAAGTTGAGCAGGCTGATTTTAGCCAATACCCGATCTATGATCCATTAAATATGACGGGCCAGACATAATTAACACAAAAGTTTTACACGTATTGCGTCATGTGACGTCTTCCCATGCAACACTCGTCTGAAACGTCTGAGATCAAACGTCTGTCATGATGCTCGCAGCGCACAACAAAGAACATCACTACCGTGATGACAATTATCCGACAATGCCACATATCATGGCCTGAGGTGACGGGATGTAGGTGCAACCTATGTACACTGCAGCATTCCTGGATCCCACAATGGAGCGCAGAGCCAATACACATAACGTCAACAAGGCATGATCTTCATTCTCACATTTCTAATTGCTAGTTGACCTGAATGCAGGGTTAGAAACTTTAGATTATATGGAGAATTGTAAATCTTAAAATGTACTAATATTGCTATTCCCATATCTCCTTTACGGAAGCCGTCCATAAAGAGGATCAACTTATTAGAAAGGGGTTTTGAGTTCCTCAAAGGCACGGCTCCAGAGAACCCCCCCTTTTTTTGCAGACATAATGTAAACTATGTAGGCTACAGACGGACAAAAGTATTGGGACACCTAGACAGGAGCATCCCATTCAAAATCCATAGGCAGCCATATGGAACTGATCCCGCCTTTGCGCCTTTCCACACTTTAGAGTTTGTCTGTGGGATTTGTTGCGCATTCATCCAGAATCTCATAGTACTGGTGAGGTCTGACCCTGATGTTGGACAAGTTCCAACAAAGTTGGAAGCATACAATTGTTCAACATGTCCTGGTCTGCTAAAGCACAAGAATTCCCTTCACGGGAATTAATGGGCTCTAGGTGAACACCTGTCCGGAAAACAACCCCATAGCCTCATTATCCCTTCTCCACCAAACCTCATAGTCGGCACAGTGCAGCCAGGCAGGTAATAAACATGCCAGGCATCTCGGTATGGAGCTGTAGAGGTTCCTAATGGTGTCCTGTGATAATCCATCCCATGCAGCTTGTATACTGAATATATACCAGTCCTTCAGTACATTCAATACAGATGTCTCCAAATGGAGCTGTAGCGGTAGGGGTGGTCCTGTGATAAGTCCACACCAGGTCTTTTCTGGCAGATCCTGCAGATGGTGACATGTACAACACACTGTTCATCTTGGTGCTGACCACTGTGTCTCCACACACAGCTTCGTTGATCGTCTCCACTAAGACTAAAGCGGGACTCGTCACTGAAAATGACCCGCAGCCATTCTGAGTCACTCCATGACACGACACCATCGCAGTCTTTGGTGACGCAGACTTGGTGTTAAGGGCAGTCGTCGTAACGGTCTGGGTGGTACGTAGTTCGGTGTCGTGCAGCCGTCTGCCAATGGTGCTGGCACCAACAGGATGACTCACCAGTGGAGGACACCACTGCTTGCTGAAGGCCGGCTTTTGTAGCTGTTGTGTCAGCCAGGAACAGCGATAAGGCTCGTCCTTGCTTATGTCCACATGCGTGACTGAGCGGGAAACTTGAATCATGTCTAACCTACCCACCAAGTTTCATTCCTGTCGGTTGATTGCATCTGGGTGCTACCATTTGTGCAACTCTTCTTTTGGTGATGAGTGTTTACGGGTGAATATTAGTTTGGCTACATCTGAAACCGCACACACCATTCTAATTACTATGTACCAATGCTACATGGCCATTAGCTGTGCATTCATTAGCATGCTACATGTATTGTATTAGAGCAGCATGAGGTTTGGTACACAGTCCCTGTCTCTCCTTGCTTAACTACCCTAGCTGTATCCAGTCTCAGCTGATTGGATGTCTTCTGCTCCATAAGCCGGACAGTGGGACTCTGGGAGCAGGAGATTAACTTTGATTTGATTTTCGGTGAACAGAGAAGTCACTTATTTTCCCCCTGTAGCGGACATGATTAAACAGAATACCTTTAGTAATCTCATTTCTGACCGCCAGCATGCGGTCTACCTTTGCCCCCCGCATATCTGGACCATCTGAGTGACAAAACGACTCACTCAAACTGTAATGGTTAGACTGTACCACGTAGATGTATATGGTGATAGCTTTATTAGCACTGATCAGGTTTCTGAGAAACAGGATAGCTGAGGCTGAGTGCTCAGGCTTTAAGGAGACGGGCAAAGCCGAGGTGCATCACAACAGGACATTGATTCCCATGCAAGCATTAGCACATCTTTAACTAGCATTTGTTTTAGCTCATTGCTGCTATGGAAACTGTCTCATATGTATATTGTAAGTATGTAGGTTTACTGGTCTTTGTGGAATTATAGTCTGCGGCAATTTATCATGTGACTGGTGGAGCTGAAAACGATATCGGAATTCTCAAAATGAGTGTTTAATGATTATTTCATCGGCATTGTGGGTCATCTGCAAGAGTGTGAAACAGAGCTTCCGATAGGTGGACAATTTAGAAATGCAGCCTCTGACTAATCGTCAAATCAGGAACACTGACTCTGATTGGTTGACAAGCCATGAATACAATCTCTGATTGGTCGACAAGCCAGGAATACAACCTCTGATTGGTTGACAAGCCATAAATACAGCCTCTGATTGGTTGCTAGTCAGGAATACAGCCTCTGATTGGCCTAGAAGTGAGAAACATTGCCTCTGATTGGTCAACAAGTAAGAAGCATAGCCTCTGATTGGTTGGCAAGCCTGGAATACACCCTCTGATTGGTCGACAAGCCAGGAATACAACCTCTGATTGGTCGACAAGCCAGGAATACATCCTTTGATTGGTCGACAAGCCAGGAATACAACCTCTGATTGGTCGACAAGCCAGGAATACAACCTCTGATTGGTTGCTAGTCAGGAATACAGCCTCAAGAAGCATAGCCTCTGATTGGTTGGCAAATGGAATACAACCTCTGATTGGTCGACAAGATTGGTCGACAAGCCAGGAATACATCCTTTGATTGGTCGACAAGCCAGGAATACAACCTCTGATTGGTCGACAAGCCAGGAATACAACCTCTGATTGGTCGACAAGCCAGGAATACAACCTCTGATTGATTGACAAGCCATAAATACAGCCTCTAATGGTTGCTAGTCAGGAATACAGCCTCTGATTGGCCTAGAAGGTTGCCTCTGAGTCCAACAGTAAGAAGCCTCTGACAGAATACAACCTCTGATTGGCCTACAAGCCAGGAATACAACCTCTGATGGTCAACAAGCTAGGAATACAACCTCTGATTGATTGGCATAAATCTCTAATGGTTGCTAGTATCTGCCTAGAAGTGAGAAACATTGCCCTGCGAGAACCATAGCCTCTGAGGTAAGACCTGATTGGTCGACAAGCCAGGAATACAACTGATTGGTCAACCCAGGAATCAGGTTCTGATAAAACAGGAGTACAGCCTCTGATTTACAAGCCAGGAACCTTTCATCTTTGAGAGAAAAAGGTTGAATGTCAAGAACTCTGATCTGACCCGAGCTTCAGACAGCCACATTAATAACAACAGATGTACAGTGTTGGATTTATCTAGCATATTAAACTTCTCAAAGGCCTATAGTCACACTGAAGCCCTCACTGAAATAGCACAGTGCTACCTTTCCAAGAAACTGAAAGTCTGCACAACTGTCTCTACAATGCAGTGTTCCTGAGACCTATTCTTTAATACCGGTACCTGAGAGGCTGATTCCAGTCTAAAGGAGATTTCTGAGGAGCACATTATATTATTCAACTCTATGACAGAAAGACAAGGTCAACTGAAAATGAGTCATAAACAGGAGCTTTCAAACCTGGAATTCATAAGAACTATAAAAATACAGGAAAAAACAGCAAGACCTGCTACCAGGTAAACCTGGAATAATCAGATAAACACACTTAAACCTTTCATCTTTGAGAGAAAAAGGAGAATGTCAAGCTCCACTCCTGCTTCAGATCTGAGAACATCCACAGGTGTTTTCTGTCCATCCTTCCACTGTGAGAAGATCCAGGAGAAACCGGTCTGGTGTGGGTACCAGGCTTTCAGTCTAAAGGAGAAGGAGCACACATGATCAACTCTATGACTGAGACCAGCTGAATAAACAGAGTCTGCAGCCAAATCAAACAGCATGCTAATAACTAATAACTAATAACTAATGACACTAATAAGGCTCGTTTTACTCATTCTCTTTTATTTACCTGTCTTTAAAATGGCATAAACATGAAAGCCAACTGTTCTTGAACCTTGCAGGAAGTTAATCTGTTCCTGTGAGCTGTGTGTGGGAAGTTTAGGCTCAGCTCTCCTGTCGGAGCTGCTCCACCTGATTCAGTGAACTGTAAGTGAGAAATTATAGTATGTCATATAAAATTACACCATACTTTTGCCATTTCTGGGGGGTTAGCAGCTCTGTCATAAATCTCTCAGGCCACACTCGGCCATGTGCCGTGACTGGCTCTCCTTGTGGTAATGAGGGCTGAAGACTTGACAAGCTTTGTACCCATTTGAAAATTTGGCTCCCCGCTGTGGTGCTTTGTCTTTCAGGGGGCCACTGGAACCATGATAATGGAGATTGGGAGCATTGCTTATTGGAAATGAATACCGGTGACATCACTGACATGCTATAAAAATGCCTGTCAGGCCGTAGGTCGCCAAGACCTGAGACTGTGGGTGGTGCAGCATGAGCGAAAGGCCTCGGCTATTCAACTGTAGCGCCGTGTAACAGTGTGTTTACATCTATGGTAGGACCTACGGATCTATGGGGTCCTGTAAAAGTGTGCATTATGCATGGCTAGTCATGCTAGCATGCTTTATAGTAGTATCCAAGAATATTTGTGAACACGACTACACCACTAAAGACTGCTACCAGAACATGACTACGCCACTAAAGACTGCTACCAGAACACGACTACACCGCTAAAGACTGCTACCAGAACACGACTACGCCACTAAAGACTGCTACCAGAACATGACTACGCCACTAAAGACTGCTACCAGAACACGACTACACCACTAAAGACTGATACCAGAACACGACTACACCACTAAAGACTGCTACCAGAACACGACTACACCACTAAAGACTGCTACCAGAACATGACTACACCAGTAAAGACTGCTACCAGAACACGACTACACCAGTAAAGACTGCTACCAGAACACGACTACACCACTAAAGACTGCTACCAGAACATGACTACACCACTAAAGACTGCTACCAGAACACGAATACACCACTAAAGACTGCTACCAGAACACGACTACACCACTACGCCACACGTCCATCCTCCATGTGCAGCAACTCCACCCCAGCCCCACCGCAGAATGTGGCCAAACACCTAGACAGTTAGGAAGCATCCGAATATGGAATTCATTAATAAATAACTGATTGTGTTTCTTCTTTTTCTTTTCTTGTATTCCCACAGTCCCATCTTTTCAGAATAAATGTCTCTCACATGAATGAGTGACCTCTTATATTTATTTCATTTACAGTACATTTAAAAAGATATACTGAGAGGTTATTAGAACGTACTTTGTTTCCACTGGGCAAACCCGCAAACCCGTATCCTTCCATTTGGAGCCTATATATTAGCTTAATGCTGAAAGAATGGCTAAGCTGTCCCGCCATCTTTCCTCCGGTCTCTTGAGAGATTCATTCTAGCTGTCCTGTAATGGGCTTTATCCTTTAATCTCGGCGGCTGATTCTTCCCTGTTCTCTGTGTTTTCTCTTTACTTTGGGTAATTGTTCTTCCCCAATAGTATTGATCTGAAAAAGGCCCAGTCACTCAGCATTCACCGCGCCCAGTCGTTTAACAGTCTCAGGCTAATAGCACAGAGTAAAGTGAGTTAGGGACAGGTAGCAAAACAGGACTAAATGAACAGTACATGGACATGACGCTGTTCGAGTCGTGAATTTTGATGCAGTGTTTGGTCTGCGGTGCATGCCAGCAGTTTTAAGATGCTTCTGGAAGCTTATGTTTATTGACATAACCTGAATGAACAGGCGAAAGATCTCAGGAGGTCCAGGTCACTTTACCATTTATCCTCCTTTCACAGTAGCCATATGATTGTGTCCACTGGAATAAGCTATGTACATGAAATGAATGCAGCTTTATGCAAATTGTGCAGACAAATGACATCACAAACCCATATACGTGCCACAAGCTAATATAGAGCGTTATAGAACATATACCACTATACTGCCAAAAGTGTTCGCTCCTCTGAACGAGTGACCTCCCATTCTTAATCCATAGGGTTCAATATGGTACCAGCCCACCCTTTGCAACTATAGCAGCTTCAACTCTTTAGGGAAGGCTTTCCACAAGGGTTAGGAATGTGGTTATGGGAATTTCTGACTATTCTTCCAGAAGCACATTTGTGAGGTCAGACACTGATGTTGGACGAGAAGGCCTGGCTCGTAGTCTCCACTCTAGTTTATCCCAATGGTGTTCTATCAGGTGGAGGTCAGGACTCTGTGCAGGCCAGTCCAGTTCTTCCACACCAAACTCGCTCATCCATGTCTTTATGGAGCTTGCTTTGTGCACTGGTGTGCAGTCAGGTTGGAACAGGAAGGGACCGTCCCCCAAACTGTCCCCACAAAGGTGGGAGCATGACATTGACCATAATAAAAAAAATAAAAAAAAATATATATATATATATAAAAATAATTGTTGGAGATTGTTCCACAATTTTGAGGCTTGTGCTGCAAAGGCCCAGTCTCCCTTTGAGTTTAGTTTACTTTGGGGGACAGCCAATAGCCCCTGCTCTGAAGACCTTAAAGTTCTCCTGCTGTTAAGAGGACATAAAAGCTCAGTGAAGTATGGAGGGGCATCGTTATGTAAGACCTGATAGGTCAGCACCAGAACTTTAAAACCCGTCCTGTAGCTCACAAGCAGTCAATAAAGAGAAGCCAGCACTGGACTGAAATGCTCCCTGCGTCTTGTCCTCATTAGAAGACGGGCTGCTGCATTTTGAACGAGCTGCAGTCAAGCAACATCTTTTTGATTCAGGTGTCAGGGCATTACCGTAGTCCAGTCAGGAAACAAAGGAGAGGAGAAAAATGCATGAAAAGGTTTTTCAGTGTCCAAAAAGGACATGAAGTTTCTGACCTGTCCCTGAGTTGCAGGAAGCAGGATTGAAGAATCTTCTTGACGTGGGCGGTGAAATTAAGATAAGTATCAAAAGTTAGAGCCAGATTTCTGACAGAAGGTCTAGCCGTCAACCCAGCACAATCAAGAGCTTACTGCACCCCCTTGGACATATGGGCCGGACCCACAGTAAGGACTTCTGTCTTGTCCTCGGTCAACTTGAGAAAATTGTGCTTCACCCAGCTGCCTGACAATTCGTAAATAACTGCACTCTGGAATGCACTCCAGAATTCATTCTGGACTTTACTCTGGACCACTTTCTGGACTGCACTCTGGACTTCATTCTGGACTTTACTCTGGATTACATGCTGGACTGCACTCTAGAAAGCACTCCGGAATTCATTCTGGACCACTTTCTGGATTTCGTTCTGGGCTACTTTCTGGACTTCACTCTGGACCACTTTCTAGATTTCACTCTGGGCTTAATTCTGGACTTCACTCTGGACTACTTTCTGGACTTCATTCTGGGCTTCATTCTGGACTTCACTCTGGATTACATGCTGGACTGCACTCTAGAATGCACTCTGGAATTCATTCTGGACTTCACTCTAGACCACTTTCTGGATTTCACTCTGGGCTTCATTCTGGACTTCACTCTAGACCACTTTCTGGATTTCACTCTGGGCTTCATTCTGGACTTCACTCTAGACCACTTTCTGGATTTCACTCTGGGCTTCATTCTGGACTTCACTCTAGACCACTTTCTGGATTTTACTCTGGGCTTAATTCTGGACTTCACTCTGGACCACTTTCTGGATTTCACTCTGGGCTTCATTCTGAACTTCACTGTAGACCATGTTCTGGATCCAGATCTCAGTAACATCACTAACATCACACCCAGGGGGGTCTCCTCTCATTAAATGACATGCAAACTAGAAGTTGTAATATAAGTAAACATGTAAAAGTTGTTATATGTTAGTTTCCATTGATAATGTGTTACTACATGTTAACTGATACAGTACTTCATGTTTGTCAGTCAACATTTACAACATCATATTATATTATCTTTATTTTACTTATATATTTTTTATGTGTTTTAAATGATCTTAATAGGCCCGATTCTTCTCTTTACCGGCAGATAAATTGGTTTATTTAGTTTTAGGCCAAATTTTTAAAACAAGCAAAACTGTCTACCAATACAGTGAGAGAAGTTAGCATGCTCGAATGACTTAAAACACATAACAGATATGTAGAAATATAAATATACATAGAAATATAAAGATATAGAAATAAAGAAATGGAAGATAAATAATGAGCTTACAATGAGCTGACCTCAAAATGAGAATTCTAGAATGTGTCGACTACAATAAGAATTTTATTGGTCAAGATAGAATTCTTTGCAGTGGAGCTTGCTGGGAATTCCTTTCATCCCCAGTCAAGCCTGGTCATTACCAATTTCACGAGTCAACACAAACTGCAATCTTCTAGTTTAACTGTGCCTTTAGTCTCACATTTCAGACGAATGCAGATCCATCCCTAGACGTTCCCCTTTATTAGTGTGATGCTGCCTTGGTTGTCCTCAAGATGATGTGATATGTCGTCTCTGACTGTGGAGGGCTGGTGGTTCCAGCCTTGATGGTGAAGTACATGCCGCTGTGAGCAATTAAATAGATGTATACATTTATTCCAAGCCAGGGAGAGAGCTGCGAGAGGCTGCGAGAGACAGCGAGAGCGCTATGATTTGTGCTAACAACCTCCCTGCTGTCTCTGCTCCCCCATCCCAATAAACTATGATGCTGCAGCTACTACAAGTGCAGCTAGCTCAGGTTTGTTCTCCAGAGGGTCCGGTCCTGGCCCAGTCCTGCAGTCCTGTTTTATAGACCAATTCACCATGGCGTTATTGAGTATGTCCATCGATCTCGGGCTATAAGTCATTAAATATTCGTCTATCGTCACTTACAATCTACAAGGTCAGGGGAAAAAACGTGAGCGCAGAAATTCGGCATGCTAGCGAGCTTGTAATGCTCTTTTATTTCCTCAAAGAGCTCTTTAATGGAGAGATTGAGTGAGGGTTATTGGCCTGAAGCTCCAACAAGGTTGAGGGAAAATGCTGATCATAGCTGAAGACAACAGCAACAAAAACAACTCGGTATAGTCTTCTTCTATCAAGAGGGGTCCGAAGCATCACATCCCTCTCCAAATAAACACATGCATCTCCGTTTTTGGGTGTTTTTACTTTTATGCATCATTTGAACACAGACCCAGACGTCGTCTCTTTCTCATCACAGAGACGGAGCTGGAATCATAACTGAGGAGTTTTGGACTCAGACAGCAAGGAAAACACAAGTGCTGCATGCTGGAAAGACAGAACCTCAGGTGGTGGGACGTGTCTGAGCCTCTATTAATCCACCTAAGGTTCTGTCTTTTCCGCATGCAGCAGTTCTGTGTTCCTTTTTGTTTGAGTCCTTTTCTGACACTTAAAGAAATAAAGGCCATGTAGACAGAGATGCTAAGTCATACATATGAGAAAGTAAGTCCTAATTATGAGATAGTAAGTCATAATCATGATATAGTAAGCCATAATTATGAGATGCTAAGTTAAAATAATAAGGATAGTAAGGAATTATTATGAGATAGTAAGTCATATTCATGAGATGCTAAGTCATAATTATGTGATAGTAAGTCATCATAATGAGATAGTAAGTCATCATAATGAGATAGTAAGGAATTATTATGAGATGCTAAGTCATCATTATGAGATAGTAAGTCATACTTATGAGATTCTAAGTCATAATTATGAGATAGTAAGTCATCATAATGAGATAGCAATTATTATGAGATGCTAAGTCATAATTATAAGATAGTAAGTCATACTTATGAGATGCTAAGTCTTAATAATGTGATAGTAAGTCATCATAATGAGATAGTAAGGAATTATTATGAGATGCTAAGTCATACTTATGAGATAGTAAGTCATACTTATGAGAAAGTAAGTCATAAATAAAGCAGAGAAGCTAGCCTTAACGAAGTAGCTCCACCTTAGCTATTTTGCTAGCTAGCTGTAGCTCCATCTTAGCTAGCTAGCTAGCTCTCTTTATCAGCTTGACAAACATGACAAACAAAGCATGAAGATATGTGTTAATAGCAAGAAGCACACAATAAAACCCAAACACTAAATCAAGGAGAGCCATAGATGGCCAGTTTTAGCCAGTGAGTGCTAACGTTAGCTAAGTTAAATAGCTAGCTCTCCTCTTCCTCTTCGTATCTCAAGGAAAGAGCTAGAACGATGAGGTTGGTGGGGAGTCAGTCTGTAGGAACTGTGTATGAATATTCAAGCTGCATAGATGGATTACCACAGGACTCCATTAGGAACCTCTACAGCTCCATACTGAGACGTCTGGAATGTTGCGCTAGCAAACATGGCGGCCTGACACCACACTGAGAGACAGACTTCTGTATGTGTAGCTCAATAAATATTGCCCATATCAAAACTGATTATCATGTATTGATCCTGGTACCCTTTATCTTCCTTCCCAACAGCACTACAACCCACATCTCCATCTGGGTGCAGCTGTTCCCTTGACAATGAGTGTATACTGCTGCATGCTGGGTAGCCTGATTTAGCAAAAAATTGCTATATGACCCATATGGACATTGTAACAAATATCCATGTAACCGAGTGTCTTAGCTGTGTTTGTAAGTGCTAGCTTGGCTAGTCTTGCTAACAGTGGGTTCACACTACACCTCCCCTACCTCAGGCTAGATAACACCACCATGTAGTCTCTTAATGAAGAGACTGGAAGCGCCTCTGAGCACTGCGGCTGTTGTAAATACAAGGCTGAACTTCAGCATGTTGTTTATAGTGAAGGCTACAGAAAGAGGGCTGGAAAAGGAGGGGCGGGTTGGAGAGCACTTCAGTAATGGAGAAGAAAAGAGGCACAAGGCTCCAACCACCTGATCACTTCCCTAATGGCCTTTCCCTCTGGACGGAGAAATCAGCTTTTCTCAACACTTTTTTCCCCCCGTCTCTCCTGGCTTTTTGATTGTCAGCCAGTTTCACAGGAGACACAAATGCCAGTAAATCACTTAAGAACTAAACTCCCACCTCCCATCCTCCCCATGCCCTTTGCATCAGTCCACTGTGGCGTGCTTTTCTCCCTCTCCTTTTTTCACAGCTTGTCTGTTATTGTCCAGCCACATGTAGAAATCACCTTTCATCTGCACAAGCGCTGCACTGAGCGAGGTGAAGAGTGCAGAAACGGTGCGTGGTAATTATAATCATGTTTGGTTTCAGTTTAAGGTTTTCCAGCTAGAATGTTTTTGTATGAGAGAATAAGCTCCCAATGAGAAGAATAAGGTCACCTTGTGCGTTTAAGGTGGTAGTAGTAGGTTTAGGCTCCTGCAGATGGCGCTGCATGAGGATGGTGGTGCTATACATACCTGCAGGGTGTGAGTGATGGGATTCATAGATTGAGAAGAGATGCTACAGTGCAGTGGATGTCTAGATTTCCACTGCTGCGCTCCCTTCACTGGCTTCCTGTTGCTGCCCGCATCAGATTTAAAACTCTGAGGCCTACAAAGCCAAGAATGGACCAGCGCCTCCCTACCTTATAGCAATGGTGAAGAGTCGATCTGTACCTCGAGCCCTTCAAGTTTCTAGTACAGCTCGACTCAATCCACCATCCCTGAGGACTCATGGAAGAGAAGCGTCCAGACTCTTCTCTGTCCCGGCTCCCAGATGGTGGAATGAACTCCCACTGGATGTCCGAACAGCGTCTTCAAACGTGTTGACTGGAGACCCCATCTATAGGTATGGGCCACGTCAGGGTTGCCAGGTAGTGCATCCTTTTTGCTTTATATACTATGTCTGTGTATTAATCTCTAGGTAAACTGCCCCCCTGTTCGGGCCAGCTTGGGCCAACCTTCCTGTACCATGTATCCAGTACATACGGTTGTAAGCTCGCTCTCACCGTGTCCAAAATGCCTTAAATGTAAATGTAGATTTGAGCCCCCTGTGACTAAGACGTACCTAATAGCCTGGAATCCCTCCATGAGACCCAATAATAGCTGTGCCTGGATTGGGCATGGACTGGACAAGTTTCTGGCTGTAGGCCACATCAATGTTCAGACACTCTTCCACCAAAGAACTGCGCAGTTGGGCCAGATATGGTGGATGCCTTCCCTGGCCCAACTCTGAGGAGAGTTTCCTGTACACTGGGATTGTAGCCGCTGCTGGTAGACCCGTATGATCGTACATTTCCATACACCTGCAGATTCAGCTCGTCCTTCACACTATGATCTTTGGCCACACCCACATGCAGTCACTCCTTTTAGCCAATCATTAACATCTGCTTTGGAGCCACCTCTTCTCCATCTATGGATCCAGTTACTCACACCTCGCAGGTATTTATAGCCCCATCAGCCTTGTGCAGCCCCATCTGCAGGAGCCTGAAGGTACTACAACTGTGTCTTGTCCGGTGAGTAGATCTTGTGGCCCAAAGACGTCTATTGTTTTAAATGGGATCAGTGGACAGCAGGATCATTTGATTTTATGCTTAATGATGTCTAATGACTGTTTGGTGATTGCTGTCCTGTCAGGTTTCGCTCTGCACTTTGAGTGATGTTGGGCCACTTCGGGTCAGTCTGACCCAAAGGTTCAGTTTTGTATTCAAAGCATGGTATCTGTTTCACCTTCCGTCAACTTCAGGCAGGTTCGTACCCACTGCACTGTGTGTTGGATCAGGTCCGGGCTCAGGCTGAACGATCTCAGACCATATATGAGAGATTTTAGTGGCATTCAACTGCTGACGTCTGGTTCCTACCACCGACACTGAACTGTTCACACTCAGCGTTCAGCCCTCAGCATCAAACCTCTCCAGTGACTTTGGCTTATATCTTAGGCATTCAATTTTGAAACATCAGCATAAAAAGTCACTTGTGAGTGGCTGGGAAGCTCCGGCGTGTTTGGAAGCATGTTCTCCATCAAGACTTCTTTAAAGCTTTCAGGCTAGAGAAGGCACAACCACGTTACCTCTCGACGAAATGGGTCACGCTGATATCATCTAGCATTTACAAATCAATCGGAATATGACATTTTGTTGGATCAGATAGTCGATTATTTTTGGAAGGGCCTGGACTGTAGATTTGGATTTAGATTGTGTATTGGATTCTCATAAGCAATTCAACAGAGTGGCCTATTTTCAATTGGGAACTGATTGAGCCGGGCACCAAAAGCAATCTGAAAAAATGGGCAGCAGCATATGGTGCTAGTGCTTGCGTGCCTCAGCGTGAGACTGTTTAACACACCGGGTGAATGCGTCTATATGCCTTATATAACAGAGACAGAGATATTCATCTACAGAGTTGCATCAGTTGCAGATGCTACTGTGTTATGTATTTGCACAGTTTATGTAATGTTAGAATGAATTAACTATGGTGCTTTATACGCCTTTTGGCATCATACTGTTCTAGATTTAGAAAGCCTGCCTGCTGTCTGATTGATTTTGGGAGGTGAGGTTTTCAGGTTTTTATCTCGTAGGTGTTTTAATCCGCTCAAGTGTTGATTAACATTACATCACTGCTTCTCCAGATATATTCCTGATGCTTGTTTCCTGAGACTGGCAGTATTTTATAGTTTTACACATGAATATTGCAGATTATATGTTGGCTTACAGATATTAGGAAATAAATTAAACTTCCAAGTAAACATTGTCAAAATAATAGCTGCACCCAGAAGGAAGGGTGGGACTGCAGTGCTGGTGGGAAGGAAGATAAAGGAAACCAGGAACAACAGGTTAAGGGCAGTTACTATAACGGACTGTGTGCATGTCGTCCTGAGTGCAGCTGATGGTGCCAAAGTTGCTAGCACTAACAGAATGACTCATGGAGTCTACTCACTGCTCACTGAATGTCCACAATCGTGGCTGTTGGGTCAGTCAGGTACAGGGATAAGGTCCATCCTTGTTTACATCACATGCACGGCCGAGCGTCAATCTTGAATCATTTGCATGTCTATTAAGGTCAAACCTACCCACCAAGTTTCATTCCTGTTGGTTGATTCCTTCTGGGTGCAGCTATTCATGCGACTTTTTTTTTTTTTGATAAAGTGGCGATGAGTGTATGTTTAATTGCTGGGTTGTGTTTATGAGCCTTATTAGATGAGCGACTGGGCTAGCAGGTAGGATCGGTTGACATCCCAGGTATCCCAGGATAGTGTATTTATGTAATGCATGTCGGTTGTCATAGTGAAAGAACAGTGATGAACGAAAACTGTTGATTTGACTGTTGTGTGACTTCTAAGAGTTGTTGATGCTCATCAGGCTAGTGTTTGGACTCCACCATTCACAATCAGACAGATTGTTTACAAATGGAGGAAATTCAAGACCACTGCTACCCTCCACAGGAGTGGTCCCCCAACAAAGATCACTCCAAGACCAAGACGCGTAATAGTCAAAGAGGTTACAACGGAACCCAGGATAACTGCTAAGCAAAGAAAGCCCTGTATCACACTGGCCAATGTTAATGTTCCTGAGTTCACCATCAGGAGAACACTGACCAACAACGGTGTCCAAGGCAGGTCCTTCCGAAGTTCACCCATGTCACTCCACTGCTGCGCTCCCTTCATTGGCTTCCTGTTGTTGCCCGCATCAGGTTTAAAACTCTGATGCTGGCCTACAAAGCCAAGAATGGACCAGCGCCTCCCTACCTTATGGTGATGGTTAGGAGTCGAGCTGTACCTCGAGCCCTTCGTGCTTCAAGTACAGCTCGTCTCGAACCACCACCCCTGAGGACTCATGGAAGACAATCGTCCAGACCCTTCTCTGTCCTGGCTCCCAGATGGTGGAATGAACTCCCACTGGGCGTCAGAACAGCGGAGTCTCTCGCGGTCTTCAAACGCAGACTGAAGACCCATCTCTTCGTAAAGCACTTAAGTGAGTGAACTCTAGCAGACGTGTAAATTGTGTGTGTATCGTGTGGCAATTTTATAACCTTTTTGTATTGCACTTATAATGACCTTTGTCAATGTATATTGTGTTGCACTTATGACCTTTCTCTAGGTACCAGCACTGTCCCCCTGTTCGGGCAGTGTCTGAGCTCATGGTGAGTTTTAGGCTCTAAACTTCCTCTACTAACTGGAATATTATCCAACAGATCACTAAGCACAGCTGTAAGTCGCTCTGGATAAGAGCGTCTGCTAAATGCCTTAAATGTAAATGTAAATGTTCTGGAATCTGGAAAGCCAAAGTCTTGACCGATAGTCCAATAGGTATGTTGTAGAAGTACCTGAAGCAAGCAGGTCATGCGAGGAAACCCACCAGCATAACAAAGTTGGAGCTGTTTGGTACGGGGGAATGATGTACCTGACTAATCCACAGCTACCGGAAGCGTTCAGGTCCTGTTGCTTACAGTTATACCAGATGCTGAAAGCAACTCACAGATGTGAAATATTGGATGATTTTCAGAAATAAATAAATGTCTAATATTTTTGGCTCGTTTGTTTAATGTGGTTCTTCCTTTAAGACTTCTGATAAAGCTTTAGATCAAATTTGTGCAGAAATCTAGAACATTCTAGAAGGTCCACCGACTCTCCATCACCACTCTATGCACGATATTGCTTCTGCCAGTTCATGTTTCATGTGCCCTTTGCTTTCATGTTGCAGATTTCCTCCTCCCAGCTCAGCAGCACCGTGGACCTGGTCCGGTTCTCTGTGGCCTTTTTCTCGGGCATGCCTTCTTTATTTTAAACATCTTTCATACTTTATCAAAGAAGGTTGATATTAACATTATTCATGTCCAACGCGTGTGTGCTGGTGTGATGAGTATGCATGCATAATGCATTAGGCCGAGCTTGTTCCAGCCTTTAAAGCAGCGAGTGAAAGTTTTGTGCTTTTCTTTATCTTATACCGTATGTATTAGGATAATTGGCCTACACTGCTTGCAGACACTCCATTTTTTCCATCGACGGTCTCAAACAAACTCGCTATTTCCGAATGGCGAAGGAGCCAAACCGGTCTTATTTCATTGGCTGTCTTCAGGCTGGCTTCTCCCGTCTCACTAAATGAACTGACACCACGTTGTGATTTTGGACCGAAGACAGTGTCATTGCCTTGAGGTTCCCAGAGGCAGTAACTGACCTTTAAGGCCTGTACACTGCTGAAGTCTCTAAACAGTAGGGAGGATTTTAGCACTGTCAGTCAAGCCTCTTTGGATTCTGCTGCACAGGCACTTAAAATCGGAAGCCAGTCAGATTCAACTCCTCTTGTTTCTACAGTGAAACGATAGCAGATCTACATGCGACTTGCAGGACTCGGTCTTTGAGCAACCTCAGCAAACAGAGCTGTCTGAGATTGGGGTGCATGGTATGTCAGAGGACGACTTATTATTTGGCAATACAGTTTGAATATGTGATTCCTTTATTATTATACATATCCTGCACATGTCAAGCCATTAATAGTGGGAACTTCAGTGATTGCGAAGCTTAAGCTTGTTGCTGGCCGGTCGCTTAAGTCTTGCTAAAAATAAATCAGAGTCTATGGAAGGAACGAGGGATGTATAAACAACACATAGAGGAGTCCAGGTCAGTAGGGTTGTGGTTTAGAGTTCGGAGATCCGCCCTGTGTGAGTGTACATGCAGTTTGGTGGATGTAGGTTAAAAGAAACAATAGGGGTTGAAGGAGGGTGAAAATGAATAGGACTCTATGGGAGGGAAAAGAGTGATGGGAGAAAAAGGACAAATGGATAAGTGAGGGTCAGACCGACATTGTATTTGTGGTTGGGAGGTCTGGCCTGAAAGAGTGTATGTGAGATGGTGTCTTTCGGGTGAGCAGAGCTACAGTAGATGAACGTGCAGTCTTTCACCCCATTCATTCTTCAAGTTTGGAATTTAATGAAGTTAGAGAAAACCATTCCTCGGATCAAAAAGCTGCACACAAGCACAGCATTCCTGATCAGACTGAGTGTTCTGGAGCTGGAAAACTGATATGGGACTGATATCATGGGACTAGTTAGTAGACAAATGTCTCTTAGCTCTAGTGTTAAACTAAATAAGCATTTGGTGACCATTGAGTGTTAGTGTTAGCAGTGTTAGTTTCGTAGCTGTAGTGTTGAACTAAAGAAGGATTTGGGTGAGTATTGACTTCCAGTGTTAGCAGGAGCGTTAAGTTTGTAGATCTAGTGTTGAACTAAAGAAGGGTCTGGATGAGTATTGAGTGTTAGTGTTAGTTTCGTAGCTCTAGTGTTCAATTAAAGAAGAATTTGGGTGACTATTAAGTGTTAGTGTTAGTAGTGTTAGTTTCGTAGCTCTACTGTTGAACTAAAGAAGGATTTGGGTGACAATTGACTTCCAGTGTTAGCAGGAGTGTTAAGTCTGTAGATCTAGTGTTGAACTAAAGAAGGATTTGGGTGACTAATGACTTCTAGCGTTAGCAGGAGCGTTAAGTTTGTAGCTCCCGTGTTGGGATGACTATTGGTGATATAATTTGGTGACTATTGAGTGTTAGTGTTAGCAGTGTTAGTTTCATAACTCCAGTGTTGAACTAAAGAAGGATTTTGGTGACTATTGAGTGTTAGTGTTAGCAGTGTTAGTTTCGTAGCTCTAGTGTTGAACTAAAGAAGGATTTGGTGACTATTGAGTGTTAGGGTTAGCAGTGTTAGTTTCGTAGCTCTAGTGTTGAACTAAAGAAGGATTTGGTGACTATTGAGTGTTAGGGTTAGCAGTGTTAGTTTCGTAGCTCTAGTGTTCAATTAAAGAAGAATTCGGGTGACTATTGAGTGTTAGTGTTAGCAGTGTTAGTTTCGTAGCTCTAATGTTGAACTAAAGAAGGATTTGGTGACTATTGAGTGTTAGGGTTAGCAGTGTTAGTTTCGTAGCTCTAGTGTTAAACTAAAGAAGGATTTGGTGACTATTGAGTGTTAGTGTTAGCAGTGTTAGTTTCGTAGCTCTAGTGTTGAACTAAAGAAGGATTTGGGTGACTATTGACTTCCAGTGTTAGCAGGAGCATTAAGTTTGTAGCTCCAGTGTTGAACTAAAGAATGATTTGGGTGACTATTGAGTGTTAGTGTTAGCAGTGTTAGTTTCGTAGCTCTAGTGTTGAACTAAAAAAGGATTTGGTGACTATTGAGTGTTAGGGTTAGCAGTGTTAGTTTCGTATCTCTAGTGTTCAATTAAAGAAGAATTCGTGTGACTCTTGAGTGTTAGTGTTAGCAGTGTTAGTTTCGTAGCTCTAGTGTTGAACTAAAGAAGGATTTGTGTGACTATTGAGTGTTAGTGTTAGCAGTGTTAGTTACATCGCTCGAGTGTTGAACTAAAAAGGATTTGGTGACTTTTGAGTGTTAGTGTTAGCAGTGTTAGTTTTGTAGCTCTAGTGTTGCACTAAAGACGGATTTAGGTGACTTTTGAGTGTTAGTGTTAGCAGTGTTAGTTTCGTAGCTCTAGTGTTGAACTAAAGAAGGATTTGGGTGACTATTGAGTGTAAGTGTTAGCAGTATTAGTTTTGTAGCTCTAGTGTTGCACTAAAGAAGGATTTGGTGACTATTGAGTGTTAGTGTTAGCAGTGTTAGTTACATCGCTCTAGTGTTGAACTAAAAAGGATTTGGTGACTTTTGAGTGTTAGTGTTAGCAGTGTTAGTTTCGTAGCTCTAGTGTTGAACTAAAGACGGATTTGGGTGACTATTGAGTGTAAGTGTTAGCAGTGTTAGTTTCATAGCTCTAGTGTTGCACTAAAGACGGATTTGGGTGACTATTGACTTCCAGTGTTAACAGCGGTGCACATCTTTTAGCTCCAGCGCTGAACTAAAGGATCAAACTCTGGACACCTAACATGTTTGGCCTGCTCGAGTGCATATAGGGTGAGGGGACTGTCTCATTTTGTTTGGGACCCATTCCTCTAAGTATTGGTTAAAGTTATCAGCCCAGAAATTCTACATGGGTGCACCCCTCATATACGGTCAGGCCAACGTACAGCATGTTGTTTGGGAGGTAAGTGAAAGTGCGTCCTCTGAGATGAAATAGCCGATTGCTCGGAGATGGAATGTCAGCACAGCGTGTATTAAAGGAGAAATTATATTTGCCTGACAGTTTTCTCTCCGGAATGGGTTTTGTAATATGGCGTCTATCTCGGCCTGATTTTCCATTTCATTTTCGAGGATGATTCAGTCGCACCGTATGTATGTGTGTGTTTTGGAAATGCCGACTGACACCAGTTAAACTTGTATGTTTGTGCAATGATTGGGGGGCCGGTAATGAGGGGGAGTAGCCCTGTCATGTTGTTGTGTTTGGAGGTATGTTTACCTTGGTGTTTGTGAGTCTATGTTGTCGGTGGGTTGATGCGTATGGAAGCTGAAGTGTCATGCGGTAGGGCTATAGTGTTTGGTGTAGCCTCCTGCAGGCTAAAGGCTAGTCTGATGTGATGAGTTGTGGCACTGGAGCGAGGAGGGGGTAATGTAGAAGGCTCTTTCTATTTTCCTCGCCTCAGATACATGGTTGTGGCCCCTCTCCTCTCCTCTAAAGCCCTATTTGAGCTGTAACTGGAGCTCAGTTATATCCAAATTCAGGGTGCTAAGATCAGAGCACCCTCAGTAACAGTGATTGCTTTTGGACGTGCTGAAGACCATAGTGTGAAGGAAGTAGCTGAATCTGCAGGTGTATGGAAGTGTATGGTCATAGGGGTCTACCAGCAGTGGCTAAAATCCCAGTCTACAGGGAATTCTCCTCAGAATTGGGCCAGATTTGGTGGATCTGCCCAATTCTCGTCTGAACATTGACCATTGATGTGGCCTACTTTATTCAATGTTCGAAGAAGAGCAACAGGTTCAGATCCAAGAACCAAAATCGTTTGACTTACAAATGTTCTTTGTTCTTTTCCGGATTCCAATTTTGGAAACTTCTGATTTTCAGTTTCAGTGTTACACTAAAGAAGGATTTGGGTGACTATTGACTTCCAGTGTTAGCAGGAGCGTTAAGTTCGTAGCTCCAGTGTTGAACTAAAGAAGGATTTGGGTGACTATTGACTTCCAGTGTCAGCAGGAGCGTTAAGTTCGTAGCTCCAGTGTTGAACTAAAGAAGGATTTGGGTGACTATTGACTTCCAGTGTCAGCAGGAGCGTTAAGTTCGTAGCTCCAGTGTTGAACTAAAGAAGGATTTGGGTGACTATTGACTTCCAATGTTAGCAGGAGCGTTAAGTTGGTAGCTCCAGTGTTGAACTAAAGAAGGATTTGGGTGACTATTGACTTCCAGTGTTAGCAGGAGCGTTAAGTTCGTAGCTCCAGTGTTGAACTAAAGAAGGATTTGGGTGACTATTGACTTCCAGTGTCAGCAGGAGCGTTAAGTTGGTAGCTCCAGTGTTGAACTAAAGAAGGATTTGGGTGACTATTGACTTCCAGTGTTAGCAGGAGCGTTAAGTTCGTAGCTCC
>JAMWET010003093.1:32500-40425 GCA_024036415.1 Prochilodus magdalenae
GGAGTTAGGAGAACAGAAGGAGGGTCAAAACCAGGAGAGAAACACAGAGAGGGAGTCCCCTTTATCTTCCTATAGCTTCCATCCCAGAGCCGGTTCCAATATCCTTAAACACCTGGTTTTAGACCACAGTCATTTATTAGTATGGTGTAGGGCCTCCTTTTGCGGCCAATACAGCGTCAGTTCATCTTGGGAATGACATATACTGCGTCCTGCACAGTGGTCAGAGGGATTCTAAGCCATTCTTCTTGCAGGATAGTGGCCAGGTCACTACGTGATGCTGGTGGAGGTTCGTCCTTCTTGGTGGTATGCTGACGTTACCCTGGATACCGTGGCTCTTGATACATCACAAAGACTTGCTGTCTTGGTCACAGATGCGCCAGCAAGACGTGCACCAACAATCTGTCCTCTTTTGAACTCTGGTATGTCTCCCATAATGTTGTGTGCATTGCAGTATTTTGAGCAGAACTGTGCTCTTACCTGCTAACTGAACCTTCACACTCTGCTCTTACTGGTGCAATGTGCAATTAATGAAGATTGGCCACCAGGCTGGTCCAATTTAGCCATGAGACCTCCCACACTAAAATGACAAGGGTTTCAGTTTCATTGTCCAACCCCTGTAGTTGTCTTGAATGGAGACGTAAATGAAAACAACCCCACGATGTTCCATAGACCCCAGCTGTGAGCTCCATCAATTTACCCACCTTTTGCTGGTGAACGTCATGGTGGAATAAAAAACAGGGTGTAGATTTTTTTCTGGGAACTATTGACGCTAAAATTGGCGCTAAATGTCTTCTTGTTGTCGCGCTTCTGGGTTTCCACCCACCACATCATAGTCACATGTCCACCATGGCCCTATCACATTCTGTTTTCCCGTTTGTCCTCCCCAGAGTACTGATTAAACACCTGGTCCTCATTAGCCTGTTTGCTTTTATAGGTCCCTGGTTCACGCACCCTCTTTGCAAAGTTTTGCCACACCTGTGTCTTATTGAGCGTGTCTTGTCCTGTTTACTATTTCTGGTTCTGATTCATTTCTGGTTTCACCCTCTTGTTTTATGTGCTGGTCTCTTTGGTTTTCAACTTTACATTTACATTTATGCCATTTAGCTGACACTCTTATCCAGAGCAACTTACAAGGTTAATCATATTACAGGTGGGCCAATGTAGTGTTAGGAGTCTTGCCCAAGGACTCTTATTGGTGTAGCACAGCATAGTCACTCAGCCCGGGATTCAAACCCCAGTCTCCCACATGTGGTGGTGGCTACTTGGCAGGTAGTGGTGTTATCCGCTGAGCTACACCAACCACATCAACTCTTGCTTCTGGTTATTGACTTGTGTTTGCCTGAACTCTGTTGTTGAGCTTAACCGCTAACCTGCTAATAAAGCCTTGCTCTGCTTTTAGCTCAGAGTGCGTCACATCATGTTTGTTAGTCATTTTGGAATCCAGATGAATCTAGTATTATACAAATCACAGCCTCCTGAACTTCAGCTCCTTGAATAAACAGTCTACACTGATAAATTCTGTCCTGTGTAATCATCCGTTTTCACCAGGTATGCTGTCGCCATGCCAGAGTTTGTGTGGCTTCATGCCAGAGTCGACTGTATGCTGCCATAGGGTTCAGAATGACGTTTTTCAATTTATACTTGTGAACACAGCATCAGACATTACATTGGATAGCTGATACCTGATTTGTTTAAGAAGCTTTGTATAAGAGCCACACTCTATTTGACAGGGTAAAGAACTCATCTGGGAGGAACTCTGGGAGGATGAGGCCCAGAGGTCATTCCAAGACCCGCTGAAAGGACCATATCTCCAAGCTGGTCTGGGAACGGCTTAGGATCCCCCAGAACAAGCTGAAGGAGGTTGTGGGGGACAAGGCCGTCTGTGCCTCATTGCTTTCCCTGCTGCAACCGTGAACTTAGTTGAACCAAGTGGTATAAGAAGATGAGATAAGATGAGTATCAGTGCATCGCTAGGGCCCAGGCTGGATACCTGTACGAATAAATGAGGTGATTGCGTTAGTTATCGTCATAGACTGAGCAGAGCTGTTAGCCAGCAGGGTGGCAAAGGCTCCGGGTCACCAGGTACTGCTGGAGGAGGGGAGAACCAAGCACGTCCTCACGTTGCCATGCTCTGTCTGTGTGTTGTTCAGCAGCAGCATGTGCCTTGTGCATCTGTCGCCCAGACACGTCTCCAACTTGTGAGAGACTTAACAAGAACTGGCCCCTGACAACATGGGAGTTGAAAGCGTGCAGTACATCTTAAACGGTGTCTGGTAATTGCACTACTGCACTAATGCCAATCTGTGAACCTTACCATCCATAGTCTCCAGTGGCTGTGTCGATGCCTCCTGGAATAATCTGAGCAGAGTTACTGTACATCTCGTGTGCGTGTGCATCTCCAGGGAGGGTCCGGTAGGAAATGGTGGAGGTGATGAGGAAAGCCTGGAGGCTTTCGATCCAAAAGGAAAACAACAGAAAACATATATTGACTTGTTTAATTGCCTGTAAGAGACAGAACTGGCATTTATAACTGAACTGGATACGTTTATGGTATTTATTTAAATATAGATTATTTATTCCATCCAGCTTTTCCATCTAACAAATGAATAACTATTCCCCCAGCGTTTCCTCCTCAACACTCCTAGATCATCTGATCCTTACTCTGTCCTGCTGCTCCGTCATATAAGCTGATTTCCAAGCAGGTGGAAGAAGTGGTGAGGTCAGTGAAATCCTACACCGATTCCACCATCACTGCTCCGCACAGCTGTCCCCACCGCACAGACTTTATGTCTACAAGAGGACATAATGTCATCGTATATCACCTTTCCCAACCGACAGCGCGGACAGATTAGCATTCTTTTCTCATGAAGGAGGTGTGGGAGTGCGGTGCTGGTGGGAAGGAAGATAAAGGTGACCAGGAGCAATAACTGATAATCAATTTAGACTGATATGATCAATATTTATTGAGCTACACATACAGAAGTCTGTCTCTCAGTATGGCGTTGGGTTGCAACATGCCAGACATCTCGGGATGGAGCTGTGGAGGTTCCTAATGGTGTCCTGTGATAATCCATCCCATGCAGCTTGAGGATCCTCACACAGTTCCTGCAGATGGTGCGGTAGGGGTGGAGGTGGAGTGACACCAGGTCTTCTGGATGTGTGATATCTGACAACAAACAGATCTTGGTGCTGACCACACACGGTGGTAGAGTTGCCACCGCTGGCATCAGACCACATACAGGCTGCAATTTCGAACACATGTCACTCACACATGACCACGCCCCCCCGTCCTTTATTGTCATTTTCACACCACTGCAGTCTATGGTGATGTTGACGTGGTGTTAAGGACAGTCGTGGTAACAGTCTGTGTGCATGTAGTCCTGCATGGTGCAGCCGTCTGCCAAAGGTGCCGCACCAACAGGATGACTCATGGAGGACACCACTGCTCACTGAATGTCCTCTATCATGGCTGTCGGGTCAGTCAGGTACAGCGATAAAGCCAGTCCCTGCTTACATCACATGTGAGGCCAAGCGCGAGACTTGACTTATTCGTATGTCTCAACCTACCCACCAACTTTCCTTCCTGTTGGTTGGTTCCTTCTGGGTGCAGCTGTTTGTGCAGCTACTCTCCTGACGACGAGTGTATAAAAGCTGCACGGCGGTTTGGATTTTAAAAACCAGCTATCAGGAAAGAAACCTGTCAGAAGATAAGTTCAAACAAGTCCATTAGGGAAGGATGCATACCAGCTGGCAGTCTGCACCGAAACACAGCACGGCTCAGCCTGAGCAAAGCATCATGGGAACCGAAGTGTGCTATATTTAAGTGATGCAGTTTGATTGCTTCCCATTCCTTTAGGAATATTTGTCTTTTTAAGCTTACGAAATTAGTTCAACAAGTATTGAACTGGGCATCAGGTATTTAAATAAGGTGTGACTGAAAACATTAGGCAACAGATTGGCACAAGGTAATAGTTCAGGATCAGGAATTAAGGCTCAGCTCCTCAGGAGAGCGATTTTACCAGCAAGGAATTTGTGTAGAGTGATCCATTTGTTTACATTTACAAGATTTAGCTGACGCTCTTATCCAGAGCAACTTACAAGGCTAATCATATTACAGGTGGGCCAATGTAATGTTAGGAGTCTTGCCCAAGGACTCTTATTGGTGTAGCACAGCATAGTCACCCAGACTGGGAGTCAAACCCCAGTCTCCCACATGCGACAGCAGCTTCCAGGTGAGGAGAGGTGTTATCCACTGCACCACCCCAACCAATAAAGAGAAACCAGTGCAGCTCAACCTCTCCTTGACAAACCAACTATGCAGCTGGTGAGCCAGTAGTGGCATTCTGCTCTCTTGCTATCAGGCTTTTTCTTTGACAACTTAGAGGACACGTATACCAGGAGTCGGGTTCAAACTCACGAGGACCCATTGGATCTTAAGTCCAAATCCTTAACCACCTGGCCAGCCTGGACTATATACACTATAGAACTGTACTGCTCTTGTTATACATGCCCAAATGAAAGAAGTGTGTAGCGAGTCCACCAATCAGGGCACATCGCTCACTTTGTTTTGAGCTTGTTTTGCCCTGATGGACAAGAGCTTTGTTCTAGCTATTGGAATCTGTTCTCCTTCAGTGTTCTTTGCTTATGATGGAGATCGGAATATCTGAATGGATTTTATATTTGTTAATGCTAACAACTATCACCAAATGTGTGCTGCATCAATTGTAATATGAAAGAAAATATAAAGTGGCTCGGTTCATGCAGTCCTCTGAAGTAAAATATTTTTCTTTATTACTTGAATGCCTTTATTTGATCATCCTGCATCAGGCCGTGCCATTTCCCTTTATTGAATAGCACAAAACATGCACGGCGGTGCAGAGACAAGTCAGGCTTCATATGCTCCTTTTCTGATACTGATTTCCCGATGCGGATAATACACGCCTGACTTTGTACAGATTGAGGATGTCTGCGTTTGCGCAGTTGGGGGGTGGGGCTGCATGAAGAGGCTACATCTGTATCCACATGGCTTCTGAACAGATGGCTCAAAGTGTTCACTTGGGTGGAGACGAAATAAAGATACACCAGTCATTAAAAGAAGGGATCAGTAGGAACCAACCGACAGATAAGAAACTTGGTGGATAGGACGGCTGAACCGTGCAGGACTATGTGGACGTAGACTGTTATGAAGACTGTCCTTAACACCACGTCAACGTCACCAAAGACTGCAGTGGCATCGTGCCAGACTGTCATGGATTGACTCAGAATGGCAGCAGGTCATCTTTAGTGAGTCCCACTTGGGACTTGTCTTGGTGGAGATGACCAACAAATCCATGGTCAGCACCATGATGAATGGTTTGTTGTCACGCGTCTCATGTCTAGTAGACCCGGTGTCACTCCACCTCCACCCCTACCGCACCATCTGCAGGAACTATGTGGGAATATTTAAGATGCATGGGATGGATTATCACAGGACACCATTAGGAACCTCTACAGCTCCCCTGTTTATTGTTAAGATTTAAAAAAAAACTGTGCAACTGAAAATATTCCTTAAACGTTTCGAATTTTACTACAGTCCTAGCACTACGAAATTATGTTGGTAGATAAAACTAATATCTAATATCTAGTTAATATATCTTATATATATATATCTTAATAAATATATTTTTAGTTTTAGATGGGTTAATCTATTTTTAGAATTTTTTTTTTTTTAGATATTTAATTATTTATCATTAAATTATAAAATTATTAAATTATTTCCAAACATTTGTATTTGTTTTAAGTGATTTTTTGTAAGCCACATTTTTACTAATTTCACTATATTGGCCAATTTCAAGCTAATTTCATAAAATAAGCAACATGATTTACCAATATAATAAAAAAAGGTTTACTAAAATGACTCAAAACAAGTAAAAATGTCAATGATAATAAGAAACCATCTTAAAATGAGCTCAGAACTCTCTCAGAATAACCAAATCTGATCATGAATCAAATGCATAGTTATGCATATGACCATACGCTTCCATACACCTTCAGATTCAGCTACTTCCTTCCTACTATAGTCTTTGGCCACGCCCAAATGCAGTCACTCCTGTTAGCCCATCATTAGCATCTGCTTAAGTTGCTACCACTTAAACAAGCAAGGTGGCAAGTTTTCCGGTGAGCTTCTAAGAGATGTGCAATGCTCCCTTTACTGTTGGAGATCGTTTGCGAGGGAGCTCGTTAGGAGCGCAGTCTGAACCGGTAGGCGCTTATTAAAGTTTGTTTAAGCAGAGTAAAGAGAGAGCCCAGCAGACGTGTGAATTATTCCTATCCATGCATTTTGGCTTAAAGTGGTAGTGTTATACCACACCGTCTCAGAATCAGAACCCAAAGAAGTTTCACCGTATTGCACATCACATAAAGCAAAATGCCCACACGGAGAAATCTCTGCGTTAACGGAGAGCAGGAAATCTCAATTTGCTCTTTCAGCTCTGAAAGATCTGCTGCCTTTCCAGACAGGTGAGGATGAACCTGCACTCCTGAACGGACGGGCTTTCTGCAGTGGTCCCTCATTAGCTTCAAAAAGCTCGTTTAGTAGATTTCCTTTGAAGAGTGATTTTTGGAGCCGCTCGCTTCCCGCTCTCCGCGAGCTCTTCTAAGCGAGCAGGAAAAGTGGCTCTAATTAAAGTGTGCTCATGCTCCTCGCCCACTCCTCAAGCTAATTGGTGACATTGCAGTTCGTTTTAGCCCAATTACTCTCCTCCTCTCTATGTCTCTCTCTGTTGATTAGCAATCATCTCCCTCTCCTTTTTTTTATTTATCCTCTAGTTTCCAGCTCAGGACATTAGCCATCCGCGGAGCAAAGTGTCATGAATGAACTCACCCTAATTCCACCAGGCCCTATCAACAGAGATGATTTTATTAGCAGCCGGAGCGCTGGGGCTTGCCAGTAGTTTCACTCTTTTAGTTGTACTCTTTGTTTAATGGAACTTTCTCTCTTGTTCTTATTAGTGAGGAAAGACTGTTCTCACATTGCTTCATCCATTGGAGGACTGGAGGTTAGGGAGCCAGCCTGGTAACCGGAGGGTCGCCAGTTTGATTCCTTGAACGGGCACTTATGACTGAAGTGCCCCCACCCAATTGCTCCCCAGGTGCTGTGGATAGGGCTGCCCACTGTTCTGGGACAGCATGGGCACTGCCCCCTAGTGTGTGTAAGTGGGTGTTTGACTTCACGGATAGGTCAAATGTGGGAGGCCCTAAATCTCTACTCCGAGAATTATTGGCCTTTCATAGTTTTTCTCAAGAATGGAGGCATTTCCTAACGCCTAAAGGACTAAGCGGGACTCGTCACTGAAGATGGCCCGCTGCCATTCTGAGTTACTCTATGACAGTCTGGCACGACACCATTGCAGTCTGTGGGACAAACGTGGCCGTTGGGTCAGCCAGGTACAGAGATAAGGCCCGTCCTTGCTTACATCACGTGCGACTGAGCGTGAAACTTTTCACGATGTCAAACCGACTCACCAAGTTCTAATAAAGCTCTAATATGATGTTCAAGGGACATTTTAGAGATGTTTATAATTTCAGATCTTGGAAAGGATATTTAACCTGTCTTGTTGTGTACGGAGCTGTTCATCTCCTAGCACCAGTACCGCAACAAATTCCAATTTCTAATTAGCACGAGGTGCTAGGGCTAGCTTAGTAGCTTAGCAACACACAACAAGCGAATTTAATTCCTGTCAGGCTGAGAGTTATCCAGAATCAGCTATTCATGTTGTGAATGGAGCTGTTAGCCTGCTAGCAGTGCTAGCACCACAACCAGATCTTCTTCTACTGTCCCAATTAGATGCTGACAACTGGCTATATCACACGTACAAGATGAGATCAACCCTCACAGTGAACGAGCTTTGTGTTTTGCAACTTGACTTCTTGGAGAGGACATTGAG
>JAMWET010003094.1:0-11203 GCA_024036415.1 Prochilodus magdalenae
AGAAAAGGAAGAGAGAGGAGGGGAAAGGGAAGAAGAAGGAGAAAAAGGGAGAAGGGAAAAAAAAAAAAAGAGAGAGGGGAAAGAAAGAGAGGAGAGGGAAGAAGGATGAAGAGAGAGAAGAAGGAAGAAGGGGAGGGAGGAAAGGAAAGGAAGATGGAGAAGAAGAGAGGGAGGGGAGAGTGGAGAGGGGGAGAGGAGAAGGCAAAGGGGACGGTAAATAAAGGGGGAGGGGGAAAAAAGAAGGAAAAGAACAGAAAGGGAAGAAAGAGAAAAATAAAAAGAAACAGACCAACACAACAAACCTAACACAGCTCACCACGCGAATGCTGTGGGGATTCTACAATACTGAGATAAGGTGGTGTGATCTCCTCCTGTCGATAAACAGATGCGTTTGCACGTGGTATAAAGCAATAGAGCGGAACTGTCCAAATTAGGATCAGGCAGACAGCCCATGAAAACACGCGGAAGGCATAAGTCACGATCACAACGCATGTGCATATGATATGCAGGCTGAATCTGATACACAATGCGGGCTAGACACACTCCGTCCATCGTTCTATACAAACACGGAACAAGAGACACACCAACACGGACACATCACAATAACCCTGATAGGGGAGGACATCAGCGGCTGCCAATCGGGAGCATCCGCGGCGTCGGCTCCTCCTTGCCACGGAGAACAACCCCTCCCAACCTATGCGAGTCTTGAGAAGTGTAGCCGTTCGAAGCGCCTCCATCGAAAGGGAGAGCCCACACATCCAGCAGCAGAACTGACCATTCGATCGCAAACATGGACTGCCCCCAAATCCGCCGCAACACTCACTGAGGTGTGGGCTCATTGAGGTTTCCCTTGGATGGTGACTAATTCGCAAGGAGCGCGTCGGAAGCCAGCTTCTAAGTCCATGCCGAGGACTAAACGAAAAACTCCCAGGAATTAATAAAACTGCGTTATATAAGTGCTTAATCATTGCGTGGGCGAAGACCTAAAGCAACCTCCTGAAGAGGGACGAAGACAGTGCGAGCAGTCAGTAAACCTGAGAACAAGTATTTTACACTTGTCACAGTGCCACATTCTGCTCTATCCAAAAAAAACTGTTTCTAAACTTGTATTACCCAATATATTCATAAAATTCCTATTTTAAAATAATACGTGTCAAATAAATAAATAAATTTACTTACAGGGAAACACTTAACCCGGTCGGTGCCGACCACTAGATCATCGAACTTCAACAGGCTCAAAAGGGGGGTGCAACCGCCACCGGGAAAGGCTACAACAACTGTTTAAAAGCGGGGGAACAGGCCAGGCCCGGTATAAGGTGATAACACCACGAGGAAGAGAGTGGACAAAGAGCCACAGGGGCTGAAAGGAGCCCAGGCCATGGAGTAAGGGGGAAAAAACACCGTGGAAATGGGGGAAAACCCACCGGAAAAAGGGTCCAAACTACGGTGAGGGGAAACCACCGTTTAAGGGGAAACCAACCGGGAAGTCGACACCACTGGGAAAAACCTGGGACGGTAAAAAGCGGACCGCGGGGCCAGGAGTAGGTACCAGGGGTAGGAGGTCTAAAACACTGTGGGGGAAAACCAGATAAAGGGGACTACGAGGAAGCGAAACCACGGGTAAAGGGGACAGCAGGAGGAAAGGGGTCAACCGGGAAGGGGGCGAACACACGGGGTGGGGTGAAAAACACTGAAAGGTGGGAAAACCACGGACAACCGCGAAGCGGCGGACAGCCGGCCGACAGCGACGGGGGCCGTACCAAACAGATGACTAAGACTAGCGACGCAGATGAGCAGACAGCCCCTGGCGGAGCGCCGGAAGCACCAAGGGGCGGGGCTCTGAGACTCTGCTGGAGTTGGGCCCAACGCGCCTTTGGACGGGGGGGGGGAGAAGGACGAGGGGGGCCCGGCGCCGCCGCGACACCGCGCGCTCTCCTCCACATCTCAGCAGCCTCATGCTCATCGCTAAGGCGACCAGCTTCATCGAGGGGGTCCTGTCTCTGCAGGGGTAAACGAAGCAGCTGGTTTTAGCCCAGCTGAGCGGTACCATCCCATCCCATGTGGTGGGAAAGCGCCTCAAGATTCAGCAAGGGACTTTTAAACCCAGGCGGCTTGTTAAACGAGAGGAAAAGAGAGGGATGATGAATGAGAGAGGAATGAGGCAAACATGGTAAAAATGGAAACCAGTGGAACAGCCCTGATTCGGAGCCAGTAATTAATCATTAATTAGCAACACGTTGAGCCGCTGAACGCGCCCTCTGTGCACGTGTTTGTATAAACCGGGGTGAACAAGAACCTGGAGCGAATATAAAGGAAAGGGCTTTACAGCCCTCCTATAAACCGGAGCAGCTAAAGAGCAGCCGTGCCAGGAAGCCCACCATACCTCTTAATGACTCACCCCAGCCTAAAAAGACCCCCGCAAACGCACCACTGCGCCCCAACAGAGCTATCAAATTCAGCCCCACCTACATTCTTAAACCGCTCTGTCCTCTCACAGAGGGACGCTGCAGGGACAGGAGACAGCACCTACAGACTTCAGTGTGTCTCTAATAGACCTTTATTCATTTTCATCTGTAATAATCATTATCAGGGCTGGTTCTAGACTGGTTCTAGAATGTATTTTTTGGTGGGAAGTACCTCAGGAACTGTGATTAACACACTCGATCATGTTTAGCAGGCTGAAGACTCTCCACAAGGGGGTGCAATTAAGTCTAGCGTCTTTTGGTGCTTTGCTTCAGTTACACTATGTGAACCTGACCGTTTACCTGACAACAACAACAACTATCATCTGTCATTATTATTATTAACAATTATAACAATTAGAATTATTATTATTATTATTACTTATATCATGATTATTATTATTATTATGGATCATTTTGTGATGTTCTGTGACACAGAATCTCTCACACATTAAATAAACAGCCCCAAAAATCAAAGACTTGTGTTCTATTTATTTAGAATCAAAGATCTTGTGTTCTAAATACCAGTCAAAATGATCTTTTAGTAAAAGTTCAATTTTAAGTATATATAAAGGACATATGACAAACATATTTATACTAGAAAATAAACAAGTAAATAAATTTCACCTTAAATAAATTTCTGCTGTTATTTTAATACTCTTATTTCTCTTCAATATTTTATCTTGTCTTTTATCTCCTCTCATCTACTGATTCTTTTTAGTACTATTATTGTTATTTACTATTTTTATTACTTGTTAAATTTTATGAATGATATTTCACATACATCAATCCTACAAATCATGTCACTATGCAAAGAACGTTTGAATGCACATTGAGTGTTCATGGTTCTACTCACTAAGGAACCTTTTTAAAAGTGTGGTGACATGGTTCCTCAGACTGATGGAAAATGTGCTGTATATGATTCTACAGAGAACCTTTCTGAAAAGCTTCTGCATAGCACCAAACGAGGGTTCTGCTACTGTTATGATGCCAACAGTGACAAAACCCATCTCCATCTGAAGCACCATTTCAGCATGCAAAGAACCCTTTAGGCATGCAAACGGTTCTTTGACTGTTTATGGTTCTATTGAGAACGTGTTTATATATATATGTAAATTCTAAAGTTTCTCCAGGCATGTTGGATTACAGTGTTAATCTGTTTAATCTGATTCAATTTCATCCTAATTTCTTTTTAATAAGATTCTCTTTATGATGGTGTGGAGAAGATCTCAGCCTTAAACTCCATTCATGGTGGAGGGATACATGCTGCAGGGCGCTGTGAGGTCAAATAGTCCCCCAAAGAAACTTAGTATTTCCAGGTTTTCCAGATTTTCATCATCAACATTCCATACACACTCAGAAGACACGTGTAGGTTCACTGGTCGGTTAGATAGTCAATACAGTGTCTATATGTGTGTTCTAGACATGGAGAACCCTGGTTCCCATCACCACTGTACAGAAAGCAGACTGTCTCTTGAACACTCTGAACGTCCTGTGTCTCCACCCCCATCCTGGGCTCCACAGCTCCGGGACCTGGTCTCCAGCCTCTTCCCCTCCACAGGGTGCACACCTTTAGGGTTTTTGGACAAAAGCTCCTGTGTCCCGGTGCCTCAATGCTGCCTTTATAGGACTGCCCACCTGCCAGGGCGGGGTGTCTGGGTCTGGAGTAAGGCTGCAGAGGAGTAGTGATGGGACGCTAATGGTCTCTAATGAAATGAAGGTGGACATCAGGGTTCCTACAGCTCCTGTAAACATGCCCACTGCGGCGAGGCAGAGCTCAGACTCTAGCATGGGGTGAATTTGTTTGGGTTTGGTTTCATTAGCTGGTAGAGGCAGCAGAACGGCGACGACCATGCTGCTATACCGTTACGACATGCCACATGTCCTTACAGCCATCAGCGCAGTGCACCGGATCCGGCAGAACAGCTGGACACATAGCTGCACCCAGAGGGAGTCAACCAACTGGAATGAAACTTGGTCACTCAGCCGCACACGGACAAGGACGGGTCTTATCTCTGTGCCTGACTGACCCAACACCACCGTTACAGACCTCCAGCGAGCAGTGGTGTCCTCCATGAGTCCTCCTGTTAGTGCAGCGCCATCGGCAGACGGCTGCACCACGCAGGACTACATGCACACAGACCGTTACCAGGTGACACAACGACTGTCCTTAATCAACCACTGGTCACCCGTCACCAAAGACTGCAGTGGTGTCGTACCAGACTGTCATGGAGTGACTCAGAATGGCAGCGGGTCATCTTCAGTGACGAGTCCCGCTTTAGTCTTGGTGGAGACGCCCAACGAATCCGTGTGTGGAGGCACCATGGTCAGCACCAAGATGGACGGTCTGTAGTCACACGTCCAGAAGACCTGGTGTCCCTCCACCTCCACCCCTACCGCACCATCTGCAGGAACTGTGTGAGGATGTTCAAGCTGCATGGGATGGATTATCACAGGACTCCATTAGGAACCTCTACAGCTCCATACCGAGACGTCTGGCGTGTTGGGTTAGCGAACACGGCGGCCCGACGCCATACTGAGAGACAGACTTCTGTATGTGTAGCTCAATAAATATTGATCATATCAGTCTAAATTTATCACCAGTTATTGATCCTGGTCACCTTTATCCTCCTTCCCAACACACCCGCACTCCCACACCTCCTTCTGGGTGCAGCTGCCCTTCAGATGCAGAGTGGTACCGTTGTTACCGTTACCGAGTCTACTGAGTTAGCAGGTATGCTAAGGACAGTCAGATGAAGTGACGTTCTATAACTACAAACAGAACCCAAACGGCTGGAGTGGTAGTAGTGAGCGTTGTTTCCAGATTTGGGAAAGGAAAAGTTTCCTTTGAAGGTCTTAGTGGAAAAACAAGGGAGCAGAAAGGGATGTGGAAAGACCTGAGACATGAAGAGAAATGAAAGCAGCCTTTGATTCGTCCTACAGCCCCGAGGCTGCAATCCTTTATGCACTTTGTGGGCTCTTAAATGCAACTGTTTCTACGGCAGCGAGGCGGAATCTGTGTTACGTACACGGAGCATCCATGCAGGATCGACCGGGTCACGTCTAAAGTGTATTAAGGCCCATGTTTGTCTGATATCTGAGGCAGATCTAAAGGATTACACAAGCTCTGAAACCAATTTCGCCATGTTTTTCAGCCCTGTTGAATTGGCTGGGATTGAAAGAATGTGTTTTGAAAGAAGGGACGTGCACGAGTACTCGAGTACTCCGGTTATCCGTTCCAAATGCCAGTTCTTAAATACTAAAATCTCTGTTCTGTGCCGTGTGATGGAGAGTCAGAGAGAACATTTAATCGCAGTTAAATGATTTAGTATGCGTGCTCTGTGCAGGGCGTGATTCAGAAGGTAGCGCAACTGTAGTTGGGCTAGAACCGTGACCGTGTTGGTTAGCTGATACTTGTTGATTAAAGGGGAATTTCTTTGTTGATAAACATTAAAACGTTTTTTAAATAGTTTTTATATCAAAACTGCAAAAGTGCAATTATTACATCACAAAAGCCCCAGTTATAGGTAGGAAAGTGGACGCCCTGAAGAGCATACAGAGCTATAGCGCAGACGAAGCTTGTTGCAGGCCAGTTGCTAAGGTATTGCCAGGAATGAATGGGAGTCTATGGGAGAAACAAGGGATGTAGAAATGACACAGAGGAGTGCAGGTCAGTATGTGGATTAGAGTTTGAACTGTAACACTGTAACTGTCTTTGATACTACATGTAATGCCACACTGAGTTTACTGAGTTCTGCTGTTTCCTGTAGCTTAACATTGTCTCCTTTAGCCTCATCCGTCTGATCGAACGAACATTTTCTCCGTTTGTTCATACGTGTATAACGGAAATATATCGTGCCAGACGTCTCGGTATGGAGCTGTAGAGGTTCCTAATGGAGTCCTGTGATAATCCATCCCATGCAGCTTCAACATCCTCACACAGTTCCTGCAGATGGTGCGGTAGGGGTGGAGGTGGAGGTACACCAGGCCTTCTGGACGTGTGACACCAGACCATCCATCTCGGTGCTGACCACGGTGCCTCCACACACGGATTCGTTGGGCGTCTCCACCAAGACTAAAGCGGGACTCGTCACTGAAGATGACCCGCTGCCATTCTGAGTCACTCCATGACAGTCTGGTACACACTAGACATGCAGTCTTTGTGGTGACGGTGCTACGTTGTGTTACAAGGACAGTCTGTGGTACTACGGTCTGCTGTGCATGTACACTCCCTGCGTGGTGCAGCCGTCTGCCGATGGTGCTGCACTAACAGGAGGACTCATGGAGGACACCACTGCTCACTGGATGTCTGTAATGGTGGGTGCTGGGTCAGTAAGGTACAGAGATAAGACCCGTCCAAGCTTACGTGCAGTCGAGTGTGGAACTAGAACCACTAGCATGACTTATGATGTCAGACCTACCCACCACGTTACACTGCTGTTGGTTGAAAGCTTATTGGAACAGGCATGTATATAAACCTGTATGGAGTTATCTCACAAGAATTTGTCATATGGGTTATGAAGTGTTGACGTTGAATGTTATCACTGCTTATGTCAATCGCTAATTAATGCTAGCTAGTTAGCCAATATAGCGTTAACTTCTCTCATGATAATTACATCCTACAACTGGGTTCTGTTTGGAGCTACTGAACTGCCACCTTTCAGAAATGAAAATAAAGGATGGGGGGAGTGGTCATGTGTGAGTGACGTGTTAGAAATCACGTCCCATATTTGATCTGATACCTGTGTGGGGTCGGGGGGGGGGGGGGGGGGGGGGGTGCGGGGATTGTTTGGGGGAAAGAGTTTGATTTTAAATCCATGTTTGACACACGGGTGTCGGTTTTATCGGGGGGGTTTAAGGAAATTAATTCGGAACACAAATTTTATCCCCAACCCTACGGACAGTCTCCAGGGCGGTCATCGGCCGTGCGCGAGTTTGGAGGTTTTAGGAACGTATACTAGGGTTACAAAGCAGAATACGGAAAAAAACAAATTTTCCATGGGACATTTTATGGAAATACGGAAATCAAAAAATTTTGCGACATATTGTATGGACAAATAAATAAAATTCAATACGAAAAACTCGAAAAAAAAGAAAAAAAAGAACGATAGAAAAAAAAAAAAAAAATTTTTGGACATTTACGGGAAAATAACTGGGAACCACATTTTGGACATTTACGGAAATCCGGAACAAATTTACGGGCAGTTACGGAAATACGTAACAAATTTTTGGACATTTATGGAAATACGGAAAAATTTTTGGACATTTATGGAAATACGAAACAAATTTTTGGACATTTATGGAAATATGGAACAAATTTACGGACAGTTACGGAAATACAGAACAAATTTAGGCCTGTATCGGCTTAATATGGGACGCTTTTAAATAACATTTAATTGCCAAATAGAGGACGATTCCGTATTTTACGTGATGGGTGACAACCCTATACTGAATGCCAGTTCATGTCAGTGTTCCTAGCATTACCGCTAACTCTTTCTGTAGTAGCTGTAGTAGAAAGCTCCCTCACATAGATGTGAGAAATATGAACATTAATTTGGGATGGTCCGCTACAAGGCGTGGCACTAAACCCCGAATCTGAACCACATGGTCAGTCGTGGTTTACACACGTAATGAAACAGGATTTAAGTGGATAATTGAGTAATGGACCAGCCAGAGCCACGAACCGATATAAGAGGTGAATTTACTAAGTGCTAATTACCCTGAACCTTCTCACACAACACCTTCGCTTATTACTCAGAGCAGGGCGCCCAGCCACAGCGTCCAATCAGCCACGAGAATGACGCTCTGGACGCTGTTTCGGCGTGGTGAGTAATAAAAGTGCGGCGAGGGCTTTAATAGTTGTCTTGGGCCACATAACACGACACCTGGCAGCGAGGACTAGAGCGGGAGTGCCGCAGTGACATTTACAGAGAGCACCGGATCAAGAAACGACAGTACTCTGACACCACATATGAACTCATAGGGTGGCACGAGCTGGGGGAAAAAGTGGCATGCTTTTTCCTAAGATCCCGGGCGCCGCCACTCTGGTGCCACACTTCCACAGCTACACAGTTCGGTTCCACCATTCACTGCTACTTACTTCCCTCAGCTTCCATGTACTGACAGCAGAATTTCACCAACTGTGTAATTAATTCATCAATCAGACCTGCTCACAGTGGTGGTGAAGGTAACCAGACGTCCCCTCTAAAAGCTCCCTCACAGAAAGTTCCTACAGGAGGTGGTTCTGAATACGCTGCCTGATGTCTGAGACGCTGTTTATGATAGTGTGGAGAAGATCTCAGCCTTAAACTCCATTCATGGTGGAGGGATACATGCTGCAGGGCGCTGTGAGGTCAAATAGTCCCCCAAAGGAACTTAGTATTTCCAGGTTTTCCAGATTTTCATCATTAACATTCCATATACACTCAGAAGACACGTGTAGGTTCACTGGTGGATTAGATAGTCAATGTCTATTCCTGTGTTCTAGACATGAAGAACCTTGGTTCCCATCACCACCACCACTGTAAAGAACTTCTGGACCACCTCACACCAAAGCTGAACTCTGAATGACCCTGTTTACATCCCAAACACTCAATAAAAAATGATTAACATTCATTTTTTTGTCATCTAAAGTGAGTCACCAATTCCCTGTTTCGGGGATTGTGTTTAGATGGCTCTGGACTGTTTAGCATGTTTAGCGTTAGCATTCTATTTTAGTCCAAACAGAAAAGAACAGAGCCGAACAAACTTCAGTTCCTCCACTGCTGAAAGCTGGACGCACTTAGAACCTCCACCCCAGAGTCCCGGAGGATGTTGTTCTGCTCTGGTAACCCGCTAGGCTACTGACTGAAGTTACAGCACGTATACGGCAGGCCGTGTTTAAACCTCGCCAGTTACAAGTGAGACAAGCTCGCTTTGAGCCAGGTGGGAGAAAAAAAGCCCCTTTGAAGTTCACTAATGACTTCAGTTTGGCACCTCCTGGTCCAATAGGAGCGAGGCAGGCTGTGTTTGAAAGAGAGAACAGTCACACAGGCAAACATGTCTGGAAAAACATGAGCTAAGAGGGAATAATTGCGTCGCTGAAATATGAGGCATAAATCAAGGTGCCTGGGGGAGGTTATGAACCTCCAACCAAAGGATGTGGTGCACTAAAGCGCTCAGATTAACAAACGCACATGCACTGCAGGCACTTTCACATGCATGCCTACAGTCTCGCCGCGCACACATGGCCTCACAGCGTCTATAGGCACCAACTACAGGGGGGCTCGGGGTCATTCCAACCCTAGGACTACAGTTGGGTGGGAAATGGCCCTACGGTGCTAGAGTCCTAGCAAAGCCGCGGTAGTGAAACCGCATAGTGCTGTCTGAAAAACAGGCCAGAACAGTCAAACGGCTGGGATCGGTGGTGTTCTGCACGGGTGTATCCGGCCTGCTGGCTTCTTTTCCTGTTTGGCTGTAGCCAGGCATGCCGTCCTTCTACAGCAGACAACAACAATGATCGTTTACATACCTTCACTCGTAATTCAGGCTCCTGCAGGTGGCGCTGCACGAGGCAGATGGGGCTATAAATCCCTGTGGGGTGTGAGTGACGGGATCCATAGATTGGGAAGAGGTGCTACAGTGCAGGGAATGTCTCGTTCCATGTGTGGAAAATGGCTCCAGAGCAGATGTTAATGATTGGCTAAAAGGAGGGACTACATGTGGGCGTGGCCAAAGACCATAGTGTGAAGGAAGTAGCTGAATCTGCAGGTGTGTGGAAGCGTAGCGGTCAATACTCGGGGACTCATAAACGGGTCCTACCAGCAGTGGATTACAATCCCAGCCCCAGCCTCCAGGGAATTCTCCTCGGAACTCGAACTGGTGCCAGGGAAGGGAAGCTCCACCAACCACATCTGTTAAGACCACCTGACCAGTTCTCTGATGTAGGAGTGTCTGAACACTGATGTGGCTACATCCAGAACCTCGTCCAGTACATGTCCAGTCCAGTCCAAGCTGTTACTGGGGGATGGTCGAGGTGTTTTTACACGCGTAGGGAGGTCAGTCTGCAATAGGACGGTGTAGTCTGTTTAAGAAGCTTCCTCACTCGAGAAAGGGGGAAACCCACATACATCCCAAAACAAACACATAACCAGCTGCTCGGTAGTTTATCAAAACACACCCGGGGTACGACCGAGAGCGTCCTTACAAGGACTTTAGAGTACTCGGTGGGTGCGGTGGAGCCGTACTGTGGACACCTCTCGTGATTCGGAGGCTTTTTTTTTTGATTTTAAGATCTCAGGGTAGCGACAATAGACTTACAGTATAAACAACAAATAAATTAGACTAAGGTGGAAGAAATTAGACTATGGTGGGACTATGGTGGGAATAATTAGCCTATGAGGGGACAAATTAGACCACTGTTGGATAAACTTGATCATTGTACGACAAATCAGATTAAAGTGGAACAAATTAGACTATAGAGGTACATAGGTGGGATTAATTAGACTTGGGTGGGACAAATTGAAACTACGGAGGGAAGTGCAATGCTCCTGAGTAAAACAGGAGAGTTGTAATGAAGGTTGGTGAGTGGACAACAACTGAACATCCCCAGGACCTGTGTAATGATGATTTGCTGGTGCACAGTAGGTTTCGGGTCTTTGTTTTAAACCCCCGCCCTTTGACGGTTGATTCTTTCACTGATGCCAGTTGTGGGCTGGAGTGAGAAGAATGGGGATGGAGATGCCCACCCGCGCGAAAAACAC
>JAMWET010003095.1:0-21494 GCA_024036415.1 Prochilodus magdalenae
CTCTCTCCAGATGAGTGTGCAGTAGAGGAAAAGGCCACCCCACATTAAAGAGCACTGACTGATGTAGAGGTGTGTGGTTTGAATGCTCTTATGGATCTATAGATGTGGATTAGCCATGCATGAGCTGAACCTCGGAAACTCATTACACATACACTCATCATCAAAAGAACAGCTGCAGAAGGAATCAGCCCACAGGAATGAAACTTGGTTGGTGGGATGCCATACTGAGAGACACTACTTCTGTATGTGTAGCTCAGTAAATATTGATCATATCAGTCTAAATGTATCATCAGTTATTGATCCTGGTCCCCTTTATCTTCCTTCCCAGCAGCATCATCTGAGCTTAGCTATTCTATTGATGATGAGTGTAAATGTAAGTGTAGATGTAAATGTTTATGTGAAAAGGGCTTTTTATATATTTTGCTTTGGCCTTTGCCCATATATTTTATGATCATATTATTTCATTTTTAATAAAGTCGTATTTGTATAATTCAAGTTTCCCATTGGTTTCACAAACCCACAAAATGCCATACCCTATGAAGCTCTGTGATTCAGAATTCACTGCTGTAATAAATTACACAACCCAAATGAGGTGAGTCCACCTGGAACCTGAGGGCCCTCATCTCCCATAAGCCTGTGTGGCCACCTGAAGAGATGGGCCTTTTTCCTGGGCAGAGTCAACAGGGCAGAGATAAATCTGCTGCCAGAGGTCTGTTTAGCGTGGGGAAAATGAATGGCCCTCGCTCGCGTTTCAGAGGAAACTGATTTGCTTCACCCTGGTATTACACTGCATGCTACTTTGGCCTTGCTGGAAGCTTGCCTGTCAGTGCCGAACCTGGCCACCCCATGTGTCTTGACAAATGGATCTATTCAGAAACAGCCTGCCTCTGTAACCTGGAGGTAGCGAGCGGCGCGGTCCATGATTCTGTCTATGCTAATATAGACTAGCCCTCTCTCGTTTGATTGCTTGCACTGCTGGTTAACTCCCTGCCTCCTCACCTGCAGTAAGGCTTCAACCCATTGCACCAACAACTCCTCAATTACACCACATTAATCAAGCAGAGGAGGTAGGGGTTTGGCTGAAGTCCAGTGAGACCAGCCAGGAAAGACCAAACCCTCTTGCTGGACATGTTGAGAAGTTGACTTGTTCAACACAAATAGAGATCACACAGTGACCCCTGCTGCTCAGGTCCAGAATTGGATTTCGTAAAACCAAATGTAGGCCAGAGCGATGATGGGCCTTACTGCTCAGTGATGCTTAAAGCTTCCAGCGATATGGACGCCACACAGAAGACAACAGGTGAGGATCCTATTGTGGTTTTGGGTTCTGTAGCTCTGGTTAGCAATCCAATCATTGGAAAGGGCATGTGACCCACTTCCAACGTCTGAAGTTTGGCTTCTGTCAAGTACAGCCATTCCAAGATCAGATATCGAACATCTGTTTGCTTGAAGACTACAATAAAAAGGCATGGTTCATCTCAGCAAGGCCTTCTGGGACGCCTAACAAATTTCTGTCCACATCTCCAGGTTCCTGGAGGCCAGCATTGCAATACAGGGCTCATTGGAAATGCTAGGGTATGCTATGCGCTGCTGAGCTGCGGAGTTTGACACCATCACATGGTTTTGGTTGCATGAAGTTGGATTTTTAAAGGTCCTTGTTGCAAGTCTTTCCCTTCACTAGTGTTCGGATTCATGGCGCTTTCAGTGATTAGTCAACCTCAGCAGCTTTCATGACATAACAGTCCACTTCCGCAGTCAGAAGGCATGCAACCTCCTAAAAGGAAGTACAGCACACTGACAGATTTCCTGGCTCTTGATGTGATTGTTAGACTCCACTCTTGAAAGAGTGAAAAATGAAAGGTACCAAAGAGGGTTCTTTGAAGACACACCATGCCAAGTTGAAACCCCTAGTTGCAGGAATTGCATTTTAGAAAACTGAACCTGACTAAAACTATGACATGGCTCTTTTTACCCAACAGACTCCTGACTACTGAACTGGTTTCATTCAGGCTTCTTAGAACCCTGGTGCTATTCAGAGAACCAGACAGCATTTGTACCTGTTTTTATTGGAACCAAGTCAGCAGAGGGCGCTGCACAGTGATGGTAAACAGTAGTACCAAGATGGCGGAGCGTGTAGATTAACTGCTGGTGTTTGTGCTGGTATTCTAGATGTTTGATTTTATTTCTAGAAATCAAGAACAGATCAACCACTGGAGATAAGAAGCAGACATAGAAGAGCTTCTCCAGCAGACCATTGGGTGTCACCATCGTTGCCCTTTTTGTCTTCAGCAACAGATATGCCCATAGATGTCATTATGGGTAATGTTGAAAATGTACTAGACACCTGTTCCAGCTCGTTAATGGTAGAGGGGAATGGAATGACAGGGTGGGACGAGGGGCATCGTCTTAGATCCAGGTTGGAAATCTGTAGGCAAGTACAAGGTCGGCACTGGGAAGACCTGAAACACATAAAGCGGAACTGAATTGCCCAATATGAAAGTTTCTTGGTGCTGTGGTTGCTTAGATACTACAACCTACCAACCTTTCAGTTTCATATTTCACATGGTTGCTTTCATCTTGCTTTTGAAGGAAACCACAGGTGGCCTAGAAGTAGCTATATATAGCAGCCAGTAGTAGCGTATTGTGCCTCTGAGTTTTTGGAAGTGCTTATTTTCTCCATATCGTATGACCTTTGACCTTTATCACATAGAAAGACAATTAAACATCTAAGCAGCTGAATTGAAGTTGCCAAGGTATATTCCGGTGGATTTCCTAGTCATGTCAGTTTCACACATTCAGCGAACAGTAATGTCCTCCATGAGTCATCCACCAGCACCATTGGCAGACGGCTGCACGGAAACAGGAATACATGCACACAGACCGTTATGACGACTGCCCTCAACACCATATCAACATCTCCACAGACTGCAATGGTGTAGTGTCAGACTGTCATGGAGTGACTCAGAATGGCAGCAGGTCATCTTCAGTGAAGAGTCCCACTTTAGTCTTGGTGGAGATGATCAAGGAATCCGTGTGTGGAGGCACCGTGGTCAGCACCAAGATAAACGATTTGTTGTCACCCATCACACATCCAAAAGGCCTGGTGTCACCCAACCTCCATCCCCTACTGCACCATCTGCAGGAACTGTGTGAGGATATTTAAGCTGCATGGGATGGATCTTCAAAGGTCACCGTTAGGAATCTCTACAGCTCCATGCCGAGACGTCTGGCATGTTGGGTGAGCAAACACGGCGGCCCGACACCATACTGAGAGACAGACTTCTGTATGTGTAGCTCAATAAATAATTCCTATGGTTTCTTGAATGGCATGTCAATCAAGCTTACATGGATGTGATCCAAAGATGTCCACATACTTCTGTCAAAATCATGTATTGCATCAGCTTAGACCCCCCTGTACATGTACAAAGCCAAAGGCTGCCCCACCCACGAGCATAGTTAGAGCTGATTGCTCTTGCAGGGTTGTGGTTAAAGAGGTCAGTGCTGAGCAGAGGGCTAAATCTGGCCACCTGCAGGCCAGAGAGAAATAAACCACATGCCATGTAAACAACCAGCCATACTGAATGTTATGTAGCACAATAAATTGTTCCTGGATACCTTTATCTTCTTTTACAACAGCACTGCAATCCCACACTTCCTTCTGGGGGCAGTTATTCTTTCGGTGATAAGAGTAGTTTTGGGGGTCCGGGGCTGTTTTTAAGGTTCGGATTAGTTCCAGTTAAGTTCCAGGTAAAGTCAATGCTGCAGTCTATAAAGTTATTTTAGACCGGTATATGCTTCAGCAGGTTAGGGAGGCCCTTCCCTGTACAGGCATAACGGTGCTCCTGTGCACGAGGCCCATGAAGACATGGTGGAGGTGGCACTGCCTAAGGGACTATGAGCCTTGACCTGAGCCCTAATTCGATAGGCCCTCTCATACAACATACTTGACTAAAGAGCTCAGAGACACCCCGCCCCCCCGTACATGCAAAACTCATAGGCTGTGCCACCCATGGCCTGATCGTTATCGTATGGTTGTGGAAGCTGAGGTCAGTGCTGAGCAGAGAGCTATATCCGCCCACTTGCAGATCAGTCAGAAATAAACCACATGCCATGTAGACAACCAGCCACACTTTTCTGAAACCAGTGATGCAGAGGTAAGTATAAATAAGTGCATGCTGGGAACATTGTGACCTCCTCTAGTGTAATAACTTTAAACTAAGACCGGTGGAATATTATGAGATCAGGGTTAGAGTTTTAGCATGCTAGCATGCTAACTAAAGTAGATATCTCTGGATCTTAGACATTGGCACTGACCACAAGGCTTCCACACATGGGTTCACTGATAAATTACACCATGGCAAAAGTAGCACTCATCATTGAAGATGACTCATTGCCATGCCATGTGGTGTTAAGGGCAGTCATCTTAACGGTCTGCGTGCGTGTGGGCCTTCTTCTATCTACTGCCACCAACAGCATGCTATGGTCATATCGAGCATCAGTATGGAGCACAGTACATCAGTAGAACCATCCTGCTTCCCAGAGGCCTACAATGCGACCCCTCTCTTCCAACTGCTGAAATTGCTTCAGAACTCTTCTCTGAGGCAGACCTTACTTTCAAAGGATGCCTCCAACACAACAGCATGAGTCAGAATGGACATTGACAACATAGAATGGACAACATAGGTATAGTCAGTCAGGTACAGCGTTAAGACCTGTCATTACTTACACCACATGCACAGCGGAGTGTGAAACCTGAATTATTTGCATGTCTCCAAATGTCAAACCTACCCACCAAGTTTCATTACTATCAGTTGTTTCCTTCAGAGTGCAGTTATTTTTCCATGATGAGTATATTTCTATATCAATGAGCCAAATCAGTTTAATAAAGCTTCTATGGTTTAAGGCTTATTTTCCATATGCAGTCATTACAAATAAATCCACACTGGAATTATAATTATATAACATAACATATGCAGTGATTTGAGGGTATTGAGACAAATGATCTGACATATACATATCCCAGTGTAGAGTACAGAGCATGTGTCACATGGTCTGTGCACAGTATAATCTTCCATAAGTTGATGTCACTGAGAGTAGACCAGTTGTGAAGTGCTAAGGCTCCTACAGAAAACATATTCCCACATCAAAAGCAATCTATTGGAGTTTTAAAGAAGAATAATAGAAGCTATAATCATCCACCACCCAACCCCCACCAGTGTGGTTAAGACATGTAGCTGAGAACAGAGGAAGCACCAGGCCCAAAGCGGATGTGTATGTGTGTGTCACAAGCTCTTAGAGACTAAAGTGGAACTTGTCATACGTCCACTGCTTACAAGACCCCAGGCCTAGACTAGAGCTCCACCCACGTTTTATTTATGATAAACATAAATTATGATTTATTCTATACAGAGAAACATGTTTATGCTTTATCAGCAACTTAGCTACTTCTATACCTTCCTTCTATATATACCTTTGTGTATACAGAGAGTGAGAGAGAGCAGCCCATCACCCAAAACCACAAATATGGCCTTAAACCCACAGCAACAAAGAGGAAACTGCTACTGCTAAGAAAACCACACTGGACTACAATTAACATTGCAGTACTGAGAGAAAGAGATGCATGCTGGGAATTCTCTCCTACTGTCCTAAAGTAACATCAGACCTTAAAGGCCAACGAGCATTCTGCATGCATGATGAAGATAACTGCCGCCATAAACTGAACAACTGTACCACCTATAGCGACAACAATGACAACCAAATGCTTCCTAGAACTGGAGATCCCTCTGTTAAGTGGAGGAATGCTGCCCCAGTCTTCATTACAGGGCCTTCACTTTAACCCCTCTTCCCAGCTTCGTAATGAACTGGAATGCCAAGTTGTAAGCCATGCCCTCTCATTCAACATTTGATGACGCTTTACTGAATGGGCACAAATTCACACAGACACTCCTGAATGTTGTAGAAAGGCTTTCCAGAAGAGTGGCGGTTGTTATAGATGCAAAGAAGAGGGAAGCTTCACATTCATTCCCATGGATTTAGAATGCCATGTCAAGCAAGCTCATATGGGTGTGATGTAAAGATGTCCACATACTTCTGTCCATTTAATGTATTGCATCAGCTCAGACACCCCTGTGCATGCACAAAGCCAAAGGCTGTGCCACCCACAAGCAAGTTTGGGCTGATCACTATCGCAAAGTTGTGGAAACTGAGGTCAGTGCTGAGCAGAGGGCTATATCTGGCCATCTGCAGATCAGAGGAAAATAAACCACATGCCATGTAGACAACCAGCCACACTGTTCTGAGACCAGTGATGCAGAAGTGAGAGGAAATAGCTGCATGCTGGGAACATTATGTCTCCTAATAGTGTAAGAACTTGAAATGAGACTGGTGAGTGTGTAAAGGGTTATTTCGAGACAAGACAGATCGGGGTTAGCATTTTAGCATGCTAACTTAAGTAGATATCTCTGGCTCTGAGACACTGCCACTGACCACCAATGCCTCCGTGTACGGATTCGTTGGTTGTCTCCAACAAGACAACAGGGGGACTCGTCAGTGAACAGAACTCACTGCCTTATGAGCTTCTCAATAACAGTCTGGTACGACACCATTGCAGTCTCAACCCAAAACCCAACCCTAACCCTATCCTCGACCCTAACCTCAACTAAAACCTAATTCTAACCCTGGGCCAAATCCTAACCTCAACCCAGTACCTAATCTTAACGCTGTCCTACTCCTAAACCTAACCTTAACCTCAGCCCAAAACCTAATCCTGACCCTCAGTCTGGCCTTAATCCTGAGACTAACCTGAACCTTGACCCTAACCCAAAACCTAATCTAGTTAGATTCCAGTTACAGGATGGTGTGAGCATGTCTGAACCAGTTGGTTGTGGACGTTGAGATGGTCTGTATTACACCTGTTACATGTTCAGTGAGTTCTCAGGTGAACATCTACAGATAGGAACTTGGACACACATCTCCCAACTCCCACACATGTAGATTCAGTAGATTATTAATAAATCTCATTCACACAGTCACTAAAAGTTTCTTGATCATCTGCTGAACAAATTCAGATGTGTCTTTATTGCTACGTCTATGATGCAGTGTGTGCTTACGTACCTGTGGTGTACGTTTAAGCTTTATTGTTCAAACCACCAGAACTGAATTCTAGTTCACTCATCAGACAGAGGCAGATGAAGTTATTTGCTTCATGTGGTGAGATTACTTGCCACCCAACCCCCACTCAGATGTCTAAGAGTCTAAAAGAGGAAGCGAATAACAAGACATCTTGCTGAAACAGGAAGTGTATATGCGCGTTCACTTATGCTGACGTCAGAAACACCAGCTTTGCAGGAACAGGGGAATAACGGCATCATGTCATGTGACCACTGTGGGCAACCCACAAGCCTACACTGGGACTGGCTAAAGTCAGGTGATCTGAAGTTCCTATCAGTAGTGTGGAGAGTGGTCAACTGCAAATCAGAAACACAGTCAGGTAATCAAACACAGAGGACGACTTTTGGTCATACAAACATAGACCTGGATGGACAGAGACATCTACCTGGTGTTTTCACTCACTGGCTGCTTTATTAGCAGCACATAAAGGCCCACATTCACAATCTCTAGCCTTTCTGTCCTGCTGTTATATATATATATATATATATATATATATATATATATATATATATATATATATATATATATATATATATTTCTAAAAATGATTCACTCATTATTTTAAAAAATTGCTGCACAAATATCTGCACCCAATAGGAATCAACCGACAGGACTAAGGTGGGTAGGTTCGACATTGGGGGATATGCAAATGATTGAGGTATCTTGCTCAGCTGCGGATGTGATGTAAGCAGGGACAGGCCTCATCACTGAACCTGACTGACCCAACAGCCACGAATACAGACATTCAGCGAGCAGTGATGCGCTTCATGACTCATCCTGTTAGTGCCAGCACCATTGGCAGATGGCGGCTCAACGCAGGGCTTCATGCATGCGGACTGCCCTCAACACCATGTCAGTGTCGCCAAAGACTGCAAGGGTGTCGTATGAGTATTATTGGAGTGACTCCGAATGGCAGCCGGTTATCTTCAGCAGTCCTGCTTTTGTCTTGGTGGAGACGACCAGGATGCACTATTTGTTGTGGCACGTCACACGCCCGGAAGGCCTGGTGTCACTCCACCTCTACCCCTACCGCACCTGCAGGAACTGTGTGAGGATAATCAAGCTGTATGGGATGGATTATCACAAGACACCAATAGGAACCTCTACACCTCCATGTGGAGATGTATGGAATGCTGCGTTAGTGAAGATGGCGGCTAGACGCCTGCTATTATTTTAATGATGTATATTAATATATATATATATTTTTTTAGAAAAGCCGCTTTGTGTGAATAAGAGAACTGGCCTCATGTGGCTTATTGTTTTATTCTTTACTTGATAACTAAGGGGTTCCCACCTAGTGGGGCCTAAAGACAATGACCATGAACCATCTCACAGAGCCAAATGGATTGGCAAGTTAATACACAAGATGTACCTTTTCATTCTACTGCAAGACGATGTTCACACTAGTTCACGTCACTTTCAGCAGACATAAACAGAACCACAGGATCCTGTACAGCTGATGCTGTTTATTTATGAGTCGTACATATGAGTATTATATACCGTATGTTGTGATATCATGCTACAAACACGCTAAAAACTGCAAAAACAATAAAATAAAATGTTATTATCAGATGTACAGCCATCTGTTCAAAACAACTTTTAAAAAGATTTTAACCATTTATGAAATATTATTATATTATATATTATATTTTTATATATATATTTATATATATATATATATATATATGTTAGTGCACATAGTGTACATATACATTAATTATGCCAAAATGGCTCATATCCAATATGTTAAGTTCAGAAGTTGTATATTAATATCTCTGTAGAAGATGTATTTATTTATATTCAATTACAAAATCAGAACCTGTAATATGTCTGTAAGAAATTCTGTACACAGATGTACACACAGTAAACCTTTACATATGCTCAGAATGCTTCATAAAATGCAACACTGTTTTAAGAGCTAAATATTAAAATACACACCAAAATATAAAATCCACAATCATTATAAAAATATCATTATAAAATATGGTTTCTGCAGTTTTACACGCCTGAACAAACTGATGTGTAGAGAAGAAGCTTGCAAAAGTAATTGAATGGTGAGGAAGGTGAATGTAGACTGACCACAACAGGTAAATAGTTACTAATAAATGTTAATATTTATGGGGGTATGTGTGTGGTTGTGTGTGTGGGTGTAAAAACGTGTCTGTGGGCATGTGTGTATGGGTAAATCTATAGGTGTGTGTCAATGTACCTGCAGGTGTGTAATCGTGAGAGCTGAGGGCATCCTGTAAATATTCCTACTGTATAGGTTGAAAAAAGGTGAAATACTTCAGGCAGGCATATCGGTAGAGCTGAGAATCCGGTGATTGATGGCTATGGCTGTGTGTGTGTGAAAGATGTGTGTGTGTGTGCTGTCAGGCGTATGTGTATATGTAGAAGGGTGTATGTGAAGGCTATGGCTAATGTATGTGTGTGTGTGTGTGTGTGTGTGTGTGTCTTTGGGCATGTGTATATATACTGTCTATAAATATCTGGGTGTAGGCGTGCATAAGTCTATGGGGAAGGGTATATTTATGTATGTATGTATGTGAGGGATGTGTGTGTGTGTGTGTGTGTGTGTGTGTGTGGTATGTGTGTCTGTGTGCATGTGTATATTAGTAGTGTGTGTGTGTGTATTAGTAGTGTGTGTGTATGTGTGTCTGTGTATTTATGTATGTGTGTGTGTGTGTGTATGTGTGTGTATTAGTAGAGTGTGTGTGTGTGTGTGTGTGTGGTATGTGTGTCTGTGTGCATGTGTATATTAGTAGTGTGTGTGTGTGTGTATTAGTAGAGTGTGTATGTATGTGTGTGTGTGTGTGTGTGTATTAGTAGTGTGTGTGTGTATGTATGTATGTGTGTGTGTATGTGTGTGTATGTGTATGTATTAGTAGAGTATGTGTGTGTGTATGTGTGTGTGTGTGTGTGTGTGTGTGTGTATGTGTGTGTATGTGTGTGTGTGTATGTATGTGTATTAGTAGAGTGTGTGTGTGTGTGTGTGGTATGTGTGTCTGTGTGCATGTGTATATTAGTAGTGTGTGTGTGTGTGTGTGTGTGTGTGTGTATTAGTAGAGTGTGTATGTATGTGTGTGTGTGTGTGTGTATTAGTAGTGTGTGTGTGTGTGTGTGTGTGTGTGTGTGTGTGTGTGTGTGTGCTAATTCAGTCTAATGCTGGCGTATTCTGTAGTTTCTTCAGTGTCCATCAGTTTGTTAGCTGGCCTTGATTTCTTTGCTGGTTTTGATCTGTTGCTGTGGACTACAGTAGAGTACGTCACATCATCCTGCAGAGAAAACACATTAACAAATACTGGGTCACTTCAGCACAGGGTACATACTACCATTCAATGAGCTTATTCAATGAGCCCTGTCAATTAATAAGCTGCTTATTACATTATTATACACATTATTAATAAACATCTAGAGTTACAAGAGCATTTTCCAGAATTCAGATGTATGTACCTGATTTTCAACCCCACAAATAAATGATCTTAGGCTTGTTTTGGTTCCAGATTTTGCCTTATACCCTGATATGATATAAGTGCATGTAAACTCTACACTATACACAATGTTTGACAGTGGAGAACTTAACCACTTGTTATTGGCTTGATTAAGAAACATTATACTGGACACCACACAGGAGCAAATATTTCTGAGGTGGAATGGACAAATAAAACTGCCCCGGGATGATTATTACATTCTAGTTATTGTTTAATACTGTAGAAATAAGCAGCATCTCAATTACTAGTAATTAGCTTGTAGAGCATTATAAGGGGCCCCCAAACTGAAATGCTACCAAATATTATTTTGCAAATATTTATCATATGCATATGATCCAGAGCAACTATGCGACTGCACTGATACTCACCACTTCCTGAGGTTCCTTGGATGTATCTTTGTTTACAGTGGCGTACAGCACAAGAGAATCATCCTGTAATACAAATTCAGCAAAACCATAAGAACACTTTCAACTGCCTAAGACACCCACTACGTAACTACACCAAGGGCTTTCCTTCCTCTTATACATGTGAACCAAAATATTAATCCACTAATGAACTGATCCAGGTGTACTGGGTAAAGGAGTGAACAAAAATGGCTATAGTAAAGGTTCCACTGGACTAGGATTGAGACCCCCTGACTCATTGACCATCTACACTCTTTGTTAAAAAGGGGTTTAAGGCTTCTATAAGAACCCTGGTTTTTCTACATTCGAGTAGAACCATTAACCTGTACACAGTGTATATTGTTGTTGCTAAAGAAGCCTTGAAAAAACAGGTTTTAAGGGTGCACCATACAGGTCCACAGTATAGGCTTAAGTTCACTGACTGCAGCCCAGCTTATCTGTTGTGGCCTAGTTTATCAGTCTTTTCTCTATTAGCAGTGGAAAAAGACCTCCACTGGGCAGAAGCAACTAATGATATTAGACCGCACCACCAATTGGAAGAGATCGTGGTAAGACCAATATTTGTTATTGGGAAACAAAGCTAACTGGACAAAAAATGAGCCACCTGTGACTGAAGTCTACCTAATAGCGCACTTCACTGTGATTGAATTTGACATGAATTGGACAGGTTTCTGGATGTAGGCCACGTTAATGTTCAGAAACTCTTGCATCAAAGAATTGTGCAGTTGGGACAGATTTGGTGGAGGCCTTCCCTGGCCCAATTCTGAGGAGAGGTTCCTGTAGACTGGGATTTTAGCCACTGCTAGTAGACCCGTATGACCATACGCTTCCATACACCTGCAGATTCAGCTACTTCCTTCACACTACCTTCTTTGGCCACGCCCACATGCAATCAAGAACGCTTGGTAATGTAAAAAGTGGAGGTGAACCACAGAGCCAGTTTGTGTAAGTGCACACCATAAGCTTTAAGGCTTTCCCACAACAGAGATGCCACATCATCATTAACACAGCTGCTCTACTTCTGAGCATACCTGTGTCTCCTGATCTCTTCTCCCCTCTGATTTATTCTCACAGCTCTCCACCGGCCTCCGTCTCCGAGCTGCGGAATCCAACCACAGATGCTTATACACAACAGCAGCTCAAAGCTCCAAACACAGAGTGCGTGAGAACAGCGAATAGAGTGTCAGTACAAGCTTGAATACCTCTGTATCTCCAGCAGATGATCCCGGTGAGAACCATTAACAGCAGTAAGCCCCCCACAGCAGCATAAATGAAGGGCTCAGACTGGCTGGGTGGTAGACTGGGAGTACCTGTATTTGAAATGAGAACATGAATAAGGTCTGATTTAAGTTTGATTGATTGTTTAAAATAAATGCATCATTACCAGGTGGTGAAGACATTGTGGCAGATTTGGTTGAACTGATAGTCCTGGTTTTCTCACCCTTTGATGTTCTGGATTGTTTGACTGTGGTCACAGGAGAAGTAGGTTTAGCTGGACCCCCTGCAAGAGAAAGATCTGTTGAGTGGCTTATAATAATTCATTCCAAAACTGTCTGATCCAATCACACCAACACACCACCAACACCATGTCAGTGTCAGTGTGGTGCTGAGAATTATCCACAACACCCCTAATATCTGCCCTGTGCTGGTGTTATGGGGGTCCTGAGCAAATGAAATGTAACACAATGTGAACAGCCTGTGCTAGGTTCAAATGATGCAGAAAAGTCAAAATTGACAAAAGTGGACATTCTTGTTTTTCTTTAGACATTAATGGTATCCTATTCTATGATCAATATTACTATTAGAAAAATAAAATGTTACCGTTACATAAAGCTACAACACTGCACGTGGCTGGAAAACTACTAAAACAGAACTGAACGACCAAAGAAAGACATAAAGGTATGTGGACACGTTAGCTGCTATGTCAAGAAGCACTCCTGGGGGCAGGTTAGCTAGACTAATTGACTAGCTTTATCAAGCCTGTATATCTCCATATATGCATATACACATAAAATAATACTTGCATAAATAGTTGCACCTAGAAGGGAACTTGGTGGGAAGGTTTGACATTGTGAGACAAGTGACTGATTCAAGTTTCACGCACACAGAGTCGTCCCACATGCCAATTCTTTTTTGATTACTCCGTGCCTGGGAGCACCAGGACAATACACTCTCTGGTATATATACTTAATTAAAATGTGTTTATCTGTTAATATGCATATGTTTACATATGCACTACACTTTGAACTACATTGCACTTTGCACTTTCTCCTTGATTTACTCTAAACCAATGCAACATCATTTTGTTCTAATGCACACTGTACAGTTTGAAATGAAATTTAGAGAGACAATTTTAGAAAAGCAAGTAGCAAATAAGAAGCCAACAACAGCAGAGGTATAACCAGACACTGGAGCTACTCAATTAACACATCTCATTTATGGAGCTAATGGTGCAGATCAAAACTCCACTGTACTCCACCTACTACACTAATGAGTGGACTTCTAAGGGTACTGTGCTGTGCTGCAGTACACTTCAGTATTCAGTACTAGGTAATATTATCTACAGTGTGCTTTACTGACTTTGCTGGATCAGCTATGGCTTTGTAATCTCTGTACATTCTGTCACTGTGCCATCAAATGAACTGATAACTGACCAGCTAAATTCTACACAGCATTAAAGTATATGAGTCCCATTGTAATACTGCTTTAGACAAAGGAACATAAAGTTCATCCAGCCTAATAGTTTGTGGCCTTTATTTCCAAGTTACAAGATCACCTGGACAGATAGCAGCCAGAAGGGAGAAGCATCCTTCATATACCAGTCAGACACTTCCTACTAATGTCTCCATTACACACATACTACTGTAGGAAGCCCTGAGATCCATCATCATGTACCGTCATACACAGACTTCAACAAAGCTCTCACATGTACGAGTAATTTTAACCAGGAACTACATTCAACACAAGGAACGACAGAATAACACCACCTAGAATAGAGCTCAGAACGTACGACAGTACACAGCTTATACACTAAGGGCCACTTGTACAAACACAGGACTAAAGCACTTAGAGGAAACAGGGGAGCACAGTGATAACTGGGAGGAGCTAGGTAGTCAAGGTAACAGGGTGAAAAACATAGGTAAAGAGAAATTAGTGAGTGGAGTTACACCAGAAAGTTACCAGGATGTAGCCTTTATAGGACAATATTAATATACATATACTCTATTAATCATCTACACTAGACTACCACACACACACCCTCAACACTGAACCCTCATTACAGCTCTGCTTGGAGGATCAGTACTGTAACACTAACATCCTATACAGCTGATTCAGCACACTTTGCAGTAGGAATACAGATCAGTGTGTTACCTTCAACAGTGAGTCTGAAATATGTGAGTCCACTTTTCACACCATCACACCTGTACACTCCTCCATCCTCTTCAGTCAGGTGTGATATGAGTAGAGAGAGATTTCCTGGAGAGTGATCATTAACCAGCTGAACTCTGTTTCTGTACTGATCACTTTCAATGGGTATCCTGTCATAGCCTTTCCTCTTTTGATTGTATCTGTTCCAGGTGACGTTCCCAGGTTTGGCACGTAGCTCGGTGCAGGAGCAGGGCAGCAGTACTGACCCTCCTCTATGTGCTGTGATAGTCAGTAGTTTTCCCCTGTCTGTCAGACTGCAGCCTGCAGAAACACATATTCAGGATTGAGGACTGTTGTTTACATGTGACGAGTCATCCAGAAGCACTAAATGCTGCTTTATAAGTTAAATATGAGTTATAATAATTCATAAACGACTGAACAAATGGGTTATCATAAGATACCAAGATGATTAATGTATGTATGTAGCTACATTCCTCCAAACACCTGACTACTGCTACACACAGCAAATCACTACTACACCTTTACTGCACAAATGAAGCCGCACCACCAAAAGCTCAGTAATAGATTTACAGTACAGAGCTGTTCATTACTCTAAACCTCCAGCACTGAGTTTCATTTACATCCCTAAACCACCTCACAGTTATTTAATCAGTTCACCATCATTATGGTGTTTACAGAGACTTACGGCTTTCACCTCATTCGGGCCCACAGCGACGGCGGAGAAAATGATAGATGGTGTAACTCTGGGCACATCACTATTAAGCAACAAATCTGCTGTAAGAACATTGAAATGTTAGCCGTTAGCATGTGACCGTGATATCTCCAGAGGGAATTCTCGTACGCTATCGTGATAGCTGCGTACGTTCCCCCCTCTGCTAACACTGACGCTGCTTGTGATGTCCTGCACTCAGCTGTGTGTAGGCTGCAGACGCAGCACCCACAGGCCCTCTTTCTTATCTCTGGAGACTTTAATCATGTTTCTCCATCCTCCAGTATATAACCTGCCACACCAGAGGCAATAAAATACTGGACCTGTTTTATGCCAACACAAAGGAGGCATATAACTCCTCACCCCTCCCTCCCCTCGGAAGATCTGCTCACAATCTGGTTCACCTTCTGTCTGTGTACAAACCCCTTGTACACAGAGAACCAGCTGTGACCCGCACGGTGAAGAAATGGTCTAAGGAGACTGAAGAGGCTCTGAAGGACTGTTTTGAAACAACAGTGTGGGAAGAACTGAGTGATCCTAATGGGGAGGACATTGACAGTCTCACTCATTGCATCACGGACTATGTTAACTTCTGTGTGGAGAACACTGTTCCCACCAAGACTATTCAGTATTTCTCCAACAATAAGTCATGGATAAGTCCTGATATAAAGGCTCTCCTAAAAAAGAAAAAGAGGATTTCAGATCAGGTGACAAGGATGAGCTGAAGGCTGTGCAGAGGGAACTGAGAAGGAAGATCAGGGAGGGGAAAGCCAGCTACAGGAGGAAGCTGGATGAACAGTTACAGCGGAACAACGTCAGCAGAGTTTGGAAAGGCCTTAAAACCATCTCTGGTCACAAGAAGCCCGACTCCTGGTGGTGGGGGATCAGAAGTGGGTGAACGAGCTCAATCTATTTTTCAATAGATTTGATCACTCCCCTGCCCCTCACCCTGCAGAGACGTCCCGGCTGAATCCCCTCTCTGTGGCACTACCAACATTCTGCCCTCCCCACTCTCTCACACTCACCCCCTCAACAACTTTCAGCTCACAGCCACCCCCGACTGGTTCGTTTGATGGCAGCTCTAATCCATTCACACCCAGCACCCAGCCCCCCTGCTCCAGTCTGTCCTTCACAAGGCCCAGGTGAGGAATGAGCTAAGGAAAATCAAGGCAAAGAAAGCTGGAGGTCCAGATGGCTTCAGTGCCAAGCTCCTTAAGTCCTGTGCAGATCAGCTGTGCGGGGTAGTTGAGCACATGTTCAACATGAGCCTGAAACTGGGAAGAGTGCCACAGCTGTGGAAAACATCTTGTGTGGTACCTGTGCCGAAAACACGGCACCCAAAGGACCTTAACAGCTACCTCTTCAGTTTGCCTACCAGCCAGGTGTATGAGTGGATGATGCTGTCATCTATCTTCTACACAGAGCTCTTTCTCACCTGGAGAAACCTGGGAGCACTGTGAGAATCACCTTCTTTGATTTCTCCAGTGCTTTTAACACCATACAGCCGGGGCTCCTGAAGGACAAGCTGGAACATGTTGGTGTGGAAAGTCACCTTTCAAACTGGATACTGGACTACCTCACCAACCGACCACAGTATGTGAGGGCACGGGACTGTGTGTCTGACAAGGTGTTCAGTAGCACAGGGGCCCCTCAGGGAACAGTCTTGGCACTGTTCCTCTTCACCCTGTACACTGCTGACTTCATGTACAGCTCACTAAACTGTCACCTCCAGAAGTTCTCTGATGACTCAGCGATCGTTGGCCTCATAACAAATGAGGAGGACAGCGAGTACAGAGAACTGATTCAGGACTTTGTGGACTGGTGTCTGCAGAACCACCTCCAGATAAACGCAGGAAAGACCAAAGAACTGGTGGTGGATTTTGCAGGTGCAGACACCCCCCTCAGTTAGTGAACATCCTGAGGACCTTCTTCGATACAGTGGTGGTATCTGCCATCTTTTACGGAGTGGTCTGCTGGGGCAGCAGCATTTCGACGGCAGACAGGAAGAGACTGGACAAGCTGTTAAAGAGGGCCGGCTCTGTCCTGGGAAGCCCCTTAGACCCAGTGCAGGTGGTGGGAGACAGGAGGATGTTAGCCAAGCTGGCATCCATGCTGGAGAATGACTCCCACCCCATGCATGAGACTCTGGCAGCACTGGGCAGCTCCTTCAGCGACAGGCTGCTTCACCCCAAGTGTGTGAAGGAGCGGTATCGAAGGTCCTTCCTTCCTGCTGCTGTTAGACTCTACAACCAGCACTGTTCCCAGAGGACCATGCACACACACGCTTAAACTACACACATTCACAGGACCACACACACACGCACTTAACCTACACACACTCACAGGACCACACACACACGCACACTTAAACTATACACACTCACAGGAAATAGAGCTGTTTTCTATGTAGCATAATGTGCAATGCTAACAATGTGAAGTATTTTTCCATTACCCATGTGCAATAAAAAATAAATGTGCAATTATCTGTAAATATTTTACAATTATCTGTAAATAAGATCCTCCAGAGGTTTTGACTTTATTATTTATAATGTTTATATTGTTCTGTTCTTATTTTTTAGAGTACCTTGCTATCCCTTTGCTGATGTAATACTGTGAATTTCCCCACTGTGGGACTAATAAAGGATTATCTTATCTTATCCTATCTTATTACACAGGAGACCAGCATCATTACACCTCCTTCCAGCTCTGCTTCAGAACTAGCACACTAGTGCATATGACATGTTCACTGAGTGAAGCTTTAAAGCTGATTCTATCAGGGATGTAGTTATGAGATTATCACTGCACTGTGTATGTGGATCAGATTAGAGATTTACCTTCAACAGTGAGACTGATATCTCGGAATCCGGCAAGTTCACACCTGTAATCTCCTCCATCCTCTTCAGTCAGGTGTGATATGAGTAGAGAGAGATTTCCTGGAGAGTGATCATTACCCAGCTGAACTCTGTTTCTGTATCGACCACTCTCACTGGATATCTCTTTCCAACTATCGTGTCTCAGATGTCTCCATCTGAATGTCTCAGGTTTGGTGTTCAGGTCAGTGCAGTAGCAGGGCAGCAGTACTGACTCTCCTGTGTATGCAGTAATCTCTTTTCTCGGCTGATGGTCTTTCAGTGTGCAGCCTGCAGGAACACATCAGTGAATGACCTTCACCATCATCACCTCCGTAACACTCACTCCACCAGAAACAGGACTGTCCTGTAAAGGTGGTGTTCTAATAAGACATGCTTGACCAGCCTCAAAGAGGAAGTGTGTTCAGACGAGCCTGTCATCCTCTCTCTGACACTCAGCTACACCAAATATAGTGACGGGGCAGCGTCCTGTCAGCTCTTCCTCTTTCTTCTCTTGCAGCACTTGACACATGTAGTTGATTGTTGGTAAAGCCACGCCCCCCATTTCATTTTCTCTTTCTCTCTGTAGAGTTATCATGCACTTGCACTGCTAGTGGTGGAACTAGAGAGAGCAGAACGAAACACTCTTCTTCATCTGATTATTCATGTATAAATGAGATAACCATCAGCTGGGCTTAAGAAAAGGTGATGAGAGCTCCATGAAGTTAGCTAGATTTGTACTGAACAGGTGAGATGTGTTATTGTTTATGACTGGCTACTGAAACAGGCCGTCAGGATATCACTGCTGTGGATGTTGTGGCCTGTGATGTGATGTACCTGTGTTACAGTGTAGTGCTGTACAGTCGTTTTACCTGTAGAGTAAATTAGCCGGTTAGCTTGTACTGTCTGCCACTCAGTTATGAAGAACAGTCTGCTCTCTGAATACCGCACACAGACTTGGAATACTCCACTCTGACTGACCATCAGATTCATCTGCTCTGTATTCTTCCACATGCTCAGTGCAGTTACACATTCTCACCAGAGAGGTCACTAAATCCCCAAATCCACAAAACTTACAGACTGCTGCTTTAATACCAGAAATGTATTTATTAATAACAATACAAAACTGTGTGTTTAATATTTAATATTTTTATCTTATTTAATAATATGAATAAAAGAAAGTTTATATTTATGAATATCATTTCCTTATATTAATGTAAAAGGAAAAAAAATCATGAAACAATGCAACACCCTTCAAGCACTTTGGGCAGGTGGATTATTCTCAGCACTGAAGTGACACTGACGTGATGGTGATATGTTAGTGTGTGTTGTGCTGGTATGGGTAGATCAGACACAGCAGTATCCCTGGTGGTTGTGTCCTCTCACTGTCCACACTATTAGACACTCTTACCTGGCTGGTCCACCTTGTAGATGTACAGTCAGAGATAATAGCTCATGTGCTGCTTAGCTTATGCTGGTGATCCTCTAGTCCTTCATCAGTGGTCACAGGACGCTGCCCATAAGATGCTACCAACAGGATGCTACTCACAGGATGCTGCCCACATGACACTACCCACAAGTCGCTGCCCACAAGATGCTACCAACAGGATGCTGCTCACAGGATGCTGTTGGCTGGGTATTTTTGGTTGGTTGACATATCTTGGTCAGGCTGTGACACTGAGGTATCCAACAGCAGTGCGATGTCCTATCCACTCACACCAGCTCCAAACACACTAATACATCATCACCACCATCACCCACCAGCCACATAATACCTGCTCTATTTATATGTACAATACCTATATGTAGAGAGAGAGCGTTAAAATGTAGGATAGCATTTTTGTTACATACATAATCCATACAGCATACTTAATCGAAAAGTTCAGACTGTACATTGTGTGCCTGTAATAACTATGTAGTTACACATTGCATTAACTGTGGCGTGTTCTGATCGTGATAGGAGGTGTGTATTACCTACATTATGGGAGGACTTACACTGCATCTGCACAGGAGACACTAAATACCATTTACCTAGTGACTCCTAACATTCAGCCAGCTGTAGTAGTATGACTGTGCTGTGATGTGATAAAGGTTTAATAATGTAGGTCCCCTTATCATACTACCTTAAAAGCAATGCCCTGGTTCTGCAGTCTCACTATGTCTACCTGTCCACTGAGTTTAAGGTGTAACCTTTACAGAGCTACTGTGGAATGTTGGTGTTGGAACATGATAAACTGATCAGATCACATGGATTAACACCACTCTGGATTTCCTTACTACATACATACAGATAACCCTATTAGAGATGATGGAGAGGTGCTGTAGTCATGCAGATGCAGTGATGTCAGCACTCTCATACTGTAGGTAACTACACACCACCTACAATCAGATAAACAGACAGACAGAAATCAGTTGCTGGTCTACAGATCACATGTGTTGTCCGTAGCTGGGTGGATGTCTGTTGATGCTCTTCTCTGTTCCAGTCTCACTGCTCCATCTTCATCATTAAGATCATAAGATGAACAAAAACCTTCAGGTCATGAACAAATCCTGTACATTCACACAGACAAGTAAACAGTACCAGTAGCAGTACTATGCTGGCTGAACTGGGTAGTGTGTACCTTTGGTTCTACAGTAGACCACAGCTACTATAATGTGGAGAATGATCACAGTCACCAAGGCATAGGGGACGGAGGTTCTGCAACACCAACATGAGTAAAGACAGATCTACAAGTTAAGGTCAGCTTAACAGTATGACCCTTCTGAGGAAACTTGGTCCTGATCAACATCACCAATGTGGTTTAGTAATGAAGTACCATTTAGACTGTTCACATAGACTTCAAATGGTAACATGTGAAGCTGATGTCTGTGAATGGAGTCTGCTGTTACCTTTCTGGGAAGAAAATGTGGAGGAAGGTTTAGATGAGGTTTTCAGATAAAAAGGTGGTGTGAAGCGCTGGAGAAGTTGGTGTTGCTGGACCCCCTGGAAACAGAGAAGACTTTGACGGTGTCTATTATCCCAGTGCTATATGGTCTAGTTACCCCACCAGCACTTGGTGGGTATTGCTGGTGCTGGGGTGTAAAACTAAACTTATCTAGTCTTAGTTCTAGTCTGTTTTGGTACACTGGAAATCCTGAGGACTGAATTAACTTTACTGTATGAGCTCCTACCATTTCTACAGCTACAGCAATGCAGGTGGATGGAGAACAAGCAACACAGATCAGACTGACTCCAGAACAGCAGAAAAGACCGGTGGACACTTTAGATACAGTCTCTAGAAAAGACTACAGGGAGAAGATCCCTATAGCCTGCATTTCTACCAAGTTCAGAACATTTCTACCGTGTGGCGTCTTACGACCTTATATTAGTGTCTACCAGAACTCTCAAAGCTCTACAATAATAATCACAACTTCAATAATAAAAACACCTCAAACTTTAACCTGGACAGGCAAACAATCAGCACAGCAGAGCTAGAATCAG
>JAMWET010003096.1:5000-7500 GCA_024036415.1 Prochilodus magdalenae
AGATCAGATCATGACTAAGATAGATAGATAGGATAGATAAGAGTAGATAGGATAGATTAGATTTAAGACAGACAGAAGGACAGTCGTCGAGGGATAGATAGATAGATAGGGATAGATTAGATAGATAGATAGATAGATAGATAGATAGCATAGGTAGATAGATAGATAGTAGAGACAGAGGACAGAGAGGGATTAGATAGATTAGATAGGATAGATAGATAGATAGATAGAAGCTAGATGAAGACAGACAGACAGGGAAGACACACAGACCAGACGGAAGAGAGATAGATAGATAGACAGAGAGACGAGAGGGGGATAGACTAGATTAGACAAGACCTGACAGAGTAGATGGGCATTAGAGGAGATAGATAGATAGATAGATAGATAGATAGATAGATAGATAGAGAGACAGATAGATAGATAGATAGATAGATAGAGAGACAGAGATAGATAGATAGATAGATAGATAGATAGATAGATAGATAGATAGATATACCAGCGTTATATCTGGTCCTCATGGTGGACAGAAAAACCGCTGCTTCAGTCGCTCTCTGATTTCCCTCCTTAGAGGCCAGTGTGCTTTGTGCTATAGGCTGATCTGTAGGGAAAGGTGTACACTCGTATCAGAAACTGAGTTGGTGTGCGGAGGAAACTGGAGGAAGGATTTCTGTAAGGTCGTTGTTTTACTCACTGCAGTATTACAGTCTGTCCATCCTCTCTCTCTCTCTCTCTCTCTCCTCTTCCTCCGTACAGCTTTGGATGCATTACACGAATGCCTGTATGAATATATTTTCTGTATCTCTGGCTGCAGTTCACTGGGACCGCTGTTAGAAACAGCAGCACTTACTCAAAGTAAATTTCAAATGAGCTTCTTTTCACTCCACTGCAGCTGATTTTAAGACCAGTAATATTATTCCACTTAAGTCAAATTTAATCTTTCAGACTTGCTCCCTTTTTTTTACCCAACACGGATTTTTGTAACCTGTAAAAGCAATTTACAGGTTACATAAGTTTAGGTGTTCATTCGGTCAATTTCCATCACAAATTCACTATTTTACTTTTAAGACCGCTGAAACTAGTATAAATATTTAGAGCTTGTAGATTCTAAGCTGCCAAGAAAAACCAACAAACCTAAAGCGATGTTTACAGCTCCGGTCCCCAACACTGGTCCTGGAGGACGCCCGGACATTTTTAGGTTTTCTAGCCAAAACGCAGCTTCAGGGCTTCAGGGCTTCAGGGCTTCAGGGTTTCAGGGCTTCAGGGTTTCAGGGCTTCAGGGTTTCAGGGCTTCAGGGCTTCAGGGTTTCAGGGTTTCAGGGCTTCAGGGCTTCAGGCTTTCAGGGCTTCAGGGTTTCAGGGCTTCAGGGCTTCAGGGCTTCAGGCTTTCAGGGCTTCAGGGTTTCAGGGCTTCAGGGCTTCAGGGTTTCAGGGTTTCAGGGCTTCAGGGCTTCAGGGCTTCAGGGTTTCAGGGCTTTAGGGCTTCAGGGTTTCAGGGCTTCAGGGTTTCAGGGTTTCAGGGCTTCAGGGTTTCAGGGCTTCAGGGTTTCAGGGTTTCAGGGCTTCAGGCTTTCAGGGCTTCAGGGTTTCAGGGTTTCAGGGCTTCAGGGCTTCAGGGCTTCAGGGTTTCAGGGCTTCAGGGTTTCAGGGTTTCAGGGCTTCAGGGCTTCAGGCTTTCAGGGCTTCAGGGCTTCAGGGCTTCAGGCTTTCAGGGCTTCAGGGCTTCAGGGTTTCAGGGTTTCAGGGCTTCAGGGCTTGTGCACGGGTGGAACAGTTTCATCAGGGGTGTTGAGGGCAAGGCCAACACTACGTTCAGGACAGTGGACCCTCTTGAACCAGTGCTTTAGAATATGGGATGTAAACTGACGTACTGAAAACTTGTTTAGCTTTTATGGTCTTTAATTAGGGAGTAAAACTTGATGATACATCAAAACATAAAACAGCCTGAAGTAGTATTAAAATTCTCCTGAGTGTGATCCAGGACCTATGTAAATAATTCAACTGTACACTAAAGAAATGTGGATGGATGTACTAATTCATAGTAACTCATGTAATACAGTCTTAATAAAGTGCTTATTGTGCGTTATTACAAGACAGTATGTGTTTATTGGAAACGTCCACACAACAAACTTCCAGTTCTTTGCTTATATAGAACATGATTCAAGCTTTGGGAAGTTCAAGCATTGGGAAGTTCAAGCTTTGGGAAGTTCAAGCTTTGGGACTTTCAAGCATTGGGAAGTTCAAGCTTTGGGAAGATCAAGCATTGGGAAGTTCAAGCTTTGGGAAGTGCAAGCATTGGGAAGTTCAAGCATTGGGAAGTTCAAGCATTGGGAAGTTCAAGCTTTGGGAAGTGCAAGCATTGGGAAGTTCAAGCTTTGGAAAGTTCAAGCTTTGGGAGGTTAAAGCTTTGGGAAGTTCAAGCATTGGAAGTTCAAGCATTGGGAAGTTCAAGCATTGGGAAATTCAAGCTTTGGGAAGTTCAAGCATTGGGAAGTTCAAGCAT
>JAMWET010003096.1:12500-15000 GCA_024036415.1 Prochilodus magdalenae
ATTTAAACTTTTGACCTTCTGAAAATCAGGTTTAAAGACTTTCAAGTCACAGTGTTTGGCTGAGTGGTGCATCCAACGTGTGGCCTCCAAGGCAAGCCCTCCTTTTCTTAACTGGGTTTACCGAGTGAGGTTTTAGTGGTGAATAAATAAACTGATGAATTGGTAACAATACACCTGGCCATCACATTCTACATTTTCTGATTTCTACATAATGTTTCTTGTTTCAAAATTCCAGAGAAAATGATCGTCTGTCTGTCGTGAAGCCGAGTCTGATGGATGTAAATATTAAGGTTATTATGCATTCCAGACGCCAGCGCGGGAAATGTCAGGGTGTCTATAATTGCCGGCTCGTTTACAGATTTCTGATGTAATTTTCCAGTTTGGAGCGTCTCCACAAAGCCTGACGTTTCCCCACCAGTAAAGCGCTTCATAGCGATGCTGAGTTAATGGTTGCCTTATGCTGCGACATTGTCGCAAATGGAGGAAAACATGCCAAGCAATTAATCAAACAAAAACCAGACAAAGAGACACATCTGAAAAAATTCATTCACTTTGCATTTCTGTTTAATCTCCAGTAATTAGGCTCTTCTAGTCGAATGCGGCGCTTATCGTACCGATACAAGAACTTTTGATTAAAATATGTGAGTTTGGAAACACTATTCCAGCCACATAATCAAATTTCATTTATTCATTCTTCTCCAGTGTGTCACTGTTCCTGTGCTGCTGGGCTCCGAGATCAGTCCCGTCGGAATGAATGAGATTCGCTTTGCTGCCTTTCCGAAGGTCCATTTGCAAACGTACCCAGCACGTCTGTATGGTTGGCTGAATTTCTGACGTTTGAATAATAATGCAGCGTAGGTTTAGACAGAATAGCTTCGCTCTCCCTTATGTGTGTGATGACCTGTTGTGTGTTGGGTCGCACTGCTGAGCAAACTGAGAAGAAACACTCAGCGTCTTGTTAAACTCCCTGGCGATGCGTGCTTAAGATCAGAGCCCTCTGTTTCACAATACTGCGCTCTGAATTCATCAGTGCCTTTAAGAAACACTCAGGGGTTATTAAATAGTAATTACTGAGCGGTGCTCTGCATATGCACAGCACTGGCGTTTACGGTTGTGGCCGCAATTCTTAGCATAGTGGAGCTTTGGTGCCGCACACACACTGTTCATTATATCTGAAGCGTTTAGTATCTCCACTCACTGGTCCTTTTACTACTATACCGTATAGGTCCTTATACAGGGGTTGGACAATGAAACTGAAACACCTGGTTTTAGACCACAGTCATTTATTAGTATGGTGTAGGGCCTCCTTTTGCGGCCAATACAGCGTCAGTTGGTCTTGGGAATGACATATACTGCGTCCTGCACAGTGGTCAGAGGGAGTTTAAGCCATTCTTCTTGCAGGATAGTGGCCAGGTCACTACGTGATGCTGGTGGAGGTTGGTCCTTCTTGGTGGTATGCTGACATTGCCCTGGATACCGTGGCTCTTGATACATCACAAAGACTTGCTGTCTTGGTCACAGATGCGCCAGCAAGACGTGCATCAACAGTTTGTCCTCTTTTGAACTCTGGTATGTCCCATAATGCTGTGTGCATTGCAGTATTTTGAGCAGAACTGTGCTCTTACCTGCTAACTGAACCTTCACACTCTGCTCTTACTGGTGCAATGTGCAGTTAATGAAGATTGGCCACCAGGCTGGTCCAATTTAATGTTATCGAATGTTATGTGTGCGGCTAATTCCATGTGTGCGGACTCTGGCTCCCTATAAACCACATAATATCATTGCTTCAGAGTTTGGGCGTTTGGTAAGAGGAAATATCCAAGGGCCAAATTAGGTTTCGGGACTTCAAGAGCTGAGGTCAGTAAGTGAACGGCCCCTGGTTAAACAGCAGGAAAACCCGGACAATGGAAAATCAAAACGAGCCCTTTAAACATAAAGGAGGACAAACGGATCTTCTTTGTTTACCAAAACTTTAATACACTGTACTAATAAACAATGTTCAGGTTGCTTCTGTGTTAATTAATAGATTATCCATAAACGTGAATAGATCACATCCATCTCTGAACATGGGGTTACTACCCAGATTGTATGCGGACGTAGTTTAGTCTGTTACGTTCATCTTTCCGCATCCCCAGCTTCACTTTCCCCCACATTAAAAAGAATCTCAGTGAGGTGCTGTTGGTGTACAGGACTGCAGGGCTGAAGGGGCTGTTTGCAGGGTCCGTATCGGGAAGTGTAAATGTCATGTACCCCCTCAGGGCGTTGTGTGCACTCCTGGGAGTATACATACCCCTGTCAGGGAACTACTGAGTCAGAGGGTGGCCAACACAAACTGCATTAGGCCTATAACTGCACACCAGCGAGGTGAAGCTATAGGGAGTAAACAGGCATATGGAAATGTCTGGGCACCGCTGGACAGGTCACATGTATTTGCTGAATGTGAGAACGAGGTAACACACCTCCTACATCCTCCACAGAGCGCACGCTTCCTGGATTGAAC
>JAMWET010003096.1:20000-40588 GCA_024036415.1 Prochilodus magdalenae
GGGTGAGTTAGTCAAATTAGCTTCTGGTTGGGTAAGCTTGTCATAGTAATCACTAATTGGGTAAATTAGTCATACTAGCTGCTGATTGGGTGAGTTAGTCATACTAGCTGATGGTTGGGTAAGTTAGTCATACTAGCTGCTGGTTGGGTGAGTTAGTCAAAGTAGCTGCTGGTTGGGTGAGTAAGTCATACCAACTGCTGGTTGGCTGAGTTAATCATACTAATTGCTGATTGGGTGAGTTAGTCATAGTAATTGCTGTTTGGATGACTTAATCATACTGACTACTGATTGGGTTGATTCGTCATACTAATTGCTGATTGGGTGAGTTAGTCATACTAATTGCTGATTGGGCGAGTTAGTCATACTAATTGCTGATTGGGCGAGTTAGTCATACTAATTGCTGACTGGGTGAGTCAGTCATACTAACTGCTGACTGGGTGAGTTAGTCATACTAACTGCTGATTGGGTGAGTCAGTAATACTAGTTGCTGATTGGGTAAGTTAGTTATACTAGCTGCTGATTGGGCGGGTTAGTCATACTAATTGCTGATTGGGTGAGTTAGTCATACTAACTGCTTGTTGGGTGAGTTAATCATACTAATTGCTGATAGGATAACTTAATCATGCTAACTCCTGTCCGGGTGGGTTCATCATCCTAACTGTCAGATGAGGGAGTTTACCATGCTAACCACTGATTGTGTGAGTTAGTCAAGCTAACTTTTAATGGGGTGTGTGTGATTTGTCATGTAGCACAGAGGCAGAGCCACTACGTCAGTCTAGACTTCATTAGCAGTGAAAGAGTATTTGAAGTTCCTCCGGCGGTGGACGGGCTGAGAAACACCATGTTCCCCGGCTGATTTTTCAATGTAGGGCAATTACATTTATAGACGGCTCTGAAGCGGCCGTCACGTTTAGCGCTCACTTTCTCTTAAAGTGACAGTGCCTAATTTTCCATCTCCAACATTTTGGACAGGGGGGAAGTCATCAGGGTCTGTCACACACTCTGGAGTTTGTGGTGAGAGAGAGAGAGAGAGAGTTTCCTCTTAGAAGAGCAGAGAGAGAGCATAGAAGAGAGATGTGAAAAGGGACCGAAAGGACAGTAAGAATGAACAAAACAAACCCAAAAGAGTCCCCGTGAGAGAGGTCAGGCATATAGAGGAAAAGCTCAGACAGAAGGAACGAGAGACTAAGGGTAGAAAGAGCATAAAGAGAGCGAGACAGTAAACAGAGTATGAGTAAGAAGGTGAGTGAGAGATGAGGAAAGAAGAGTGAATAGACAGAAATAAAAGAGACAAACAGGCCTGGAGGGAGGACCCCGGAGACCGGCAGAGAGAAACTGGATAGGCTGCAGGAGAGAAGAGAGAGATACAGAGAGAGGGGGAAATAAAAATGAGAAAGATACACAGAGAGATGGAACAGAGAGAGGTAGAGACTGAAGCAGAGAAAAAGTCAGCATGGGAGAAGACAAAAGGAATAAGCAATGGGTAAAGATGAGAAGAAGAGAGGAAGAGAGAGAGAAAAGATAGAGAGTAGAAAAGGAGATGTTATAAAAGAGGAAAAGAGGAGGCACTGAAACAGAAGTGTGGCGTGGTTGGAGAGGTGCACACGTTTGGTGGTAAAGGCTCTGGTTGAATATTTAATGCTCTGTTTTTCTCATTGTCTGGAGTACAGTTCTAAAGTTAGCCCCTCTAAAGGCGGTTAGCGCCAGAGAGACGCTGGCTGGCTGTGGGTGTAGATAATGTTGATTAACTCAGAAACAGAAACATGGCCAAACAGTAAAGGGGGCTTTAATCCGCGTACAGCCCCCTGTGTGGTTACACTAGCTCCTCTTCTACTAAACCTGGAGTGTCCTGAAAGTTCTCCACCTCCTTTACCGAGCTCAGCAGTATAAAAGCAGTAACGCTGACCTCTAAAGGTGGAGAGAAAGTGTAGCTGGTAAGCGTGCCTGTGAAATATCTGTAACCATGTAAAACATATCGGTGTAATTCCACACCGGGTCTCCCCGCCACTGCAGACTCCATTTCCCAGATCCGATGACGTCACACTCACATGTCCCAGGCTCCCAACCAATCGCTCGCGGTCTAGCTCGCCTGTGTGCTGATCTGTTCCGCCTGCCGCTCCTCAGCCTGCTGATAAACCCCTCACTCACACAGAGCGAAGTTTTGCCGAACCCGTTTGGAACTCTCTGGCTCGTATGTCTGGTTCTGACCTCCTTTGTCTTTGACTCGCCCTCTCTTGCTCATCCCCTTTTACTCTGTTTGCCTGATTGCTTTGACTTCCTGGTTTTCGACCTCTGCCTGTCTCCCTGACTACGACCCTGCATTAGCCCTTCTGTTATGATTGCCACGATTTCGCTGTTGTGCTTGACTACCTTCTTCAGCTTTCCGCTCTGGGTACGCCAAGCCCAGTTCCTTGTCCCGGACGGCACCTCTGGTTCTGTATCCGTTCTGCTGCTGTTCTTCTGCTGTAACAATGCAAGTTTACTATGTGGGATAATAGGTTATCTCATCTCTAAGCTCCTCCCAGTCGCTCCATACTGAGAGAGACTGCTGGTTAATATGAGAGACGGACTGTCAGGACGATCAGTCAGTCAGAGCTCAGACGAGGACAGCTCTAAACGTTCCTCTGAAGTGATGAGGGCTCTATTTAGGTCAAACTGAGAGTGTTTCTAAAATGGCTGCGGGGCCCTGATGCCTCTGTAGTTGAGTTCTTTTCTAAAATGGCGGTGAAGAGAACATGTGTGCTAATGCTACAGGCTAAACATGCTCCACCTGAAATAACGCTTCACAGTCGGTTACCAGGCGAGGTTTACGAGGATGTAGTCAAACAGAACACGTCAGACCAGGTTCTCCCCTGTTCCACTTTTACAGTACATGTGGGCTGAGTTTGACTGCAGAATGTGGATCAGGCTACAGAATCCCTCTGCCTTCCTCGCAGCGTAAAATCACCACGATGACATTAGCACGTACAGTGTAGGGTTTTGACAGCACTCCAAGAACTTTTAAACGGGACACTGGCTGTGCCAAAAGCGATAACTGTTCAGCCATAATCTCTGATTTTCCAGGAGGGACCAAACGTCATTGTAACGAGGGGAGCTGAGAGGGGATCCATTAGGCAGTAGTTATTCAACAAAGATACAAAAATGCCAAAAACATGAAGCACAAGCACATGTCCGAATGTACAGCGCTCAGAAGTTCTCAAACAAAAACAGAAATCTAAAAAAAAATCAAAAACACAAAAAAGAAATCTCAAAAAACCTCAAAAACACAAAACAGAAATCTCAAAATAATCTCAAAAACACAAAACAGAAAGCTCCAAAAATCTCAAAATCACAAAACAGAAAGCTCCAAAAATCTCAAAAACACAAAACAGAAATCTCAAAAACATTTAAAAAACACAAAACAGAAATCTTAAAAAAATCTCAAAAACACAAAACAGAAATCTCAAAAACACAAAACAGAAATCTCAAAAATCTCAAAAACACAAAACAGAAATCTCAAAAACATTTAAAAAGCACAAAACAGAAATCTAAACAAAACCTAAAAAACACAAAACAGAAATCTCAAAAAAACTCAAAAACACAAAACGGATATCTAAAAAAAAATGTCAAAAGCCCAGAAGGTTATTTTAAATTATTTTTTTTACATTTAATTTTATTCATTTTTCATAATTTTTTATTAATTTTTTTATTGTATTAATATTAGAAATAAAAAAAAAAACAAAAAAACAAAACAAGGTCATGAGGGTGTGAAGGACTCCAGGTCCAGGAAACTGAAACCTGACCTCTGAAAAAGGTCAAACACAGTCAAAACACAAAGATGACCGAAGGTACCAGAAGGCTTGAGGGAACTGAGAATAATAAGGCGGCGACTGCCACAACAGACAGCCAACACTCCAGAGGTTAACACTCCACACCCCTGAGCAAAGGGACGGCGTTTTAAAGGCAGGGATAACGGGCTGGGTTATGGTGCAGGTGAGAGATTCAAGATTCAAGCGTTTATAGTTATATACACAGAGAACAAGCAGGTGCACTGTACGGTGAAGTTCTCACTCTGCACTCGCTCCCGGACTACAAGTACTGCACCATTACACTACTAATACTCACTACTGAATCAGACAGAGTACTGAATCAGACTGAATCAGACAGAGTACTGAATCAGACTGAATCAGACAGAGAAGACTGGAGAGAGGAAAATATAGGTATGTATATAAATGATGAAAATCTACAGTGTATGCTACAGACGTCTGAAAGGTATAGTCATCATGGTTCAGACTTGCTCCCCCATATTCTACAGATCTGCTGAATTCACGGTCCTATGGGCAGGTACGGGAGGGGCTCAGGTGAGAGGGAGCAGTCATTAGAACTCCGATGAGGCCGAGCTTTGATGGCTGGCACGAGCAGTTTCCTGACAGTGTGTATCCTGAGCTGACCTGGACAGTTACAACACTCCTCACAAGAATCATAGCACGGTTACCTTGTGACCGCAGTGCAGGTCTAGGTCTGTGATTAGATGGTAAGCGAAGAGTCGGGCCTGGTCGTCACGGCCAGATGACTAGATTGGAGAATCTCGGAAACAACAAGTGTCAGAATTTGGACAGTCAAGTATATGTCTACCATATTCCTGAGCTGTCAGGGCTCCAGGATGCACTCTGGTTAGGTTACAAGCTGGTGGAGTGGGAAATGTCCCCCTGGAAGTGTTCCGCTGGGAAACTCTGGGTTAGAGCATTGGCGGATATCAGTTGAACACCAACCTGAACGTCTTTCTGGCCCAGGGGCTTTCTTTGGTGGGTGTGGTATTCCCTGAGGGAAGTGGTCCCTCTCAGAAGGATATGCCCTGTGCGGATTGTTCAGGGATGGATTTAGGAGCATGAATTCAGCAGATCTAAATCCACTCGAGCAGCTGGGGGTAGTGCTGGAGCAAGTCTGAACCATGAGGACTTCACCTTGCAACTTATGGAAGGGCATCTTCAGAGGGCTTGTAGAGTCTGTGCATTGTCCGTTTGGAGCTGCTTTTCCGACACACGGAATCCCAACAGTATGTTCGACAGGTGGTCCCCCAGTTTTTTGGGGTCTTTGAACCACTGTACTATATACACATGGCATTCCAAAATGTTTTGCATGTTATACTGAACACTGCTATATGAACACCGCTATATTAACACTCCTATATGAACACCGCTATATGAACACTGCTATATTAACACTGCTATATGAACACTCCTATATGAACACTGCTATATGAACACTGCTATATTAACACTGCTATATGAACACTCCTATATGAACACCGCTATATGAACACTGCTATATGAACACTCCTATATGAACACCGCTATATGAATACTGCTATATGAACACCGCTATATGAACACCGCTATATGAACACCGCTATATGAACACTGCTATATGAACACTGCTATATGAACACTGTTATATGAACACTCCTATATGAGCACCGCTATATGAACACCGCTATATGAACACCGCTATATGAACACTGCTATATGAACACTCCTATATGAGCACCGCTATATGAACACTGCTATGTGAACACTCCTATATGAACACCGCTATATGAATACTGCTATGAACACCGCTATATGAACACCACTATATGAACACTGTTATATGAACACTGCTATATGAACACTCCTATATGAACACCGCTATATGAACACTGCTATATGAACACTCCTATATGAACACCGCTATATGAATACTGCTATACGAACACCGCTATATGAACACTCCTATATGAACACTGCTATATGAACACTGTTATATGAATACTGCTATATGAACACCGCTATATGAATACTGCTATATGAACACCGCTATATGAACACTCCTATATGAACACTGCTATATGAACACTGTTATATGAATACTGCTATATTAACACTGCTATATGAACACTGCTATATGAACACTGTTATATGAATACTGCTATATGAACACTGCTATATGAACACTGCTATATGAACACCGCTATACGAACACTCCTATATGAACACTGCTCTATGAACACTGCTATATTAACACCGCTATACGAACACTGCTATATGAACACCGCTATATGAACACCGCTATACGAACACTGCTTTACGAACACTGCTGCATGAACACTGCTATATGAACACTGCTATATGAACACTGCTATATGAATACTGCTATATGAATACTGCTATATGAACACTCCTATATGAACACTGCTATATGAACACTCCTATATGAACACTGCTATATGAATACTGCTATATGAACACTGCTATATGAACACTGCTATATGAACACTGCCATATGAACACTGCTATATGAACACTGCTATATGAACACTGCCATATGAACACTGCTATATGAATACTGATATATGAACACTTCTATATGAACACTGCTATATGGCCACATACATAATAGGTTGTGAAAGAAAGGAGCAGACCTGGGATCGAGAGTCTTGGTGTTCCACTCTGCCCTCTCCTGGTCATCTGTTTCCCTGGGGCCTGGTGTTGTATGGTTAAACATGAACACGAGAGATCATTTCAGATCAGTTTTCATATCCTAGTAAATCTATGCCATATGGAACAGATCCTAGATCAGTACTCCTGCACAGAGTAACTTTAGCGTTCACAGCTCAGAAAATCTTCCACCGGAGAAACGATTCAGTGGTTTAACAGTAGGTAGTAGGTTGTGCTTCGGGTGACTGACTTGTTAAAGCTGGGACTGTTAGGGACCCAGGTTGCATGGTGTTTGTCGTACAGCGTTAGTGCTGAGATGTCTTCCTCCGGTTTATCATCACTCTTTGAAATGGTATATATTTGAGCTGATTTCCGGGTGATTCTGAGCTGATTTGGGAACAGTTGTTACTGATAATCTCTTTTTTCTTATTGGTTATTGTTAACAGCCACACTTTAGTTTTCTCCTGATGAAAAAACTTAGCAGCTTTTCACAAGTTAGATTTCCAAAAGATTTAGAGACATAACTGTTCCCCAAGAGATGCTGAGAGAAACCAGATGTCCCACAGGTCCTACCACCCCTGATTGTTTATTGATTTGAGCTTTTTTAATTAAAAAAGAAAAAAAAAGAATGGTTGTTTAGGACCTAGCGGCCACCAGAGGGCCACCTAAAAACTTCAAGATTGTTAAATTAATTTACAATAAATATCATTAAAGTCACCATGCAGCCCATATATTTGACAAACTGCTCTCAGGGCAATCTCCAAACACCTCTTTGTAAATCTTTCTCTGCAGCATTCACTCGGACGACCCATCTGTTTGTTTAGCTAGTCAGGGGTATGGTGTGTCAGTCTGTTCATCATATTTTATTGGCTGCAGTGAGAATCAAGTCCAGGCCATCAGAATTATACACTACACAAGTCATTCTGATTAGACTAGTCCCTGTTACCTTTCAGGATATGGTGATACTGGGATTTACCAGCAGTGTTACCTCTGTGACATGGCTGGCTGCTCAGAGAATTTCTACCCACCCCTCCTGTCTTTGTATATCGTTGCTGTCCAAAGAAAAACAGATATCTCCAAAACAGCCACTTTACAGGAGAGGCCAAAAACTTCATTTATGAAGTTTAGCTGCTTTGGAGCCATTTCCCACACATGGAACAAGAGATTCCCTGCACTGTACCACCTCTTCCCAATCTATGGATCCTGTCTCTCACACCCCACAGGGGTTTATAGCCCCAACATCCATGTGCAGCGCCATCTGCAGGAGACTAAAGCTACTACCACCCTAAACATGCAACTTACACTTAGAGTAATTTAATAATGATATCTGATGATATCTATATATCTGATTATTTAGTGAATTACATTCTGATTATTTGCACATTCTCCCTCGGAAACTGCCACAGTGCATCCAACAATAATTAAAAATAAAAGATTATTAATCTTATTCACATTAATAGAAAGCATGGTAGCATGAAACAGACATCATGTATTCCCTCTATCTTTAAACCTGGGTAAAGTATATGTTCTACACAAGTCCAAAAAGTTCATTATAGACTTTGGCAGTCAGGATGCAACACTTAAGAAGCAATAAATGTGATATTAGCCAGATACCATACTGCATATTAATATCCCGCCATGCTGCACATATTTACAGCTTTCTTTTTTTTCTGCGTTTTAAGTATTTTTTTGCTTTTTTTTCTTTCTTTTTTTTTTTTTTCTGTTTTACTGCGTTTTAAGTATGGCTATTAAATTTAGCCAGGGTTTGATGTTGTGATTAGCTCAGGGAAATGAGGTGAGGCAAGGGGCCCATGCATGACATTTCCAAGGAGTCTGACGTTCCTGTGAGGGGCCGTGTGCTTTTTCCCGCTTGTCGCACACAGTGAGGGAAAAATCTGGCACAGCATTAAACCCACCTCCTTGTTTCTGTACTCGATTCCCAGTTACTTCACTTACCACTTCGTAGTTCTACGACCCCAGGCATCAGTTCTTCTGCCTACTTGGTCAGGACCCCCACAGGACCACCACAGAGAAGGTAGTATGTGGGTGGTGGATCATTCTCTGCACTGCAGTGACCCTGACGTGGTGGGTGGTGTGTTAGTGTGTGTGGTGCTGGTGTGAGTGGATCAGACACAGCAGTGCTGCTGGAGTGTTTAGACACTGCGTCTATGCTGTTAGTTGGGTTCTCCGGTAAAGGGAACCGTTTGGACAGGTAAATGTGCAGTAGAACACTGAAAATACATCAAACGAGAAAAAACAAAGCTTCCTGAAACCCCTCCCCCGCCCCTGTATCGGTGTGTCCGTGTGTGTGAGAGACGGAGGGGAATAGAGGCGGTTCCTGATCAAAGTTAAGCGCTCTGTGTTGGAGTGTGTTTGTGTGAGAGTGTATAATTGGTCCCCTGATCAAATCTGGATGATGGATCCTGTTCAGCGGCGGCGGTGAATCTCCCACCCTGCTGGTGTTTCAGGGTGTTAGTGTGCAGCGGCAGGGCGGGTGTAATTGGGCTGTGTTTTCCGCCATCTCCAGACTAATCAGCGGTGTTTGTTTGTTCCGGTTTTCCTCTCTGACGCTGGAAAAGCTTTAACAAGCCCCTCTTCCCACCCTAAACTCCCCACTTCAAACTGACCCCCGACTCTGACACACATCAGTGGGAAACTTAAACTTCTCTCTGTTTTCCTCAGAGCTTTACTGCGCTCTCTCTCTCTCTCTCTCTGTCTCTCTCTGTCTCTCTCTCTCTCTCTGTCTCTCTCTCTCTCTCTCTCTCTCTCTCCCCCTCTCTTTCTCTCTCTCTCTCTCTCTCTCTCTCTCTCTCTCTCTCTCTCTCTCTCTCTCTCTCTCTCTCTCTCTCTCTCTCACATATACAACTAAAGAATCCTTCAAGAGAACCTTTTCAGAACTGTACCAAATAATACATTATGATTTCAGCATCTGCTTGCAGATCAGTATTACTGTTATGACTTGATCTGATATTAATACTGGGTGGGATTTCAGTGCTGCAATAGGAAGTGGTACCGTTAAAGTGTAAAAGTAAAAGCCCGTTAAAGTGTGATTAGGGAAGCAGTACATCAGAATCTACTGGATGAGGGGTTTTGCCTGCGTTACCTGAGTCAGTTTAAAATATAAATGACAGTGATGGAAGTAAACGACTTAATATTTCAATGTTACTTAAAGAGAACGTAGTATCATTTCAATACGAGGGGTGTACCGTGTTACTATGATGCGATGCCACATGATTTTGATATATGTGGCTATTTTATTTGTTGTAGTAAAACCCCATACATCTTTAAACTTGATAATATTTCATAATAACACATTCTATCAACATGTCAATACTATGCAACATTATAACGCTACTTCAAAGCTATTAACTGATATTATTTGGATACTAGTCAGTAATAACTGCACTTTTAAGGGTTAAAATAACGTATCACTTCTTCCCTAGTTTAAGCCACTGTTAGATTCTTCTGGAGGAGACGATGTTTCCACAACTTTGTCCTCAGAAGTCTTGGAGTGTGTGGAGCTAAACTCTCTATGCCCCTCCAGATGCTCCCCCTCCCGTCATAGTTTATTTCGTGGCTGTGTTTATTGCTTTTATGAGATGCTAAATGAGCTTATTAGCATGCAAATCAGGGACGGGTTATCAAATATTCATTCAGCGGATACTCAGAGTTTGAGCGCACCATTGCATAAGGACACCTAAGGGTCAAAAAAGTGAATTCCGGCTGAGGAGGGTGAGCTGACAAAGCAAAATCTGTGATCGTCTGTGAGAGCTTCCAGTTTTGTGTGCCTTTGCATTTCATTTTAAAAGGCCAGTTATTCTACACGTTTATCATCACTCCCATTCTCCACGTTTCCTTTTCCTTTAGAAATGGAACAGGTTTTATGCTGCCTTTATAACTAATTTCAAGTTCACATGACCTTCTGAATGGCACAAAGCAAAAAATGGGCCATGACCTGTTTTCTTCAATACTTTTAAATTAAAACTAGTCTACACCTTTACATCTGTACTATTACATTACAATATTAACATGCCCATCATCGCACACTAACCTAAGAAGCACTAACTAGGGCTGCCACCCGTCCTGTAAAACACGGAATCGTCCTTTATTTGGCAATTAAATGTTGGGATGATACAGAACGATTTGTTCCGTATTTCCGTAAATGTCTGTAAATTTGTTCCATATTTCCATAAATGTCTGTAAATTTCTTCTGTATATCCATAAATGTCTGTAAATTTGTTCCGTATTTCCGCAAATGTCCGTAAATTGGTTCCGTATTTCCGTAAATGTCTGTAAATTTGTTCCATATTTCCATAAATGTCTGTAAATTTCTTCTGTATATCCATAAATGTCCGTAAATTGGTTCCGTATTTCCGTAAATGTCTGTAAATTTGTTCCGTATTTCCGCAAATGTCCGTAAATTTGTTCCGTATTTCCGTAAATGTCCATAAATTTCTTCCGTATTTCCGTAAATGTCCGAGATACACATTTGTCACACATGATTGATCACACTCTCCCCCAAACAATCGCCCCGCCCTGCCTACCCAAAAAAAGATGTCACTCAAACAAGACCATCCCCTCCGTCCTTTATTTTCATTTCTGAATGGTGGCAACCCTAACACTCACAGCTGCTGGCATTAAGACAGACCCACTTCCTGAATGGATGCCTGACATTTTGCTTGTTGCGGGTTTTGAGGATTATGGCTTTAATGAGATACATGCAGAGCACTGTAAAATAAAATCGTCCGGTTCAGTTTTTTCATGGAGATAAGGAGTTAACTGGCTATGTTTATGTTGTAGGCCTCGTGAACCCTGCGTCCCATCACCGTCGGCATATAGATATTAGAGTCTGTTCCTCCACAGCAAGCCATTTCACACCAAGCTACTCTGACTTAGTTCACCTGTAGACATCTTACACAGATGCAGAATTAGGTTCGGAGTGTTCACAGTGTTGGTGATAGGAGCAGGTGTTAAGGTAGTTTTGTGTGAAGTCTTTGACTACTTTTTATTTTTTAATACAAACAAGGTGGAGAGGTAGGATGTCCAAACAGTGTGGTGTAAAAATGTTCTCTTTTAAATGCATCACTATTATTTATTTGTTTGTTGTTTTGTTTTTACCAATATCACATAAAAATAACTTACATGTGGGTTCACTGGTCATTAAAGTGTATATGTATATGATGCATAGAGCAATCAATCAATCAATTAATCAATTCATCAATTAATCAATTAATCAATTAACCATTGATTTGACTCAGAAAGACACACAACAAACCTAAAGCAATACACAATACACAATAACTGAAACTATACTAGAATCCCCTTTCACCCTGTTCCTCAGTGGCTGGGACCCTTTCCCGGACCACCACAGAACAGATATTACTTGGGCGGTGGGTCATTCTCTGCACTGCAGTGACTCTGACGTGTGCTAGTGTGTGTCGTGAGTGGATCAGACACTGCAGTGCTGCTAGAAACAAGGATGGGGTGTATGTTACTACTGGATGTAGGAACGCCGTAGAGCGCTCCATATACAGGACTGCCGAAATCATAAACAATAGAAAAGAAATGATGAATGAATGATGTGAATGAGTGCTCTAGTCTGTACCACTCCATCTCAGCTATTGCTTTCTGGTCCTCTAATGAATTTCTAGTTATGGTGCTAGCAGCTAGCCAGATATAGCATAGCGTATAGCATTAAGTCATGTAGAGAAATGTTTCCACGCCGGACCGTTTGAGGGCTTTCGGCTGGCTCCAGGTTTTCGCTCTGCCCTTTGTGTTCTGGGATAGAGGGAGAGCGTGTAACCATCCGGTGGGCTGTTAGGATGAGAAACACTGATGAACAGCGCAGTGTAAAATCACACCTGTATTTCAGGTTTGAAGTCACCAGCAGGTGCTATATCTGTCTGGGATCGGGAGAGAGGGAACGGGCGAGTGATGGAGCACCATGATTACGGTGACAAGTGCGGCTCTTCTTCCTCAGCAAAGTCCGTGATGACTGGTGTCTGCCAAAAGCAATGGGGGGTGAGAATAAATGAGCTAAATTAGCCAGGTCACGTACCTGAAAGCGCTGACTCATATCGAACTCTGGAACCCAGCTTTACACGCATATTAAACAGCCCCTGCTCTCGCGGAACCTCAGTGCTTCATTTAGACCTTCAGAGCAAAATGATCATCCCCCTATCAGCAAAAGAGTAGATGCACCCGCAAGGAATCAGCTAACAGGAACAAAACTCGGGTAGCCTGACACTGACATGCTAACCATTCCAGTTTCACGCTCGGCTGCACATGTGACGTAAGAGAGAATGGGCCACATCACTGCACCTGACTGACTCAACAGCCACGACTGCAGACTTCCACGAGCAGTGATGCCTGTAGTGTCATGGAGAATGTCTTGGTGGAGACAACCAACAAATCCGTGTGTGGAGGCAACGTGGTCACACGTCCAGAAGTCATGGTGTCCCTCCACCTCCACCCCTACCGCACCATCTGCAGGAACCGTGTGAGGATGTTCAAGCTGCATGGGATGGATTATCACAGGACACCATCAGGAACCTCTACAGCTCCATACCGAGACGTCTGGCGTGTTGGGTTAGCAAACACGGCGGCCCAACGCCATACTGAGAGACAGACTTCTGTATGTGTAGCTCAATAAATATTGATCATATCAGTCTAAATTCATCACCAGTTATTGATCCTGGTCACCTTTATCTTCCTTCCTATTCTTTTGATGATAAGTGTGTATTACAAATGTATATTAGTAATATATATATATAAAATTGTTGAGCAATTTGTTGGAACATTTTCAGGTACAGTATTATTTATGAGATTTAATGTGTTCAGGTTTTGTACTACATATAAGGCACCTCAAGTTCCCTCTCCAATTAAGTCATTTCCAGTTCCCACTTGGTAGCTTTTCTTAATAGGTTGATTTATATATATATATATATATATATATATATATATATATATATATATATATATATATATATATATATATACATACATACATACATACATACACTATATCTTCTAATCTGTGAACCAATTTCTGCATTAAAAACTTCAATCATTAAAAAAAAATCAATCATTAAACACTACGCCTGGAGGAGATCAACTGCCTGAAATAATTTATGGCATTTAGCTGACGCTCTTATCCAGAGCGAATACATGGGTATCCATATTACAGGTAGGCCAGTGCAGTGTTAGGAGTCTTGCCCAAGGACTCTTATTGGTGTAGCACAGCCATGCAGACTGGGATTTGAACCCTAGTCTCCCACATGTGCTGGTGGCTCCCTGGTGGGTAGTGGTATTATCCCCTGAGCTACACCAACCACTAACGAATCTTGAAGTAACAAAAAGAACGATGTATAAACAGGATCAGGAGGGTGTTTCGGTACAGCAGCGTTACACATGGTGGGCGTTTGGTGTCTCTAATTTAAGTTCTAGTACAGATGCAACAGATGTGGTGTTGTGGAATCTATGAGTAAATGCTCATCATAATAGAAAAGGACCAGACTATTATTAGCATCCGTGTTTTGGGTCTAACCCCTCTCTCTCTCTCTCTCTCTCTCTTTCTCTCCCTCTCCTCTCTCTCTCTCCGTCTCACTCTTTCTCTCCTTCTAATAGACAGCCATCAGCATGATTATACAAGCCACCTGGATCTTACAGGATCGCACACACCTAAAATCGGTAAGGACTTCCCCATCCTTTCCCATCGACGTTTACACTTTCAGTTCCCGTATGTGGATCATACTGCTCATGAGACACAGCTGATCAAGTGTGTATGCGAGGCAGCCTTGGTGAAATCACATCACTCGAGTGAGCGGACCGCACATACAGTGAGGCAGGATGTCAGTTTAAACAGGTTCTCTGTTGATATTTTCTGGGGTGTGCCACAAGGCCCTGTATTTGGCCCCCTTTGTTTTTTTTGCATATGTTGCAGGAAGGTGAAATGACACCAAACAAAGATTTGTGAATAATTATAAAACATGTTTATAAAAATATTCCTTTAGCTGTTAAATATGTAACCTTTAAACTGCACCTTTATTAAACACAACGTCACTAATACTGTATTCTATTCTAATTCTATTCCTTTTTAAGAGCCTACGAACTCTAATGAGTTGCCAAGAAACTGATAGATGCTTTTGTTTTTTCCTGCACTGCAATGTATTATTACTGCCTTGTTTTATTTACACAGTACAGCATTCAAATGTACCTACAGGGGTTGGACAATGAAACTGAAACACCTGTCATGTCAGTGTGGGAGGTATCATGGCTAAATTGGACCAGCCTGGTGGCCAATCTTCATTAACTGCACATTGCACCAGTAAGAGCAGAGCGTGAAGGTTCAGTTAGCAGGTAAGAGCACAGTTCTGCTCAAAATACTGCAATGCACACAGCATTATGGGTGACATACCAGAGTTCAAAAGAGGACAGACTGTTGGTGCACGTCTTGCTGGCGCATCTGTGACCAAGACATCAAGTCTTTGTGATGTATCAAGAGCCACGGTATCCAGGGTAATGTCAGCATACCACCAAGAAGGACGAACCTCCACCAGCATCACGTAGTGACCTGGCCACTATCCTGCAAGAGGAATGGCTTAAAATCCCTCTGACCACTGTGCAGGACGCAGTATATGTCATTCCCAAGATGAACTGATGCTGTATTGGCCGCAAAAGGAGGCCCTACACCATACTAATAAATGATTGTGGTCTAAAACCAGGTGTTTCAGTTTCATTGTCCAACCCCTGTATATCCTATATACTAACAATAAGCCACAAGATAAAATAATTCTTTACTCATCCCAGAGTGGGGAAATTTACAATGTTACAGCAGCACAGAGGAAAAAAACAGAAGCGCCAGGAAATAAACAAATAATAAATAAGATCTAAATATAATATAAATAAAATACAAAAAATTTTAATCCAGTGGACAGCAGTTTTATTGCACATAGTAGAAATGAAATAGACTACTGAGTTCTGGAGACACAATGATAATGCTTGGACGGAAAGTTGCAGCAGGCCACGCCATTAGTATCTGTGTTTACTAAGCGTCAGTTTCCCCCGTCTGAGGATACTAAAACTCAAACATAACCACTGCTATGATTAATATGTGAAGCCCTTACATCCCATAATAAGCGAGATCTCAAAACAGCATTTCTGGTGCAAATGAATAGGAATTCACACTCGCTGACTTTAATGAACTGCTGATGTAGACAAAAGTACAGACCTCATGGCTTCAAATGCCGGACCATGCAAACTAACAGAGCATAGTGCGTGAAACCCGCACACCCTCTGCTGCAGCCCTCGCTGGAGTTCCAAACCGCCTCTGCAGCATCAGCAGCATCAGCAGCATCAGCACGTAAACAGTGTGGTGAAGGTTCATGAACTGGATTTCCATGGCTGAGCAGCTGCACACAGATCACTATGCACAGTGTTAAGCCCTGGCGGGAGTGGCATAAAGCAAGCTGCCACGCGTTTCTCCAAGTCATGAATTATGCGTTGCTGTCTGGCATTCCTTCTCCTGTCGATTCTGGGTTTTGGTAGATGGCCCGGAGAATGCCATGTTTTCCAGTAGTAACGCTTGGTAAAGGGGGGTAGAGGGTATTTTCCAGCAAAAGACAATGCTAATGCTGCAGCATGCAAACCATTTAGACATTTCCAGTTTTGTTATGGGGAAGTCCCTCTCCTTTTCAGGGCATGACTGCACAAACTGAGGGTCCATAAAGCCATTTGGGATGACCTGGACCATCCCATTGTGAGTCCAGGCCTTCTCGTCCAGCATCAGTGGCTGGCCCCCCAAATCCTCTTTTGACTGGAGGAACCCAAATGTCCACAGACACACACACTCCAAAACCTTCTCAAAAGCCTTCCCAGTGAAGGTGACACTGGTATAGCTCTGGGACAATTCCATATCAAATGACTGGACTATAGTATTGAAGATTTTGTGGAGAGTCCAGAAACCCCCATTCAGGGACAGTAGCCGATGGCGAGGAAACCAGCAGCCAGGAGGATAAATAAATATGGAAGAGAAACAACAACAGAGTACGCTAAATCCGATCTCCACTTTGAAGCTCTGGAAAAGCCCCAGTTCCTTTTTTCACTGTGCTGTTCTTTTTCCACGACCTCAAAGCAGAAGAAGGCGAGAAACCTTTCGCGCAACACCGCCCATTATGTATTAGTCCCCCATCTCAGCAAAGCCCACACACTTTCACAAGTACACCCCCCCACGTGAGACTGTGGCGTTAAAAAAGACTAGGGCTAAAAACCTCAACCCACCCAACCCAACCCTCACCTCAACGCCCAGCAACCACAAGACGGGAACACGCCAGATACCGGTCCTTCCCACATTAATAGGAATGTTCGTGTCTGTTTAAAAAACTGGAGACACTCAGGGACGTATGGTCCTAGTGAGTCCTCTGAATTTTCACACCCTGGCCAGGACGTTGTGTGCCCCAGACCACCTAATAAAAAACCTAGCCCCTATCCACACATCTCTAGTGACACCCCGTCAGGTGTGACCCTGCAGATGTTAAAGATCAGTGAGCCGCAGCTGTTTTACTGACACTGTCTTCTCTCACTTGGGTTTGTTAGGCCACAGAATAGAGCACTACGGTAAGTAGCTACACAGTGGCGCATCCCTGCTGTACTGTGTGTGCAGATCTCTCTCTCTTTCTCTCTCTCTCTCTCTCTCTCTCTCTCTGTCTCTCTCTCTCTCTCTCTGTCTCTCTCTCTCTCTCTCTCTCTCTCTCTCTCTCTCTCTCTCTCTCTCTCTCTGTCTCTCTCTCTCTCTCTGTCTCTGTCTCTCTTTCTCTGTCTCTCTCTGTCTCTGTCTCTCTCTCTCTCGGCTCTTCTGGAAGTCAGTGGTTGTACTGTAACTGTAGAGGTAGCTTCACACTGGGTTCAAGGCTTTCTCTTCAGTGGAGTTCACTGCTGCATGAACTCTCTCCCTCTCTCTCTCTCTCTCTCTCTCTCTCTCTCTCTCTCTCTCTCTCTCTCTCTCTCTCTCTCTCTCTCTCTCTGAGTGCTTTGCTCTGTGCTGTATCGTGGTGTATGTGTTAGTGCTTTGTGGTGCACTTGTCACCCAGTTCACTTCTATATATATTGTTGCCACCAGAGCACCGGCCTCGACACACACACACAAACACACACACACAAACAAATTCGCACACACACATACACACACACACACACACACACACACACACAAACACACACACACACACACACACACACACACAAACACACACACACACCCATACATACACACACACACACACAAACAAATACACACATACACATACACACACAAACACACACACACACACCCATACATACACACACACACACACAAACAAATACACACATACACACACACATACACACAAACAAATACACACACACACACCCATACATACACATAAACAAATACACACATACACACACACACACATACACACACACCCATACATACACACACATACACACAAACAAATACACACACACACACACATACACACACACCCATACATACACACACATACACACAAACAAATACACACACACACCCATACACACAAGAACTCACACTGACAGGAGCTTGGTCATGAGTCTCCTTCCACCTTTTCTGCCAGAGTATGTAAAGGGTGTTACAACTAATGGTCTCCTTCTCTGTCTCTCTCTTTCTCTCTCTCTCTCTCTCTCTCTCTCTCTCTCTCTCCTGCTCCCCCTGTAGAAAAGCCTCGAATGAACAATATCCTGACCTCGCAGACGGAACCATACGACCTGTCGTTCTCGCGCTCCTTCCAGAACCTCACACACCTCCCGCCTTCCTACGAGATGGCCATCAAAGCTGACCTAAGTAAATACTCTTCTCTCACCAGCTTAAGTAGGTGCTTCTGCATTCCACTCGTCATTCCTGTCCCTGCCGTCCATCCCTGCCTGGTCGAGTATGATATGGCGAGAGGTTCCATTCTCAACCCTCCTCCTTTACCTATGGCCTAAAGGAGGAATGATGTAATGACACCACTGTAGTAGAAACCCTGTAGCTTGTTTTGTTGTCCTTACTAGCACACATAGGCTAACATCTGGAAAGCAGTGGTCTGAGGGTGATCCCTTTCCAGTGATGGGTGCAGTACAGAGAGTTTGAGAGGCTGTGCAGAACCAGATGGGCTACAGGTGTGGGGAAGTGTTATGGGCAGAGTCTACCTGAGGTACACTGTTCTATAAGATACGTCTTTTTCATTTTCATTGTTGATGCAAATGAACTTCGCTACAACCAATCGCACCCTACAGTACGTACAGAGGGGTCTTTACTACAATCGTGAAAATCTGGGGGTACTGCAGCCTACACATTGATTCCCACTGCAGCCCCATCAAAGCCTCTCACATTCATATTCCAAAATGTACTTATTTGCTGGCCGTTTTTAATCAAATAAAACAAGCGATTGAGGTTTTACTGAACTCATAAATGCATACTTCTTTTTTTTTTTTAGGTTGAGTAAACCTAATTATTTAGCTTGTAACAAATGTAAGTACATTTTTTAGGTTGGACCAACGAAACACTTTTAGCGGTGTAGTCCGTGAGCATTGTTATTTGTGCTTATACTAGCAGTAGAGTATCATAAATAACCACATTAATGCTAATAAATGTGAAGTCCTTCCAGGTAAAGAGTTTCTTTGACAATTATCCAGCCAATAATACTAATTAGAACTATTATTGGTAAAGCTAGGCCCACATTGTTAGCCATACATTTCAAAGCATTTTCAAAAATGTCAAAAATTTCAAGATTTCAAAACTCAGTCAAAACATTCAGAAAACCCTACCTTGATGGTAATGCTACACTGATAGTGTTCTTTTAGTGTTGTTTAGTAGTTTTAGCGCTAAGCTAGTGAACAGGAGCATGCCCAATGATTTCTAATGAGCCTGAAGTTCTTATGGAAATGTTTTTTTCCACCTTAAATGGTGCAGCAGCTACAGTCTGGTGCATTCATGGTGGAAAGGTACTACTGAACAAAACGTAACTAAAGTTCTTAATTAAACAGACATTTGATAACAAAATATTTGACCTTGTAACGGTCTTAATAACGAGCCTGTTGTAGAACTGCCGCCGTTGTCTTATGTTTATACAGCCCATTGATTAATCTGATGTTCCTATTCATTCAGTTTCACATTCAGGACTTCCAGTAGGCGTATAATGAATCCTCACCTCATTAAAATGGACATCACATTGAAAACTTTTACATCAACTTGAAAACAGTTACTTTAGTGTGTTTGGACTTATCTTCAGCTAGTAAAGATAAACAGATAGATAGATAGATAGATAGATAGATAGATAGATAGATAGATAGATAGATAGATCATAGAGTCCATTAAATATATATTTTTAATTCCATTAAAAAAACTACAGGTCACAGAGATGTATTATTGGAACAAGTGCAAGAGGAACTGGCAGTGAGTGCTTCATCAAATTGGGCACTGGGTAGTCACAGTGGAAAGCCATGAGAGTGGCATCCGCAGCCATATTTTACTAACTGAACCTGAACCATGGTGCCGTGACCCCTGCTACATCACACCCCCCTTGACCCCTTCCTCCTTCTGCATGCCTGCAATACCGTGGGACTGGGGGGGCTCGTGTATGAACGCATGCTTCTCTGTCTTGGGTCCAGAGATGAACTCTTTAAAGCAATGGGCTGGCCAGACTTTTCATTCACCGTTTTCCCTCCTACTGCAAGTACATCTAATCAACCCATACTCTTCCCCTCCTTCGTTTTCCGTCGGAGCTTTGAGGCCAATAGGCCTCATATACACCTTGTGTATACACCTGGCGCCCAGTAATTAACACTAAAGAAACTGCATGCCTAAAGCATTGTGCTGGTCTCAGACCTTCTCAAGTGGTTAAGCAGTCCCAGGTAGACTTGCTAATGTGGTTTCTGACACTGTAGGACATACTGTTATCTAGAACAACAGACTAAAGTATTCACTGTTCCATACTGACTTCTGTAATTACACAGGTGTAATTGGCTGAGGATGATTATGTTCGTATGAACACCTGCTTTTCTAGCGAGTCTTCTCTGATTGTAACAGGAGGTGTGTAGATGGGGGAGCAAAAAAAGGGGGGAAAAAAAGCGTGT